>JARVLU010000599.1:11062174-11093478 GCA_031762415.1 Simpsonichthys santanae | reverse complement strand
GGACACCTGGACAGGTCTCCAGTCCATCACAGGGACACCTGGACAGGTCTCCAGTCCATCACAGTGACACCTGGACATGTCTCAGTCCATCACAGGGACACGTGGACAGGTCTCCAGTCCATTACAGACACATGGACAACCTTGAAAGGTCTCAGTCCATCACAGGGACACCTGGAAAGGTCTCAGTCCATCACAGGGACACATAAAGACAAACAATCATTCACTCTCTCACCTAGGGACAATTTAGAGTTACCAGTCAGTCTAACCTGCATGTTTTTGGTCTGTGGGGAAACTGGAGTACCTGGAGAAAACCCACACATGCACAGAGAGAACATGCAAACTCCACCCAGAAAGGCTCCAGGCCTGGATTTGATCCGGCAACCTTCTCGCTGAGGCAGTAGCTCTACCAACTGAGGCACCATGCCGCACCAATCGACCAGTTCTAGCCAAAATGGGAGAAACATCAGAATATTAATCTTGTTCTAACTGGGTGGCATGGTGGTGGTAGTGTCATGGTTTGGGCCCGTTTTGACACATTTGCGTCTGGATTTCTTGTCAAAGTTTGGGGAATAATTAACACTTAAAAAAAACAAAGTGGTTGAACATGAGCAGATGTCCATCAGGACCGGCTGAACTGTGACAATTTTTACATGTTTAAATAAAAGTATTTGTAAAAATCCAGGAAGCTGGTCAGAAAAAAACAACAATGATCCTGAACCCAAGCAGGCTGGTGTATAAATAAATTAAAAAGGCTCCCAAAGATTTAGGCATGACTGTTTTTATTAGTTTTATTCTTTTGTGTTAGAAGCTCATATGTAGGGGGACGAATATAAATCAGTGTTTAACGTTAAAGTTTGAAGTTTGTTCTGATAGCAGAGCTTCATTTGCAGTTTAAAAACACACCTTCAGTTTCAAACAGTGACTGACGGCACGAGCTGGAAGACACAACACTGATAATAAAAACTGATGTTCTGCTCTCAGCAAGCGATAAAAGTGCAGTCACTCTTTGTGAAAGTGAGACAAGAACTTGTGCAGAAAACCTAAAGTTCTGCACAAAAACGCCTGAAGACGAATGACTCTGTGAGTTTCTGAACCCTGGAAAGCAGAAAATGCATTTCCCATGCACTCCTCGGTCACTTCTTGCTTTTATGGTGAGAAGATGAAAGAAGGCGCTGCATGAATGTTGTCTTCAAAGCTGTGATGAACTTGACCGGCCCGATAAGGTTCCTCTAATAACTCTGAGGGTCCATCTGCTCACCAAGCAGCTGCTAGACATTGGACTTCCTGTCAGATTCTTTGATGTTCTCACAAACGTGCAACGCTTCTCATCAGCAGAATGTCAAGCACGAGCTCACGCAAACACTCCACAGAGTCCTGTACGCTCAAGGCCACAGGCGCGAACCCAACTTGTCAAGGCCTCGTGTGCATTGTTTACCATTTCCCTGCGATGTTGTGGCGTTTGTTTTACCCTGACCTGGCTCAGAACCAGCTCGGAGCGACTATAAAGACCACGGTCAGACGGCGTGGATCATTTGCACTCGTCACGACTCCGGAGCGCTGTTCTGTCCCCTCTCATGGATCTGATCTCCTGCGATCGGGCGATGATACCTGTGGGTTTTGGTGGTGCTGTGACAGACCTGGTCTCCTTGTCCTCAAATACCACGGAAAGCCAGTCGTCTGGGATCGCCATGGCAACCAGGACCCTCTTGTTGCTGGTTTGTCTGCTGCTGGTCGCCTGGAGTCACACGGACAAGAAAACAATCCCAGGTAGGTTCAGGTTTCCTACCTTCAGCTTTGACTCTGGGTTTGAAAACGAGCTGACGTGTTTTCGCCGCACCAGGACCTTCCTTCTGCCTCGGTCTGGGCCCACTGCTGTCCTACCTGAGGTTCATCTGGACTGGGATCGGAACAGCCAGTAACTACTACAACAAGAAGTATGGAGACATCGTGAGAGTGTGGATCGATGGAGAGGAGACCCTGATCCTCAGCAGGTGGGTTGTCAGCTGTTGCTCCTCTGCAGGATGGAGGACTAACATTTATTTGTGTTCTCCATCAGGGCCTCGGCCGTTCATCACGTCCTCAGGAATGGAAAGTACACGTCCCGTTTTGGGAGCAAGCAGGGACTCAGCTGCTTGGGCATGAACGAGAGGGGCATCATATTCAACAACAACGTGACTCTGTGGAGGAAGATCCGCACGTATTTCGCCAAAGGTAGATCTCGTCCAGCTTCTGCTGGTGAACGCTTCCGTGTGCAGAAATGAACAAACGTGTTCCGTTTCAGCCCTGACGGGTCCAAACCTGCAGCAGACCGTGGAGGTTTGTGTCTCGTCCACGCAGTTCCACCTGGATGAGCTGGACGGTTTGTCTCACGTGGATGTCCTCAGTTTGCTGCGCTGCACCGTGGTGGACATCTCCAACAGGCTCTTCCTGGACGTGCCTCTCAACGGTGAATGAAGCGGCCGCCTCCTGCAGCTTTTAGGAGCATGAAGCATTAAAAACCCACAGAGCTGTTTAATGTCCAAAGCCTTAAAGCTTCTGTTGGTTGTGCTCTGAGTGCAGAGAAGGAGCTGCTGCTGAAGATCCAGAAGTACTTCGACACGTGGCAGAGCGTGCTGATCAAACCTGACATCTACTTCAGGTTCGGCTGGATTCAGCAGAAGCACCAGGCCGCAGCGTGAGGACCTTTTCTTTGCCATCACGCCGATCTACATCCTGATCCCACCTGGGCTTCGTCTGATTCAAACTCGAGTCGTGTTTTCTGTGTTCTTCCAGCCAGGAGCTCCAAGACGCCATCGAGGGTCTGGTGGAACAGAAGAGGAGACACATGGAGCAGGCAGACAAACTGGACAACATCAACTTCACAGCAGATCTCATTTTTGCACAAGTAAGAAGTTTCTAAATATGGAGCCATTTTTAAACAATTACATTTGACCATGAGAAGTACAGGTGCAGCAGGTGCTGCAGGACCTGCAGATGGAGTCTAGACCAGGGTCCATCCACATCAGCAAACACAAAATTAAGAACAAAACCAGAAGAAAAACGATTATGATGATGATAATATTAATGAAGATCATGATTATAATAATGATAACAACAATTTGATCATTATAATGATGATGATGATTATACAAATTATAATAATGAAATATGATGATAATATTGATAACAATGAGGATGATGACAATGATGATAATGATAATAATATTGATGATGATGAAGATAATAATTATTATGATAAAATGATAACAATGATTATAATGATGATAATAACAATGCTGATTATGATTATGATAATAATGATCATGAAAATATGATAATATGATGATGATAATAGAAATGTTGATTATGATGATGATAATAATGACAATGGTGAAAATAAAAATAATAATAATATGATAATGATGATGATAATGTAATTATGATGATCATGATTATGATAATAATATAATGGTGATAATGCTAATAATAATAATACAGTAATTATGATCATAATGATAATAGTAATGCTGATGATGGCTAATAATGATGATGATATTGATAATAATAATATGATGATGATGATAATAGTGATAACAATAATGAGGATGATGATAATAATAATGTTGACAATAATGCTGATAATGATGATGATGATAATGACAATGATAATAAATAATGATAATAATTATTATGATATAATAATTCTAATAATGATGATGATGATGATAGAGAATTTTCCAGAGTTCTGTTTGACACATAAAGCAGCTCTTTTTGTGTGAATCTGAGATCAACAGATGAGTTTCTCTGCACGTCTCTGGTGTTCTGCTGTTCCTCGTTCCGGGCCTCCCTCACCACACACTGAACCAGCAACACATAGATCTGTTTGTGTGTTTCCAGAACCACGGCGAGCTGTCTGCTGACAACGTGAGGCAGTGCGTGCTGGAGATGGTGATTGCGGCGCCGGACACGCTCTCCATCAGCCTCTTCTTCATGCTGCTGCTCCTCAAACAGAACCCCGATGTGGAGCTGCAGCTGCTGCAGGAGATAGACTCAGTCATAGGTGAGAGGGCCCGTCCAGCAGCTGGTTCTGGTTGAATGTGGTGCAGTATGGTGGTGGAAGGATCATGGTCTGGGTCCATGTGTGCAAACAGATTCTGTGGAGCAGCACACCTGCAACACTTTCATTTTCATGTAAACAAATGTGCAAATTGCATATGCTGCCTTTCATGCAGCACAGTGGATTAGTGGTTAGCACTGTTGCCTCACAGCAAGAAGGTCCTGGGTTCAGTCCTGGGTTTTGTATGTAGAGTTGCATGGGTTTCCTCCCACAGCTCAGAACATCTCAGAACTTGCCTTCAGGTCCAGAAGGAGCTTGAAGAGAGTTCTCTGATCTCAGCGGGATTCATCTCGTTCAATAAAAATAATCAAAATAAAACGTCCGAGTTGAAACTAAAATCATCTGATGATGAAAAAGGAGGAACTTGAGACGTTTTGGTCAAATCCTGACAATGTTTTGTCAGATTTTGTTGTGATCGACTTATCTATTCATCAATTTTAGCTCCGTTTGAGGAAAACTGATGACGCTGCTGATTCGGCTGTTTCATAAAGTGACATTCCAACCATTTTTTGTGAGTGCACCATCTTTGATGAGGTAAATGTATAAACTTCAAGACAGACGCTTCAAACCAGGACTGAACTGATTGTTTAGTAAAAACAGAAAGTCCAAACACAGTTTGGCTTTAGTGCTTATTAAAGGGACAATTTCTTAAATCTCCAGATGCGGGCCAGATGTTTAGAACAAACTGTGCTCTGGAGGTTCTGTTAGGATCGGTTCAGTCTCTGAACCATCTGAATGTTGAGCTAAAGACACGCAAAACAGTTGGAATAGCCCTTCATCTAACTGACAATCTGAGGCTAACTTGAGCGTAACTTGGTTGTGGCGGCCATCTTGAATGGTGTTGACTCTAAGAATGAATCCATTAGAGAACGGTTCTGTTACAAATGGACTTTCCTTCGGTTCCAGGAGAACAACAGCTGCAGAACGAAGATCTCCTGAAGCTGCAGGTTCTGGAGAGTTTCATCAACGAATGCCTGCGCTTCCACCCGGTGGTGGACTTCACCATGCGCCGGGCCCTTTCTGATGACATCATAGACGGATACAGGGTACCAAAGGGCACCAACATCATCCTGAACACGGGCCGGATGCACCGGACCGAGTTCTTCCACCGAGCAGACGAGTTCAGTCTGGAGAACTTCCAGAGAAACGTGAGTGAATGGGAGGAGCTCGACTTATTTATGTCTTTTAATTCTACGCCATGTTTTTGGGTTTTCAGAGGCTTGAAGATAAAAGATGTCATTATTTTAAAAAATAAAATCATTTTTATTTTCTTCTAAAAACAAGTTTGTACAGAGCAACAAAATAAAATACAACTACAGTACTTGACTCAAATGTCTCAAACCTGCTCATCGCAAAACTGACCTCGTAAGATGAATTAGGATTTTTTTTTGGTTTGTTTATTTGTTTGTTTGTACGAAGACAAACTGAGAAAAACTTGAAGATATAAACAAGAAAGTTTAATTCTCCTCCTTTCAGCTCATGCAGATACTTGTTTTTCCAATATTTGTCCAAAAAGAGTATAAAAGACTAACTTGTTTTTGTTTATTTGTTTTGTTGCAGCCTAGTATACAAATAAACATTAAAATGAGAGGAGTTTCTTTATCCTTCTAAATAAAGTGTGAAACATTCTTCTATTAGAGAATATTTCCATAATTTTACATCATACATTGTATTTTGATGCGTTCAAATCTTTAAAAAAGAAAAAAACTGTAAAATCTGTTTTTACAGTTTTTTAGTTTGTCAGGAAATAAACAACAAAACAAATCATTAACTTGAAAAATATACATTTTATTCTGACATTGAAATAATAGAAGCTGAGTTTATCAGCATGTCGACAAACATCTGTGAAAACAGCAAACAAACAAACATCCATGATCAATGGACAGGGTGAGATGAGAAACTCTTTTTACGCTCGTTTTAAATTTAAACATTTGTCGAAGAGCTGCAGGGCGCTTTTAGACATTTTTTAAGTGACCAGAGATTTCAAACACAAACTACAGAAATTACACTTCCTTAAAAAAAACAACTTCCTGAAGAAGCTGGAACTAAGGAGCTGAAGCTACACATGAACTGAAACATGATGTAGCAAAAGCCTAACTAAACGATAAAATGTTGCTAAAGGCTACCTAAAATAAAATACTGTATAGCAGAACATTTGCTGGAAACTAAAAGTAGCAAAAGCCTTGTTAAAATGTAAAAAGCAGCTAAAGGCTAGCTAATATAAAAATAGCAGAACATTATCTGGAAGCTAAAAATAGCAAAAACCTAGCTAAAATATAAAAATAGCTAAAGACTAGCTAAAATAAAATATAGCAGAACATTAGCTGGAAGCTAAAAATAGAAAATGCCTAGTTAAAATATAAATAGTAGCTAAAGACTAGCTAAAATAAAATATAGCCAAACATTAGCTAGATGTTACAAGCAGCAAAAGTATAGCTAAAACCTAAAAAGTAACTAAAAGCTAGCTAAAATAACAGTAGCAGAGCATGTAGTAAAAGCTTAGCTAAAATATAAAAAAGTTAAACCTAAAACCTTTAAAAAGTCAGAGCTAAAACCTAAAAGTTGCAAAAGCCTAGCTAAAAGGTCAAAAGTAGCTGAACTGCCTCTGATTCTTGTTTTTCTGGGCCCGTCTGTTTTTCGAGTATTTCTTGATGACGCATCACAGCTAAAGATCATGAGGACTGAAGTCCCCATGTCCCCCAGCCACTCATTCCTTCCTTCAGGTTCTGTGAGCTGAGCCAACCTCAGCGGTTCTGTTGGATCTGTTTAAGTCTCTGGTGTCAGTGAGCCCTGATGAACCCGACAGTCCAGAACCAGCAGCTGGACTCTGAGGTCTCTCTTACTTTCTGTCCTCCAGGCCCCTCGCCGCTACTTCCAGCCGTTCGGTTCAGGGCCCAGGGCCTGCGTTGGCAAACACATCGCCATGGTGATGATGAAGTCCATCTTGGTGACTCTGCTCCGTCAGTACTCCGTGTGCCCCCACCAGGACCTGAGCCTGGACCACCTCCCCCAGACCAACAACCTGTCCCAGCAGCCCGTGGAGCCCCACGAGGGGGCCGAGAGCCTCAGCATGAGCTTCTTACCCCGACTCAGAGGAAAGAGGCTTCAGGCCCTGTAAACCACTCCCCACGTGCACGCTCCCCACATGCACATTCCCCACACGTCCCCTGTGTTGCAGTGTGGTTGTAAAAAGAAAACTTGTATTATTTTGTCGTTTTTCTACATTCCTCGTGACGCATGAAGTAAATGTGAGTTCCTGTTTTGTGATTCATAAATTATTGTTGTTTCGTTGCTTCAGTTTATTTAATCATTTTTAATGAGCACAAATAATTTCAGGATGAAAGAAACGAGTGTTTTCTCTGTTTTTAAAGTGAAATACACCAAACTATTTTTATTAAAACCTTTTCTAAAACAACGTCTGTCATTATTATTATTTTAATAATTAGAACAGAACATTATCTTAACGGAGAGTTTGGAAAAATCGTTAAAATTAAAATAATTTACTTATACTGTACTGTATATTTTATTCATTAATTGTTAAAGTTGAAAGTAAAGAAGTGTTTTCAACATCTGGTCAGTAGAGGGCGCTCGTGGAGTGAACAACAAGGTGAGGTGTTCCTCCTCTCAGGGCCACAGACAGTCCCCGAGAGACAAGGACACCCTGTCCCATCGGAGAAGAACACCGGCAGACAAGTGTCTGTCTCACCGTACGAGAGACAGGACAACCTGTCCAACACAGGGACACACAGAGACAAACGACAACAGGACAAGTTGCATGTTTTGGAGATAACCAGAGTACCTGCATGGTGAGAACATGTACCCCCCCCCATAGGACTGGGAGGCAAACCTGTAACATTTTTGCTGAGTGGCAATAGATGTAACCGCAGTGCCACCGCGCATCTGTCACCCATTCAGATCAGTCTGAATGAAGTAATCAATGAGTTCATTCATCTCAGAGGGTCTGAGCAGAAACACACTGGGCTTCCACTGGTTTCCTGAACATTCTGCAGAACCATCAGAACCAGAGGACAGCTCGTCTCAAACCCATGCTGAAAGAACGAGGTTCATGAAGACATTTGTCAGCTTTTAACTGGAGATCGGATTTCTCAGGTGAGAATCTCCAGTTTGAACGAATCAGTGGTGGAAGCTGAGAGCAGGGCGGTTCCTTCAACAAACGTTCTCCAGGGCGGTTCCTTCAACAAATGTTCTGCAGGGTAGTTCTTTCAACAAATGTTCTGCAGGGCGGTTCCTTCAACAAACGTTCTGCAGGGCGGTTCCTTCAACAAATGTTCTGCAGGGCAGTTCCTTCAACAAACGTTCTGCAGAGCGGTTCCTTCAACAAATGTTCTGCAGGGCGGTTCCTTCAACAAACGTTCTCCAGGGCGGTTCCTTCAACAAATGTTCTGCAGGGTAGTTCCTTCAACAAACGTTCTGCAGGGCGGTTCCTTCAACAAATGTTCTGCAGAGTGGTTCCTTCAACAAACGTTCTGCAGGGCAGTTCCTTCAACAAACGTTCTGCAGGGCAGTTCCTTCAACAAACGTTCTACTTTTCTCTTTATTGAAGCCATAAAACGTGCACGTGGTTTCTTTGAGATGCAGGTGAGGCTAGAGGAAGTTGGACAAACTGACTTCCTGTTTTTGGCACCACCTCGTCTTTCGAGCTGCTTTGTCCCAAACTGCAGACCCAGGAAAGGTTCGGCCCTTGGTTCTGTTGGAACCTCAGACTGTGGAGCAGAACCGCAGTCTGGGCAGCCTCAGATAAGGAGCATCTGGACCTGCAGCTACTGGTTTCACTTGGAGCTGACCAGAAGTCGACCTGACAAACGTGTTCACACTTACTGCAGGAACAGAACCAGCTCCGGGCCCTGTAGGTTCTGTAATTATCCAACACTGTCACCGTCTGTCAGGATCAGTCTCTGCAGCTGAGCTCTGAAGGGTTCATCAGTCGTAGCCGAGGCTACAACAAACACCTTCAGTCAGATGGAGTTGGGTCAGAATGAAACATCCAGTCACCTGAACAGCTGACAGGTGGAGCTAACGTAACTTCCTGTTTGTGATCATGAGTGACTGCAGCTGCTAGCTTCATTGCACTCATCTGTCCCTGTCTCATTGGTTGTGATGTTCAGGAACCACCAAGGTTTGAATCTGCTGGGACAATTTTGTCCCTGTACACCAGTGAAGCCATTTTTACTCCATCATGGACTGAGACGTCCAAAAAAGAAGGTCCATGCTCCTCCTGGACTGAAACTTGCAGCTGTCCACGTGGACGAGACAAAGACACAAAGACAAGCGGGACAGCCGGAGGAGTCAAAGACCTGAGAACATTGAAACGGCGGTGGGATCATCAAGCTGCGATGCTGGTGCAGACTAAAAACTCAAAATAGCTCAACCATAGCTAAGAGCTAAAATTAGCAACACTGCAGCTAAACGCTAAGTTCAGTAAAATGATAGCTAAAAGCTTACAGTAGATACACAAAGGCCCGTGGGCCGTCTCAGTGGAACCACGTCTCCAGGTGTCTTCTTCATGTGAGACGTGACAGAAGTGCAGGTAAACTCCAACAGAAAGACAACGTTCAGCTTCAGCTTGTTGACTTTCAGGCTGCATCTTTAATTTCAATGAGATTAATTCAGTTCATTACACGATGCTGTGTGAAATATATTTATTTATTTGTTTATTGTTTATTTGTTGAGTCACACATTAATGTTAATTATGACAGACAGGTGAGTTAAAAGGTGCAAACTGCCGGCTGGGGAGCTTCTTTTTAATACTTTCAGATGAACGGCGCCCTGTGGGAGCAGGTGGGCGTTCAGCTGGAGGTCCGACAGACCGAGCCGGTCTGACCCTGATCCCAGGTGTGGATCTGCCAGTCCTCAGCGGGGACACTGGGGACCAGATGGTCTTCCTCCTCGAAGCCCGGGGCTCACTCGTCTTTGACTCTGTGTGTGTTTGTTGTGCAATGACAGAGGAGAAACAATATGGCCGTCATGACAACAAGCTGAGCTTCTTTGATCCTGCTGGTAAAACCGTTTGTCGTTGAGCTGAAGGGAAGTGGAGGGAACAGGTCGTGTTGGTTCCCTGAGACAGAGCAGCGTGATGAGATAAACGATGGTTTGGATCCTCTGCTTCTGAGCCGAGCTTCACAGAATCATTTTTAAACCATCAACACCTTCACACAACAAGAAAAAATGAAGTCCACTCAGTTGGTTCTCATGTTTGACCTCAAACTGACCAGGTCTCTGAAGGTCCACCCCAGCATCTCAGTCAGGTCGAGGTTCTGGACTCTGACTGGACCATTGCAGCACCGTGGTTCTCTTCTTTCTTACCCGTTCTGTTGTAGATCAGCTGCTGTTTGGGATCATGGTTCTGTTGGACCCAGTTTGGTCCAGCCTTCAGCTGCTGGACATATGGACCCACGTTTAAATCCAAAACATTTTGATCTACAGGAGTTTCTGGTCCACTCAACAACTGACATGAGCCCAAACCATCAACCCTTCACCACCATGCTGACATGTGGGAGGAGCTGTTTGCTGCAGTGCATTCTGGGTAAACGTCTGTCCTCTGGTCTGATTCTGGTCCACAAGTCATGTGGTTCCTTCATATGAAACTTTCCAAACCTGCAGAGCAGCCATGTTGTTTGTAGAGGTCATGACCTTTGACCTGCTGATTGAGGCCTGTAGAGCCTGACCTTCAGGGCAAATCGTCAGAACAATGGACTCTAAATGACCTTTTTCAAGTTGATGGACAGCAACCACTAATTCTCTGAGGTCATTGCTAATGTCTTTCCATCTTGGCGTTGTGCTTAAACACCTGACCAAACCTTTAGTTTGTGTGTTTTTGTTCACTTGAGGTCAGATTTGCATCACGATGTAAAGACTGAACAGAATCCAGCATGAAATCCTCCCTCTGTGACAACGAGGCCCTCCGCTCCTCACTGAGGAGACAGGAGTCTGCCTCTGATCCAGGACACCACCCTGGTCTGAGTTCCCTCAGACACCAGCCCGATGAGACACGCACCCTTCAGGACAGCAGGGACACATGTTCTGTTCCACTTTCTTATGACGATTTAAAGATCTGCCATGTGCGGAAAGTAGGTGCACGTGTGCTGTCAGGGAGGGAGGACAGCGTGCAAATGTCTGTGAGCAGGATGGAAAACAGCGTCACCTCAAACTGTAGGAGGTACCATTCACTCTGACGGATCTCTGGCGCTGTGGAGATGAGCACCCTGCCAGTTCTCCCATTCTGCTACATGTTTCCATGGCAACCGGTGCTCCTTTTTTAATGAAGCATTAATCCAGCGGGGGACCTGAACAAGAAGACATGTTGGCCACTGGCACTGGAGGATCTTAGCTCAAAATATTGTGCGTGTGTGTGTGGGCAGAGTGTAATTAATCAGACTGCCAATCAGCGCACGAGGCAGGACGATATAACTTTTTGGTACCGAGCTCTTACGTCGGAGAGCTGATGTAAAATGTGCAACACTGGAGTAAAAACAGACAAGGATGGAAAATAAAATAAAAACATTTAAAGAAACGCGTTAAATTCAGCGGCTCCAAACCTCACGGGAAGTTCAGGTAAAAACTGCTTCATTGTGCAGGTTTACAACAGAGATATGGAAAAAATACTTTGAAGACATTAAAAAAACTGGAGCAGCTTCAGAAATATGACAACATAAGCAGTTTTACACACACACACACGCACGCACGCACACACACACACACAGATCCTTTTAGCAGATGGCTGTGTCCCTCAGCCTCTGACCACATTTTATTTCACTTAATATTTTAAAACTCTCCAGAAATTTTAAGAGTTTTTTTTTTTTTTTTTTTTTTTTTTTTTAATGAAAACAGTTTCTGGATGAAACAAAGACACGCCAATGTCCAGATTCCAGCTGTGTGTCTTTAGCTGTGGGTTCAGCTGCAGATTCCAGCTGTGTCTTTAGCTGTGGGTTCAGCTGCAGATTCCAGCAGTGTGTCTTTAGCTGTGGGTTCAGCTGCAGATTCCAACAACGGTGTCTTTAGCTGTGAGTTCAGCTGCAGTCAGAGGTTTCAGCTCTTCGTCACAGATGTCAGGTTCACCATCATTTTTCTGTTTTCACTGAATCAAACAGTTTCTGTAATCTAACTGTTTTTCCTTCTGGATGCTACATTAGCAAAAAAAAAAAAAAAAACTCAACTGTGAATAAACCACTGGACCAGTTTTCAGTGTTTCTGCTCTTCGGCCTTTCAAACCACAGATAAATAAAAAGCTGCAGTGTTAACTCTGCCTGCGTTCTGGTGGAACCGTTGGTGTTTCTGTTCGACTGTTGAAGCTTTTCATGGAATCAAACCTTCTCAACACTCAGTGCCACGCTCAGGAGAAACCATCAGCCACTGAGGACAGCCGGACCTCTTTTATTGTCCCGCTGACACCCCTCAGAGCGCCTGTGATCACGTGACCAGTGAGGCGTCTGAGCCTGACGTCCCCTGCTTGTCACCCACCACCACTCGTGTCAGTTTTACTAAAACATCTCTAGTTGAAAAAAGATTTTAATCAAATCTTAAAAATGATGTCCAGAGTGGCCAGAGTTTGTGTCAGAGACAACTCTCAGCTACCACCGCATCAGAATTTAGCTCAAAATTGGTAAAAATGACCGAGTTTTTGCTCTTTTTTTTTTTTTTTTTTTTTTTTTAGTTGACTAATGTAGCTGGAGTGTCCATCTTGAAATTGGGTGATTTCAGAAAATATCAGACTGAGCAAAATGCTAGCTAAATCTAAAAGCAACTAGCTGAAAAGCAAAAAGTAGCAAAAGGCTAGTCAAAAATTATAAAATGCTATGTTGCAAAATGTTAGCTAAAGTTAGCAAATAGATACACGTAGACGCAAACAGTAGAAAATGTATTAAAGGGCCTTCTCCTGCTCCGCTCCTGTAACACCTTGCAAAAAGATCTGAAGCTCTCAACCATGACCTCTTTAAGGGACTTTATAAACATTTGATAATGTCAACAGAAATATCAAAGCAAACATGGTTGTGTTTTTTATATATATATTTTTTACTTTGTTTTATAAGGCACGTGATTAGATTTTGTTTTATAACACTACATTTTTATTTTCACTTTACAGTACATGTATTTGCATTCTATTGTAGTTTATTGTTGTGTATACCTTATCTGTGTTCTTTGTTTACATAAAACAGGTCTATCTTGTAAATGAGTCCTCATGACTCAATGAGACGAATCTGTATAAATAAAGGCTGAATGAATGAAAGCAACATAAGCTAGGTAAAAGCTAAAATAAGCCAAAAGGTAACATTAAGCTAAAAGTAATAAAGTGCTAGGTAAAAATAACCAAATAGTAGGTATAAAAAAAAAAACTACAGTGTCAAAACTGTAGAATGTTAAATGTAACAAAATGTTAGCTAAAAGCTAGGAGTAGCAAAGTGCTAGGTAACAGAAAAGTAACAAAAATCTAGTGAAAAGTTACAAGATGCTGGCTGAAGTTAGCAAAATTCTAGGTAAATGCTATTAGAAAACTACTGTTTGCTAAATGTAAAAGCTAAAAGAAGCAAAGGGGTAACATTAAGCTAAAAGTAACAAAGTGCTAGTGAAAAATCGCCAAATAGTTGGTATAACACTTCCAAGTGTCAAAAATCTAAGCAAATGTTAAATGTAACAAAATGTTAGCTAGCAGCTAGGAATAGCAAAGTGCAAGCTAAAGCTAAAAGTTGATAAATGCTAGCTAAAATCTGTACGCAGCAAAATGATTAAATTTGCAAAATGTTTGCTAAAATTTAAAACAATCTTCATAACAGCTAAAAGGACATTAGCTAATGGAGGCAACTGTGGTGCGGTGGTTGGACAGTCCTCTTGGGACCAAAAAGCCACAGATTCGACTCCCCACAATGTTGCAGATGGTGTCCTTGAGCAATCCTTAAAGATAGAGTTTAGTTCAATTCATTCCAGTGTTCATCAGATATTTTGCTAACAGACAAACACACAGACAACATTATTAGCCACAGCAGAATTCAGTCAAACACATTTGATCTTTTTTCATTATCTCTAGGCTGTTAACTTTAGACACACGTGGAGTATTTTTATAACGAATGAACCCTCTTCAAACTGACCCCTGAGGTCATGTGACCCTCACTGATGCTGCTGATTTTACAGGCGCCAGCAGCAAAGGGTCATGGGATTTTTCCTGCTGCAGCTGAATTTCAAATCGGCCTGAATGAGACGTTCGCTGAGCTGAAACACAGGCAGCACTCTTACCCAGAGAAAGGGAGGGCGAGAGGAAGAGGAAAGAGCAGCACTGCCAGCATACAGAGAGGCAGGGAGGAGGAGGAGAGGGGAGGCCGGTGATGGAGGAGGAGGGAGGAGCGCAGGGGGACGGGCTGAGAGGGAGCGAAGGGAGGGAGCATCATACACAGGAAAGTAGAGGAGAAGTAAAGACGAGAAACTGAGGGAGTCCAACATACAGCAGGAGGAGACAGCTGAAAAAAGGAGAACCAGGCTGGGAGGGGAGGCTCACCGCTCACCAACAAGAGCTAAATATCAGCCGAACTTTGGCTTTTCTGTGGGGTCGTAAAGCTTACAACTCCCTGAAGAGGAGAGCCAACCAGAACGGCGAGGAGTGAGATCTTCTGCTGCCTCCAAGAAGATGGATTCAGACTCTGGAGAGCAAAGTGACGGAGACATCTCTGCAGGTAAGGACATCCTTTCTCAATGTTTGTCCATCTGTCCACAGGCTGTCAGTCACATTGTCCTGTCTCACAGTCACTCCCATCCCTCTCAGAGGGGGTCCAGCTGGACTGAACTCTCCCTGAGGGTTCCTGAAGGTGTGCAGCTGAGATGTTTGGGAGGAGAGCTGCAGGACAGGCAAGCTCCAGCACGAGCAGCCCGTTACCTCATCAGCACGTCCAGAACCAGGACAGAGCAGAACCGAGCTCAGAGTTCAGAGCTTCAGCTTCCTGCTCCAGGAAGAAACGGCTCAGAGGGAAGATTTGTTGTTGCTCAACCACGAGTTAAACTTTAAACACATAAAAACAAGAACTGGGTCCTTCCTGCCTGGAAGACGGTTCACGCAGGACGTGTGCTGCTTTACAGAGCCAGGCTCAACATTTAAAAAACACGTTTGATTTCCTGTCATCACTGGAACTGAATAAGCACAACATAAGCCAAAAGCTAAAAGAAGCTCAATGCTAACAAAAACTTGCTACAGATATTAGCTAAAAGCTAAACACATCAAAACGCTAGCTAAGAAGACTCTTGGTAAAAGTAGCAAACTTCTAATAGAAAGTTTAAAGAAATAAAACACCAGCAAGAATCCAAAAAAAAAAAAAGTTAAAAATTAAATTATATTAAAAAATAATAAGCAAGAAGTAACGCTAAAGGCTAAAAGTAGCAATATATTTGTTAGAAAAGCTGAATAATTGTTGAATATAACTCAAAAGTACATACAAACTGAACACAGCAAAAGCTTGTTAAAAGTAGCTAAACAGTAGCTAAAGGTTGCAAAAGCCTATCTAAAAGCTAAACGTATAGCTTAAGCTTATATTTGTGGATACTGTTTGTAAACAGTCTGCAGACAGCTTCTGCATTTTTTCTTCAGGAATATGTGAAACTTTGAGATCATCAGAGATTCTTCAGCTCCTCTAAATTCATCAGCGCCGAGGACAATCAGCGGAGCTGCTTCGAGTCAGATCTGTTTAATTTAGCTTTTTATTCATCCTGTTGATGACTGAAAGGCTTTTCATCAGGACGCAGAGTTTTCATGTTAGTTCTGCTCTGTCGGACCATCTGTCCATCCATCTGAACCCGTCTGAGTGGAGACGGAGGACCAAGCATCACAACCATCAGGAAATATTTATATACATATACTGCTTATAAAATACATGTGTGTCATACACATGTAGCCCACATACAAGGACGATATGTGTGTTGGAGTGAGTGTCTGTTAGTAAAATATCTCCTGATCCAGTGAACACCTGAATGAAACAACTGCATGTTCATCTGCAACTGGTTAACTTTTGGAGCTAACCAGATTCAAGATGGCAACCACAGCTAATGGCTACAACTCAAATCTTTTAGCAGTCATGAAGCTACAGTTTGGTCTGGTAGTAGCTGAGAGTCATCCTGAGCACGTACTCTGAAACGTGGTCTCATAAGAACCTTCATGTTATGTTTGTGTTGCCCTGTGCTCGGATGGCAGAACATTTGGGTCCAACTGTCCGATGTCCTCCGATAGACTATATTTTGACAACAACCGTTAGAGAATGAGGGCGGTCATTAATCTCAGTCTGAGGCGTAAACGCTCCGATCCGAGACGTTACCGGAGTCCATGAGTTCAGGTGGTTCTGACCCGTCCAGCACTGAGGCCGACACAAGCATTTAACATTCCTGTTTTGTCCTCACAGTAAATATTCAGTGTTTTGTTCTGCAAGTTTCTCAAACACAAACTTCATATTTTAAACCTGTTCATTGAGCCACAGATGATCATTTAGATCAAACATGTGAATAAAGGAAGTGCAGAATCTGCTTTTTCTCTAAAAACACGTCAGAACGCGGAACTGAAAAAAAAAAAAGAATTTGTTTGTCAAAACAAAAAGAACAGAAACTAAAGTCAGCAAAACACTGGCTAAAAGCTAAAATTACTTCAAATAAGTAGCTGAAAGCTAACTGTTACTAAGTTAACCAATGGCTGGGATTAGCATAAACGTACCTGACAGCTAAAGTTATTTAAAATAAGTAGCTGAAAGCTAACTATAGCTAAATTATCTAACAGCTGGGATTAGCATAAACTTACAGCTAAACATATTTTAAAATAAGTAGCTGAAAGCTAACTATAGCTAAGTTATCTAATGTCTGTGATTAAGCGATCTCATTCACACCACTCTGGGCCCCTGAGCAAGGCCCTTAACCCCCACCATCTGCTCCCTAACAGGTCTCTCTTGAAAATGAGTTCTCGTGGCTCAATGAGACTAACCTGGATAAATAAAGGATAAATGAAAAAAAAAAAAAAAAAAGTACCTTACAGCTAAAATTATTTGTAGCTGAAAGCTAACTACAGCTAAGTTATCTAATGATGGGATAAACGTACCTAACAGCTAAATTTTGCCAAACAGAAGCAGAACACATATTTTTTCTTCCTTCAGCTGCTCCCTTCTTCAGGGCGAGCGAACTCACACAAAGATTTGTCAGTTTTACACAGGATGCCCTTCCTGAGACAACCACTGAGCTACCACAGCCCTCTGCATGCAGCAGGGATTTTTAGCCAGTGGCCTCTTGATCACAACCTTCTCTCTGCACCACCACTCCTGCCTAAACAGAAGCTAAAAGTAGCAAAAGAAGACAAAATCAAAGTTGGAAACTGAGTCCAAAGACAACGAGGCCTCATGGGGAGGTTCTGTTAAAAATTAATTTAAAAAGTTAGAATCACTTAAAGTTCCTGTTTTGATCAAGGAATGCTTAAAACAGCACAAAGTTTGAGGAAGTAGTTTCTGCAGAAATGCAGCAATTAAATCATCTGCGGGGATTGAGATCATCAGAATATTGTTGCTAGGTGACAGAAAACAGAAGTTAGCTCGTTCTTCACGAGAGGGAAACTGGTTCGGCTACACGTTCTTGCTCATTAGAGGCTAAAATTAGGAGACGTTGCACGTTGTGTTGTCCAACAACATGAAGGCTGAGAGGGAGGAAGTACTTGGACTCAGTCTGGATCAACCTGGAGAAGTTCTGTTTGTTTTCTGATGGCTGATTGCTACAGAAACAAATATCAGCAGCATGCGCTGTTTTGAAACTGCAGCCAAAACTGGTCGAACATGTAACAACAGCTGGGTTGACACTCTGACTCTGATCTAAACAAATCGTGAGCGACTCCCAGACGTCTGCTAGTTTGATTTCCTCCAAAGAGAAATGCTCAAGAAGCTTACATAGCAGCTAAAATGAGTCAAAGACAAAAGAAGCAGAACATTAGCTAAAAGTTAAAATGGGCACAATAGCTGAAAGCTACTAATGAAGCAAATACTGAAGTTCAAAAAGCACCAAGTTCTCCAAAGATTAAAACAGCTTGTTTCTCTTTAAAAGAGAGAATTTGTTTTATAAAGTTAAATATTTCAAAACATATAGAAATAACAAAAATATTTTAGTGAAGTTCTGAACGAGCTGAACGTTTTGATAGTATTTGAAAGGTTACAACAGCTGAAAGTGTGCTGAAGTATTTACAGTTAAAAGAAGTAAATAAACACACTGAAGAAGTTGGTACTGGCAGGGTACATACGGTACTAACAGTGTATATACCTGGTACTGATAGGGTATATACTGAGTAACAATAGGGTACCTGGTACTAACAGGGTTCAAACTGGGTACTGACAGTGTACATACTGGGTACTAACAGGGTACATACTGGGTACTAACAGGGCACATACTGGGTACTAACAGAGTGCATACTGGGTACTAACAGGGTACATACTGGGCATGGTATAATAGAGTACTTTCAGAGAATGTGCTCAGTTTGTGTTCTTGGTTTTTGCAAACAAATAAAAATAAAATATCTGGGCTGACAATTTGAGTAACAATCATCCAGACCTGCAGCGAGCGTGTCTTTGTCCATCTCCGTGGACCAAGTACCCCCCCAGCTCTGTCCTTCTTGACTGCAGTGGAGCCGAGACAGACGCAAGTGGTTCAGAGGCCACCTGTCAGAACCCTGGTTGTCTTGCAGGTCTGGACTCCACAGAGACTGGACTCTGCCAGGGACACAGCTCGTATTTACACTTCCCCTCTTGTTTAATCGACGTTATGTTGGAGTAGAGACAATAGTCCACCCACGGGTGACTTTTGACTGTTTCATGGCGGTGAAGCCCGATCGGCCATCTGCAGAACTATTTGCAGCGCTTTGTCTTCTGTCGGTGTTTCCAGGGAAAGCAGGAGAAGCTGTTGTGATAACAGATGTCAGATTCATGAGGGCATCAGGGCTGTTTACGTGCTTCCACTACAAACTCACACCAGCAGATGTTGTTGGACGACACAGCTGAATTAGAATATCTGGCCAGGTCCCCGCCCCTCCTCCCAACAAACTGAAGACCTGTTGTTCTTTGTTAAGTACCGTTAAAGCATGCTTGTTCAAACACTTATAGATCTGCTGAGCCAAAGAGAGCTCAGAGTTAAGTATGATAACACTCCCATGCACATGCACGGGGAAAATAAAGTCCTCCTTTACTCAGCTCTCAGGTTTCAGGGTGTAATCAGCTGATCTTCACCAGGTTCCAAAATGATTCTAATCTGACCTCAAGCGAACACCAACAGAACTCTAACTGCTTCACTCCTCTGTCTCACATATCATCCATCCCTGATATTTTCTCCTCCTCCGCCTTTAATCTGGACCGCAGATGTAGCCCGACCACCAAAAGCAGCCTTGCACACATCTGCCAGAGACACCGAGAGCTGCTTCTGGAAAAAATCTGTAACTCGAACCGCGGAGGGAAGAGAAGAAGCGCGTTTGGTCGTAAATGGAAAAGACGACGCGGGGGGAAAGAGGTTTTCCTATCGCTGCCGTCCACATGGCTGCGTGAAGAAAAACTCTGAGGCGTTTTCGAGTTTGGAACGAGATCCGTGGCCTTTCCTGACAACAAATTTAAAATGTTTGTTTTTTAAAGATCGTGAGCTCCTGGTGGTTTGAGCAGTGATGTTCACCTTTAAACAGCTGGTCTGTGAGACTCTTTCTGTTAGCAAAATATCTAACGAACCACTGGATGTGTTTTGATGAAACTGAAAAATAATGGAATGCAGCTGTAACTTGGAGTGTTAGTAGCTGAGAGTCATCTGCTGAGTCAGCATTCAGCTACTTCAGCCTTTCAGATATGCAAACGTTTGGCTAGTTCTAAAATGTTACTTTAGATTTTAGTACCTTTATTTATTCATTCATTTATTTATTTTACTTTTTTAATTATTCAACTTTATTTACGTTTTGTTTAAAAAAAAATGTGTTGAGACATCTTTAAACCTTGTAAATACTCCAGCCCCATTTCTGCTCCTAGCTACAGTTTTGTTATCTTTAGCCTTTAGCTACTATAATGCTAATTTGATCTTTTAGTATTTGGTTTGCTAGTTTTAACTTTATCTACAGAAGGTAAAAGTGACTGGGGAAAAAGCAGCTAAGATAAAAAGCTGAATAAATGCAGTCAAAGCTGCTTTAGCTAAGAACTTTGGTAACAGCTGCTGTTTTAAAATGTGCTTTAGATAAATTATAAATTAGACTTGACCATTTTTAAAGTTGTAGCTTGTAGCTACTGTTCAAGCTTTTAGCTACGGTTTTGCTGGTCTTAGCTTGTAGCTACCACGCTGCTAGCAGAAATACATCTAAACACAGAAATATAAATACAGCAGTAAGGAAGATGATGGTGGAGGCGCAGCTTTTTACACTTAACTGTGGCTCAGATGAAGTGAGCTGTGCTGATTATAGCATTTTTAAATTGCGGTTGGAAAGACGAACAGCCGAGTTCAGCACAAAACGTCCCGACAGTCAGTTCAGCAGCTCAACAAGAAGAAACCTTCAAGTTTTAACTTTTACTCTGCAAATAAAATGGAAGGAGTGTGAGATTAACATGGAATAATCTGAGGTCAGAAGTAAGGATGTAGCCACTGACAGTCAACTTTCAGTGTGTGTGTGTGTGTGTGTGTGTGTGCGTGTGTGGATGCAGACCACAGTCATTTCCTGGTCTTTAGTTTGGCGCATCGTGCCGAGCCGGGCTGCGGCTCACAGTAGATCCACTTTTATGAGTCCAATCACAGCAAACTGCTTTCTTCAGACGCCTGAAACCTGGACCAGGTTCCCAGTTAACCTTTGCCTCTAACATTCGTGAGGCCGTGTTATTTCCTCATTAGTGTTTTTTTTTTAATCTGTCCACATAAAGAAAAAGAAAAAGCTGACGTGTGCTGCTCTCAAGGAATGAAATGTGAACGTGTCCGTCTTTAAACCACTCCTTTCTTACACGAACATGAGCCAGGAATCTTGTAAAACTGCAGTTTCTCGTGCGTTTTGCGTGTGAGGAGCAGAGAGGCCAGCCTGAGCCGGGGGCAGGGTTTATGATCTGCAGGCAGAGACAAACCGAGGCTTCTCACTGCTCCATAAACCCAGTTAGCCTGGGTAAACTAGTAAACAAACCAGGAGGCCAAAGTTCTGGGGAAACTGCCAACGCTGCCCCATGCAAACTTTTCAGTGTGTGTGTGTGTGTGTGCGTGCACATGAGTGTCCCTTTGTGAAAACGATGCCTCGCCGTGCTGAGACTTGGCCGAGGGCTGAGAGAGGAGCGACTCAGCTGGGACCGGAAAACTTTCGCTTCCTCCCTGAGTCCAGGAGAGAAAGAGAGAGAGGAGGGGACAGAGAAAAAAGAGGAGTCAGTTCCAGCTGCAGATGATGTGACAGATGACTGACAGTTTACATTTGACATTTGATTCAGTGACTACTGTATTTTAGAGAGCAACAAGAAGTAGCCTGACCAACAGCTCTCCTTGTGTGAATAGAGCACGTGCCGCCATTTAGTTGTACAATGAGAAAACATTTTATGTTTTATTAAAGTGAATTGAACTGACTTTTCGCTGTTATTTTGACAAATAGTTGCCGTTGTTTTGATACGTGATGTACATAACGTGATTACCCATCAACCATTTCTCTCGTTGTATTTTTTTAATAATCAAAATTTTATTAATGACCCACTTAACTCGTAAAACTGATTTGCAATTTAGTTGTGCTGTTTACTTGTATTTTTGTGATTTGAATTAAATTGCCTGTGACTGTAGGGGCAGAGCTCATGGGTAGAAGCATAAATGCTTACTTGAAGAGGCAGCTCATATGTGATATTAAAAAGCTTGGAAGTTGCTCTTGTGTTTAAAATTAGTGTTTATGCAATTATTTCAGTCTACCGTATATATTTTTTTCATTCAACCTTTATTTAGGCAGGTTAATCTCATTGAGCCTATATATCCAATATGCTTTATTATTTCAAGGCTGTCATATTTATTCATAACTATTAGTAAACCTGAGAGTTCCCGGATCCAAGCAAACAGTTACCAGAAATACACCCTGTCAAAATAAGAGAGTTCCCAAATTTTGTTCTGGCAGAATCCGGCTCAGATTAAGCCCTGGAATGAACCCCTGCACAAAACATGACCAGCATCACAGAATCCACTGCAATGTTCAGTTCCTTCTGCACATTCAGCAGTTTGTGTTAACCAACCAAAGGGATCTGTGAGGATGATAAATATTGTTTAACGATCGACTGCTCACCCCCGGTGGAGCAGCTAGAACCCATATTTTAAATGATCCATATTTTTAACAGAACTGTGAATTTGAAAGCTCGTTTAATACAAACGAAAGTTGATCAGGCGTTTAAACTCAGATGTTAATTCACTTTAAAGGTCGGAAGGCTCCTCAACGTTCTGATCAGTTACTGCCTTCTTTCAGCACAACTCTGACCTTTGAAAACCGGCACAAAGTCAGCTTTCACATGTCATCCAACAGGCGGTCCGAGGTCCAGACCACAACAGAGTCCTCCTACCTGGGCCCATATGGACCACTTCCTGTCAGAGGAGGATCTTAAATTACTTTAAAGTGGCTACAACCTCAAACGTTTGTGGTAAACATTAATGCGTTCTTGGAAAGGCAATGTTAATAATGTAGTGCAAGGAAATCACCGAGATCAACAGATGTCATGAGTAACAGGAAGTGATGTAGGTCAGAGGAAGTGATGTCAAACAGGAACACCATGAAAACAGATAGCAGAGAATAATCTGATGATTCTTTAGATTATTTTTGAGTCACTGACAAAGAAGAGTCTGAGTTCAAAGTTAAGTCAGTAAATAAAGACCAGGAAGTTCCACTTTTTAAACTGTTCCTCTTTGATGCCACTTCCTGTTTCACTGTGGCTGCACCAAGTCCAAAGAGAATATGCCAGTTATGTGACAAAATGGGTAAAATTAGATTAATTGTGCCACATTTCTTAATTAGAATACATTCTGCCGCTTCTTGTATTCGTAGAAAATTCATGTCACAGGCACATGAATCCAATATCTGGACTGTGACTTCTTCTTTCAGCTGTTCCTTCTTCAGGGATCTCCACAGCGAGTCCTCGTCCATCTCATGCTGTCCTCACTCCAACTACATCCATGTCCTCTCTAACTGCATCCAGCTGAATTCCCATTCTTCTACCCATACCTGGGCTGTGGGGCTATTTGTTGACCAATATTTATGAGGAAGCTCAAAATGTTTGCAGCGGCTGTCGGTTCCCTCACGAGCTGCTTGACGTCTCGCTGCTTGAATTTTGAACATGCGCCAAAGCTTTTCTCCCACAGCAGTTGCAGAGTTGTTGCAGTCGCCTCAGACTCTGTCATTCTGATAGAGTGGAGCTTTTGCTTCGTCTCCTCTGACAGAACGCATCTGCAGCTACAGCTTCAAATGTCCAGCTCTAAAAACCACACTGATGACAAATAATATTTATTCAACACCTGGTCCAAACCTGCGCAGACGAATTTCTGAAGCGTACTCTTTAGATTAAATCGTGAACATGATGCGGGCGGCTGCTGAGGTGGGTATGCTGTAAGGAACAGAATCAGAATAAGCTTTATTATCATTGTACCGAAATACAGTGAGATTATGTTCGTACAGACGTCTGAAAGATGGACAGAGTGCTCGTTGCTGCGGCTCCTAAGACCACGCCTCCTTATTCTTTTAGATTGGAAAAAATGGGAAAGGCCGTGAGGAGGATAGTAGTATTGCAAAAACATATCTCTTCACACTTTGTCCTTATCAGGACATGATTTAAGACATTAAAAAAAACTCTACCAGCAAGCACATTTAAAGACATTACATACGCAGTTGACGACAAGACGTTGAGCTTTGTCCATGAAGCACTTCCAGATAGCCCATAGTCCTGTTAAGATGTTGGTGTCACTTGGTACAGCTCTGATAAGCATTCACTGAAGTTCTGTTGCAGGGGGTGGGGGCAATGTGATACACAGAGCTTTCTTAGTTTACACACATCCCAGGAGAAGTTTGACGTCGGCCTGCTTCAAGGCCAAACTGGGGCATCAGATTCAGATAAGCCACAGTTGTTGATTTTTTTCAGGCAGACTGTTATTTCTCGTCAGCCTTGAGTTCTGCTGGTACTTTTAATCCAAAATGGTCAGATTTGTGGGCATTCCACTGGTCAGTGTTTATTAGCTCCTTCCAAGGTCGTCCCCAACATGCTGGTGAGTCCCAAAGCCACAAGTAGCCTGCAATTCTCACAAATCGTTTCCGTCTTATATGGTTTAGCTCGTAAATCAGGTGATTTTGAGCACTCAAAGCACAAACCAAACCTGCAGACAGGGTTGGCAGCTTTGCCGTGGCCGAAACTGCTGCCGCCATCTTCTTTAATAGCTAATAACATAGGTATCCGCCGGTGCCAAAAAACAGAAACCCTGCTATCATGATTCCAATATCTTCGGCGTCCTCCTGAGACAATACATCAGATCCATGACGTATCTTGCCGCGTGCGTCTCAGCGGGGCATGAGGGTTCTCCAGGACCCTGTCGCTTGGTTGAAAACAAAATTATCGATTGCATTGAAAAGTCCAGCTGGCCAGATCCATGACAGTACATGTAGTTTACATTTTGGAAGATGTGTAACAGGAGCTCTGATACACAAGACAGAGAGCAAAAAAGCAGGAGGAGGACAGGAGAGGGAAGAAAGGCGTCCATCTTGCACGAGAGCAAGTGAGGGAAAAAACGAAGATGAAAAAAGAAGAGAGCCAGTGAAATAACGTTTTACAGTTTTACTATCTGAGCACACAAAAATGGGTCACAATTTTTAAAAACTGGCTCAGAACATTGCTGCACGGCTTGCTAGTCACAAACACTCCAGATTCAGAGATCTCAACAAAACAAATTGATTATTTTCATGCAATTCTTTCACAGTTTTGTGTCTCCAAAAGTCATGACCCAATGAGACGTTTCCTTTAGGCATCATCCTCTACTCGTTTTCTGTTGTGGCTGTTAACAAAGTGCAATTAAAACATCTATGTGCACCCATTTCTAGATAGGAGTAATAAAATATTTTTAGTCTGGCTCCTTCTACTCGTCCCAGGATCATGCATGGATACATGTGTTGTTAGACCTTTAATGATCACATTAAAAACAGGTAACTACACATGATACTGTTCTAAAGACATGATGTCTGCACTCATTTTTAGAGGTAAAACGTTAAATAACATTTGAAGTTCATGTGTTTGCTTTGCAAAAGTTTATTAAGTTAATCTGTAATGTGAATTTATTCAAAAATGCATCTGGTCTGGACTTTACAGTCTTTACTTGACTGAATGTTAATTGAGGACCTCGGCTTGTCACTGTATCTTGCCCCGCTCTGTTTCGTTCCGTACAAATCAGTTTACTTATTTTTATCAAGCTTGCTTTTCATCTCTTGTTTTATGGAGAAACAAGCAGACACACATGGATTAGAGCAGACTGAGATGGTGCAGAGGCGGGATGTCTGAGTCATCAGAGTCGTGATGGAAGTCAAAAATACACTCGTATGAAGCCTTTGCAGGCTCAAAGAGAGAAAAACAGAAATGGCCAAAAATATATTAGATTTCTGGAAACTCCTTATCATTTATAAAGCCCTGCACATCATAAAGTGCTGCCTTTTCGTATGCACGTGCTTCCTGCAGCTCTGTGGTACCAGTTGGCACAGCTCCCCTCCTCAGTCTTCTGGCCTCACAGGCCCGTTTGCCGCAGCAGGCAACTAAAAGCCAGTTTGCTGTTGCCCAATGACCCACTCCATTGTTCACCCTGAGCCTTGTAAAGGCAGTCTGAGGAGCTCTGCTGCTGCTCCTCATTGGAAACCAAAAGCAAAGAAAAGGATGTGGACGTCAACTTGTTGGCCTTGTTGACTTTTCTTGTCTGGAGAGTGTTGCTCCTGACACGTTCACGGCCCTGATACACTCGTAAAGCTGTGTTTGAAACGGCACCGCTGATGGCTGGCACGGTTTAAAAACAAAAGCTTTTTCTGGACTCAAACACAGTCTGAAGGCTGTCATTACAACACACCTGACGTGAAGGAAAACATCTGGGAAAGTACTGCTGTTAGCTTTCAGATGGTTTTCTCTAATGACCTGGCAACTACTCATTTCTGCGAAAGTGGCGCCTTAAGAAAACACTGGATGGAAAATTGGTTGCAGATGAGAGGACAATATTTCTGTGAGGTTTCGAGGAAGCGTTGCAGAGATGGTTTGTCTGTCAGCAGCCCTCGCTGTGTTGCTTTTTGAAGTAATGATTGGAACAAAAGATGCAAAGCAGCTGCCGGTGTAGTAAATATATGACGGCCTGAGCCCACTCTCACAGGAATGAATGTGGATGAGCACCTGGGTCTGTTGTGTACGCTGCACAGTGCTACGCACCTCAGATTGTCTGGAAAACAAAAAAACACCTTCGCTGCTCCTGTTCATCAGGTTTATCCACACAGAACACAAACATGGTGTCACTCAGGTTTGCTGGTGTGTGTGGGGGGGCTTATCTTCTTTGGTCTCACCACCTATCTAAGGACTATTAGTCGGTCTTAAAATGCTGGAGTGATTTTTTTTTTGTGTTATGAGGGAAATTTCAGGCTGTGAAAATTGAGTTTAGGTTAGGATGTCCTCATAAAGACAAATTAATAATTGGTGGTTACGTAATTGTTTCAGCATTGTGTTGGATTTACACTACTCTTATTCTAACAACATTTTTAATGTAGTTTATTGTTGTCATTGTATACTGTTATTGTTGTCTGCACTTTATATGTCCTGTCTGGAACAGGTCTCTCTTGTAAATGAGTACTGTCTCATACATCATATGGTTTTATACAGATTCAAAGAGGTTAGCCTGTATATACAGCACATAAAGGTTAAATTTAAAAAAAGACTAACGTAAAGTTTGGACTTTGGCTTGCAGGTCTACAGGCTCTTTAATTAAACATTTCTGCAAAGTGGCCACACAGATTCACACATTATGACCTTTCGTAGATTATCGATGGAGTCCCGCAGAGACGTGAGCTTTCAGAAATGAATCGAGCATCAGAAACAAAAAGAGTCGTGATGCAGAACTCAGCTGGGTTGACACGGAGCGCAATACGTTAAGTGTCTCCCTCATATTGTTTTTAAAACATGACAGATTAACTCAGGGTATCAGTTCTCTTTGTGGTTACAGTAACTATGTACTTTTTTAACTAGAGTTGCTGTTATCATCATGGAACGGTTTGTTGTTGTTTACTCCCTCGGTCAGGCGGGCGCACACACCACGTCATCACTTCATCACATTACTGAGCCACAAAGCCAGCTTACCTTCTCACATGTGCACCTTTTCGGCTCTGTTGCTACCTCGCTTTATGGCTAAAAGCAACATCAGGGGTGGGTTGGCTCGGCCCATTTGGAACTCACCCTGAGGAGACCTGGAGGTGTCCCAGTTCAGGCTTGAGGTGTTTTATGAAAATGCCCTGTGAGGGTCAAAGGAGACAAATAAGACAAATTCCATTTTCTAGGATTAGCCCTGCTAAGGGAGTTGAACCAGTGACCTTCCGATCACAGGCCCACCTTCTCTAGCCTCTGCACCACCACTCCCCCTAAAAGGAGAAATGTAAATGTTGCCAACAAAGTCTGAAGAGCGATATACACAATAATTTAAATCTTAACCTTATTAAGACGTTCCTGTTTTTTAATTAATGGGTAAAAAAGGTCAAGAAGATTCATCAGTGTCGCCTACCATTCATTTTTAATAATACACGGCATTTAATGCATTTTGGAAGCACAATTTCACATTTTAATGAGGTCTTAGCTCTTTAAAATTCAAGCACGCTTCCTCTAAAACCTTCCAGGAAAACGACTAGATCTGCCTGGATTGCTAATGATTAAAAAATTACATCAGCCATTCGTTGTGTTTCTTCATTTCTTCGGCTGATACATCCCTGCAGCCCTGATTGAGTGAAGGCCGGCGCTGCGTTTTTTTATCAACACAGAAAAAGTTGAGCCATCTGGATTATACAGCAGATGAATAAAAGTAATATTTCAGTTAAGCTTGTGAGAATCATTCAGTAGTCAATACGTTCTCTGTCGATAAAACAATGTGATTAGAAAACTTGGAGCCGCCCTCTTTGGCTAAATAAAATAAACTTGGTCGTCCGTCTTTTGACAGTGACAGTGGCTAAAGTTATCATTCGCTTTATTCTGATTTTTTGCTCATTTTACAAGAAGCTAAGCCCATTAAAAAATAAGCAATGATTGAAGAAATGCATCAAGTGTCCTGCTTAATCTAATAAAGGTTGGTGTATGTTTTAGGGAGGACTCTCAGCTACTACCATGCTAAGATTTACCTCAATATCTGTAGAACTCACTGAGTTTAAATCACTTTGTTTGTTTAGTTTCGTCGGCTGAAGAAGCTGCTAACTAAATAAGCCGTACATCAAAAGCTTTCTTTGAGTTTTATTCAAATCTGTCCGTTGGTTCATGAGATATTTTGCTAACAGACAAACAAACAAGCACAGATGCCGTCATTCTGGACATGATCATTTCCCTTTTATGGCAGTGGGTGGTAATGCGTCAACCATTCGTTGTGTTTCTTCATTTCTTCGGCTGATAAGTCCCTCCAGCGCTGACTGAGTCAAGTCCAGCCGGCGCTGCTCGCTGTTAGCCGCTAATGTCTCGTTCTTCCAGGTTCTTTGGAACAAGTCCAATACGAACTTCATGGAGGACTTTTACACAGCTGCGCTCCTCAGAAAAGTATTGGTGCTTGATTTGATGTTCATGTTTTTTACAGCTTAACACAAAACCTGTCAAAGTGGCAGAAACGATCCACTGAACTTCCCACCAGCCTCGTCGTTCACGGTCAGGGACGTGATGATGGACGCAGGTGTGCAGCGTGGTCATCAGCACGTGACACGAGCCTCATTGCAACTGAAACGTTTCATTTTTATTCTACTGCAAACTGAAAATACAGTCAAGGGAAAAACAAAGTCCTGACTGTTCTCAGGTCAAAATCCAACAGATCTTTACCAGGTTCTAAATTATTCTAATTTAACTTCAGATGAACAAAAACAGCACATTCCTCTGAGTCATCATTTATCAAACTGGGTCCAGACCTGATCCAGAACCTCCTCCAGCAGCAGAACCCTCAGTGGTTCTCTGTAAGACTTCAACAGACTCTCGTGGTTTTTCATTCAACCTTTATTTAGGCAGGTTAATCTCATTGAGCCTCAAGGACTCATTTACAAGAGAGACCTGGAGGAGTTCTGGTCCACTCTTCTTTCCATCATTGTGGGTTCTGCTCAGCAAGGTCCACCACAGCGTTTCAGTCAGGTTGTGGTTCTGGACTCTGACTGGATCATTGCAGCACCTTAGTTCTGTTCTTTTTTGTTAACTCATTTTGTTGTCCAAACCATCAGCCCTCCACCACCATGCTGACAGCTGGGGGAGCTGTTTGCTGCAGTGCATTCTGGGTAAACATCTGACCTCTGGTCTGGTTCTGGTCCAGAAGTCTTGTGGTTCCTTCTGATGAAATTTTCTAAACCTAACTCAAGTAGGCATGTTGTTTTTAAACAGGTCATGACCTTTGACCTTTGGCCTGCTGACTGAGGCCTGAAGCGTCACCACACAGTCTGACCTTCAGGGTGACTCTTCTTTCTCTCTACTGAACATTGGACTCCAAATGACCTTTGACCTTTCTCAGATTGATGGACAGCAACAGCTGCTTCTCTGAGGTCATTGCTGATGTTTTTCCATATTGTTGTTGTGTTAACACAACTGTCCAGATCTGAGGTGGTCCCCGTAATGAGGATCAGTTGATCAGCAGCTCCTGATCCTGGACCTCCGAGGTCCAGTGGAAGCAACAGGACTGGAACCAGTTTTTCACTCCCAGATTAAACTACTGTTTTTTTCTCGTCTTGTCATGAACCCAGTACAGACCAGACCACATCTTCTGATGAGGGTGGACTTTCTTCTTCTAAATTCTGCTTCATTTTCATTGGCAGTTCATCTGGGTCCATACACCTTTAAAGTATATTTTTACTCATTCTAACGCCAAAGTTCAGAAAAATAATCACCAGTTTGTGATTTGGACATTTCCCAGCGGACGTTTTGGACGTAAGGCCTCCGTCAGCCGGGCAGGTCTGGCTGCTGTCCATGTTCCAGCCGGGATGTTCAGATGCAGCGCAGCAGAAGCTGTTGACTCAGGCCTGTGAAAACATCAGGCCCAACAAAGACAGCCTGTCTGGTCCACAGAGAGGCAGCGAGCACCTTACTAATCCCCGTGTTAAAGTAAACTCCACAAACTCCCACAGCACTCCTCCTTCACAGGCCTCCTCTACACGAGCGCTCAGGTTTCCACTTATTTATCCCCACCTGCCACACAAAGCAGCTTTTTATTTAGTCTGAGTGAGGCAGGAGAAATAATGAGCAGGTAGCAGGAAAGGTATGAGAGCTCTCTGTTGACAGCTCGCACTCCAACTCGTTCTGACGCTCGGGCTCAGTGCGTCGCCCGTCACAGCCTCTGCGTGACAGGCTGTGAGGCTGGCTGAGAAAACTTGGACTTGTCAGTGTCTTCTTGTGCAACCGTCCGCCCTCACTCTGCGTTTGTGACTGAATCACCCGCCTCCTCAGGGTGGCCGACTCATAGCTCTGCACCTTGAAGCAGAAAAGAAGTCCTTCAGGCGTTGCTTCAATGCAAGAGAGAAATGATCGCAATCAATCCCTGCTTGGACCCTCAGGATGTACCTGAGCACGGGTCTAACGACAAGTCACCGCTCGGCGTGTCAGAAATCCAGTTTGGTTTCTGAACGTCCGACGCTGAGCGGAACAAAGAGCTGCTTGATGCGAACAGGAAGTGACAGAGACAAAGAGAGCCTGTTGGTGAGAGGCGCAGATCTGACTCATGAAAAAACACTTTTAGAGCCTGTAGTTGATATTCAGACGCCATGGAGACGAAGCTGACGCCGCAGTTTTTCACCCCAAGCCGTAAAGGTCCGACTCTATCGGACCTCAATCAGGTCAAAACCTAAATTTAATGTGATGTGTTTAATTCAGTTCAGTTAACTTATATAGCGCCAAGTCACAACAGAAGTCGTCTCAGGGCACTGAAGAGAAACATTCATATATGAAAATAATAATTTAACATTAGTGATCTGAAGAGCAGACTGCTTTGAGTTTGACTCCATCACAGAACTCTCATCTTGAGCAAGCACGAA
>JARVLU010000599.1:11028877-11042559 GCA_031762415.1 Simpsonichthys santanae | reverse complement strand
AGAAATGAACCCGTTTTATCAATTAATTTTCTCTTGGCTAAAATTAGCCGTAAAAATTAATTGACTACTTTATAAGGTGAAGAACTCCCGTCTTATATCCTACACCTATCTCTTCTGCCATCATCTGCTGGGGTAGCAGCACCAGAGCAAGTTACTTAAAAAAGATAACAAGCTCATAAAGAAGGCTGGCTCAGTGTTGGGGACTCCTGTAGAACCTTTGGAGATGATTGTACAAAGATGGATTCTTCATAAAATGAAAAACATTATAGTCGACCCTCAGCATCCTCTTCATCAGACTGTGATACAACAACAGAATGTCTTCAGTCAGAGGCTTCTTCAGATCTGTTGTAAGACAGACCAGTACAAGAGATCCTTCCTGTCCACAGCCATCAGCATCTAGAACAACTCTTTAGTGAAACCATGATGATGAGTTACAACAACATTTAATTTCCCTCTGGGATCAATAAAGTATTTTTGAATTGAATTGATTGTTCTGTGGTCTCTCAGGATGACATGGAGCTGCTGGCAGCAAGCAGCTCTTCTGTTCAGCGGATGGTGCAGCCTGTGAAGAGGACGGCTCTTCTGGGCCCCAGCTGTCAAGAGCACTGCCAGTCACCATCTCAACACTACACTGAAGAAGCCCTGAAGGAGCTCTTCAGACATGTCCACCACAACATGCCTGACTCTGCCAAGAAGAAGAAACTTGTTCGACAGGTTGAATCCAGAACCATAACTCGACAGCTTCTCTTCTCAAGTTACATTTTATGCGTTCAGCATCCTTTTTGATATCCTATCTAAACTGTTTGTGTGTTTTCATATGCAGTTGGTCAAACACACGCCCTCTGAAACACCTACTAACAAAGACCATCTGGTGCCCTCAACTTCCACCAAGAAACACCCACGTTCTCGATCCTTTGGTGGCCTCATCAAGGTACTGTCAGTGTCTTCATGAGCAGCAATTTAACTGAGTTTTTGTGTTGTTTACTAAGCTTTTAAGCAATAAACAAAACAAACTAATTTGTTAAGAGAGTGACTTTAATAGGATAAAAAAAACAATAAATACTAATTTTTTGTTACTCCCTTGACTTTTAGCCAAATAGTAAATTAGATTAGTTATATTAATATTAGTATGTTTTGCACCGTTTTATTTTTTTTTATTTTGGTAACGCTGATAATATAAAGTGTATAAACCTTTTTTTATGTGCTGCTCTGTTACCAGCGCAAAGCGCGAGGTGAGCAGTCAACGGGAGAGCGATGGGTCCGACACTTCTCCCCTGAGGCCGTCAGCCGGGCCGGCAAAGAGAACGTTGTCCTGCAAGCGGTGAGCCATTTGTTCTGTTGCCTTTGTTTTCTTGTTTTTTTCTTAAGGTCCAAGTGTAGAGCTATCGTTCTACTTAGATATCTGTGTGTGTGTGTGTGTGTGTGTGTGTGTGTGTGTGTGTGTGTTGGAGCAGGTAAACAGCCCATTGACTGGATCCCTCATGGGGAAAACAGGACTGGTCGTCAAAAATCCAGATTTTGTTTTTCACAAGGACAAAACTTTTAAGGGTTCCAAGGTATGTTCTTTTAAATCTTCTACCATAATCAAATTGATGGCTTATATCAGTGCTTTGGTGTACCGGTGCATGTATTTGTATCAGAAACAGTTTTGATTTATCCTAAACAGTCACGGTACAGATGTCAGGGACGAGTGCATGCATTTTTAGGTAGATCGATAGATTGACAGATTCTTTATTAATCCCAGGGGCGAGGCATCCAGTAGCATTTGCTAAAAAGTAGAATACAAAAAAAAAAAAAAAAGAAAAAAAAAAAGAAAGAAAGAACTCCAAAATAGAAGAATACACAAAATCATAAAAGACAAATAGGCATATGCACAAGATAGTAGGGGGATAGTACATTTTATATGCAATCTCCACGCTCATCTGGAAGAGTGTGCACATCTTGTTTTTGCTAATAAAAGGAGATAAAGTTAGAGAGGACAGACTGAGATGGTTTGGACATGTCCAGAGGAGGGACAGTGGTTTGGACATGTCCAGAGGAGGGACAATAAGTATTTTGGTAGCAGAAACTTAGAAATGCAGCTGCCTGGAAAAAGACAGAGGAAAAATATGGATGCAGTTAGAGAGGACATGGATAGTTGGAGTGAAGACAGAGGACACAAAGGACAGTGAGACGGAGGACAATGACTCGTTGTAGAGACCCTGAAGAAGGAACAGCTGAAAGAAGGAGGGAAACATTTAAAACTGATTCTAAAGCTGTCTTTCTGTGTTTATTAATATTTGTAATTATATTTGTAAAATACAGTATATAATATTATTTGTGAAATTATTATTAAAGCATTATTGTTTTGTTTTGTTTATTATTAAAGCATTATTGTTTTGTTTTGTTTTTTGAATGTCCAGAGGACCAGACTTAGCTTTTTTAGATATTATTAAAGCAGTGACGTTTGATTTAAAAAAATGTAAAAATAACTGTAAAAAGGAATTATATGTCAGAAACGATAACATTTATTATTTATTCGCTGAGGTCAAATCTGAAAGATAAAATCTTTATTTTTCTTTTCTTTTAACTCGGTTCGGGCTGAAGAATCCAGTGAGCTGACTGTAGTTACAGCTTTTATCCACCAGAGGTCAGTGTTGTTCCACACATAGAATAAACATGAACCTGAACACATCACTCAATTTAAAATGTCAGGAAATAAAATAGAATAATTCTTATTAAAGAACCAGCGCAGCATATTTAAAGATCTGTGAAAGACGCATCTTTAAAGGCTCTTATAGATGTTTTTATTTGAACAATAATCTGCTTTAATTTCACAAGAGGTTCAGATTGTTCGATTCCTTTAGGTTGGAGGCAGTCAGCCAACATTCCCATCATGCACTGCTCTGAGCACAATGACAGGACAGCTTCAGGCTACCAGCTGATTTATCAGGTAAATATTATAATTACTACATAATTATAACAAATATGTTGATAATTTCACAGATAAAACACCAAAAAACACAGAATCTACTTTAAACCTTCAACTCAAAACCATAACTTACGTTTAAAGCTTCTGTTGATGATCATGCAACTAAACTCAGAGCCAAAAATAGCTGGAAGCTAAAAGTAGCAAAAGGCTAGCTCAATTTAGCAGAACACTTGCTGAAAGAAGCATAAAGCTACCCGAAAGCTAAAAGTAGCAAATGATAGCCAAAAGCTCCGGTCTGACATGAAGTGAATGAGCTGAAGTACCAAATCGCAAGCAACAAACTAAAAGTGTTTGAATAAAAATATCAAAAAGCCAGTTAGAAGCTAAAAGTGGCAAAAGGCTTACTAAAATTTAAAGTAAAAAAGCAGCTATAATGTCTGACTAACAGCTGAAATATCTAATTATAATAAACTCAAATAATACCTAGCTAAAAGTAGCAAAAGGTTGGTGAAAAGCTAAAAGTAGCTGAAGAAGAATCAACAGTGCGCAGCTGAAGTATTTTCTGAGAGAACTGAAGAGATCTGCATGTATTTCTATGAAAACTTTGTGGATAAAGTTAAATACAGTACAGTGTTTTAAAACGTTTCAAAGTTACAGCAGCCGTCCCCCTGAATGAGCCAAATGTTTGGATTTATGGCTAAAACAGCACAAAGTCTAAAGAAGTAGCCAGACTGAAGAAACTGTCAAACAAGCGTGTGAGCGACGCCTCGGTGTGTGCACAGTCAGAAGTGATTTTTGTTTTGTGCGTCACGGAAAAGACAGCCGAACCTGACAGCTGGAGACGCTCAAAAACAACCAACCGACGGAAGAAAACTAAAGAACGACGAGCCGAAACGTCAACATGAGAACAAAGCTAACGGCTGCAGTCAAACGATTCCATCCTTCATGTTCCTGAACATCAAAACCAGCAACTGATGCAAATGAATGCCATCAAACAGGAACTGGTCACGCTGGACTTTCTAACATATGTGTCAAACTCAAGGTCCGGGGGCCAAATGTGGCCCTCGTTGACATCTTATCTGCCCCCAAGATGTTATTTTAAATGTAAAATACCTTTATCACTTTTTTTTTTTAATCGATTGTCAAAAGTGCAACAGAGAGCGTCCAATGAGACCAATCAAACTCTTGTTGAGGAACCTGCAACCAAGAAAAGATGTTGGGTATCTGACTTGAGTTAATGTAGATTCTGAAACTGGCCCTTAGTTTAAAAAAGGTTTTAATCATTTGGCCCCTTTAGTAAGTGGGTTTGACTCCCAGAAGCTTGGGCTCCTCTTGTTAACAGGTTTGTTTACATCTTATTAACCCAAATTAATCAAACTTCATGTGATGAAGGAGGAATTTATCCACTGACTTTGATTTCTGCTGTTTTCTCTTCACCCTGAGGATTAAAACGTTCCACCGGCTGTGGTTCGTTTAAGTCATTTTTATTGAAAACTTCTTGATAAAATAAAAATCTTTTGTTTCATCCTCTTCTCGTGAAGGAACAAACGTAGACTCATCACTTCATGGGGGAGCCTGCTGGTCTGAAAGGGCCCTTCTTTTGTTTCTGGGCCTAATTGAGGCTTTAATAAAGGTTGTTATTGACCGAGCCATCTACAAACGTCACACAGGCTGGATGATGACGCACGGAGTGGGCGGGGCTTAACGCTGCAAAAAGAGCTCCCTGCTCAGATTGTGACGTCAGAGGTAAGAGACATGAATGGCTGTTTTTCATTTCATCACTATCATTTTTGTACAAACTGACTTTTTAAAAACTGCTTTATAAAACTGCTTTATAACTCTTAGTCAATGTTTAAATATTGTATATATAATATACATGACATAGTTTAATGTATTTAAATAAGAAATTAAGATGAGTTATTCATTTTTATTTTGAAACTTATAGATAATTATTGTTTGAATTGATTATCTTAAAAAGGGGCAGACAAAATAAGATTTTGTTTCTTCTTTCTGCTCCCTTTCATTTCATAGTTTGTTTTCATACTATACAGTATATATATATATATATATGTTATTGAGTTTTATATGTATTTTATATTATAAAATGAATAAATTCAATAAATAAATAAATAAAATAATATATGCTTTAATAATATCCCTGCATTTTCTTATTTTCTTTCTTTCTTCTTTAAGAATTTCATTTTGTTGCATTGTGTAAATGCAAGGATTTATTTAACGTTTTTTCTGATTTTTACTGTTTATTTTACGTAAAGTTATTTTGTTTCATGAGTTTATAGTATTTTTATTCACCTGAAGGGCTTTTTAGTTGAACTTCTGCACAACTCTTTGAACAACAATGGCTGTTTTTAAAAGTACCAAAGAATATACAGTACTTTAAATCCTGAATTTATAATAAATTTAAAAAATATTAGAAATATGCCAAAATGTTACATTTACAATAAAATTAAAAACACAACAAATGGGCACTAGTGACCCCCGTAACCCGAAAAGGAAAAAGTGGGTAAATGGATGGATGGATGGATGGATGCAGTAACTTAAAGTCAGACACAGTAAAACCAAAACATGTCAGTATTAAAGTTTTACTGTAATTTATAATGTTTAATTACCCTTAAACGAGTGTACAACTACGGTAAACTGGAGGACATAGTATATTTTGCAGTCAGCTGTTTAACCTGCTTGAATCTGGTTTATTTCCAGTCTGTCCATGTGTTTGTTTCTCAATCAAACTTTATTTATTCTCCATGTTTTGGCTGTTTTCACCTGTCAGAAGAAAAATCCACTTTTTCTCTTAGTTCCAGACAAAAACTAAACTCTTTTGCTTTAACTGTGACCTCAAACATCAAATTAAATAAAACGCTTCTTTCTGGTGGGATTTCTGTCTATTTATATTTATTCTGAAACAAACAACAACAACAAAAACATTTTGTTGTTTATTTTCGAGAAATATAGCAGCAGATCCGTTGGTCCCCTAAAGACACGAGTCTTTACGGTCGTGTTTCCAACTGTTTGACCTGCACCAGTATCTCCAACAGACCTTCAGCTCAAGGAACAGATTCTGGGTTGCTTGGGTCGGTTCTGCTCACGGAGCAGAGGAACAAAGATCTGTCTGATTATAGACCTCCATGTTGAAGGTAAAGACTATAAGACCGTGTCCAAGCTGCTTCAGGTTCCTCTGACCACAGATGACATGATTATTCAAAAGTAGAAGGTTCATGATGCTGTGGACAACCCCCCTGGACATGGACGCAAGGGGAAATGCGACCCCAGGTTGATCAGACCGATAAACGGTAGAAAAGGAGCCGAAGCTGAAGGTCCTGTTTTGAGACAAGAAGTCCTCAGAATCCACACTGATGAGACGAAACTGGACCCGTTCGGCTCTGGTCTCATCAGTTCTTGATTCTAGTAGGACCAGCAGCTCCATCCAGGTCTGCCATGAACATTTCTTGCAGTGTTGGTCTCCTCCTCCCCCCGCTGCGCGGAGGGGGCGGGTCTTCTGCTGGTGCTCCCTCTTTCTTCTCTGGCGGGTGATGCTGTAGCTCACACGGGGCTTTGAAGAGCCTCCTCTGCTGATCTGGTTCTAATCGGACCTGACCTGGTTTCAGCACCGCGACGCGTCAACAGCTCCAGCTTTGTCTCCATCCTCCTCCTCCTCCTGCTCCTCCTCCTCTTCCTCCTCCTGTCGGAGCCGGAGCTGTCCACACATTCAGCACTCCTTCCTCAGGAGGACCAGACCAGAACCAACGCCGGATCTGTCTCAGGATGGCGGGTCTGTTAGTCCTTCTTCAGCTGGTGGTCCTGATGGAGCAGGTCTCTGCCCTCCCCACGCCCGCAGCCCCCACGCATGGTGAGTTCAAACCCCACGGGCAGTGCTGGAAAAGCGAGCTCCAAGCTGTTACTGGAGAGGGATTAGATATTAATAATAATAATAATAATAATAATAATAATATGAATAATAATATTAATAATATTAATATTAATAATAATAATAATAATAATAATAATAATAATGTATCTGAGGGTAAAAGTCTAAGTCAAAACAGGAGGAAGTTGTTTGTTCCTGCATATTCTCGTGTCAGAATGACTGAATCACAGTGAGTAGCCTCTGTGTGGTGGTGGTGGTGGTGCGGGGGGGGGTTCTGAAAGTTGCTCTGGGCCCAGCCTGCTCTCCTCAGGCTCTATTTTCTGCCACAGTTTAATCTTTTGTTTGGTAATCCGATTAAAATCTGCCTCTGGTGGAGAGCAGAAACCCGTCGCATCAACCTGGAAGCTTCATTTGTTCAGATCATTTTGAACAGCAGCATCAACAAACACACAAACAAAAAGAGCCTTGTGGTTGTTTTAGTCTGTTATTTGTTCCGTGTGTCTTTAAACAACGTTTCAGTCAAAACCTGCAGATTATCTACACGAGCAGCTTTGTCAGGATTATTGTGCCGTGCCTTTTGGTGGCAGTGCTTTTACACAAACAGTGATAAAAAAAATAACGGAGATCAGTTTGGTGAGATGAATGAGAAGACCTGGTCCTGTTTGGACCTGCGGCTCTGACTTCACTGCAGAACCATCATCAGACGGCTCACAGGAAGTTGGACTGAAGTGTTTGAAGAACTCTTTTTACACAAACAGCTGAACATGGAGGAGTTTACAGGTTTTTCTGTTTCACCCTAACGTTCAGACCTTTTCTTACTCCAACAACTGCCCTCTACACAAAATAAACATTGTATTTTTGTCTTCTTCCACTGCTGCAGGCCGGATGGTTTTCTCTGAACTCCTGCCAAACACAAAGAGCGAACGAGCAAACTCCCACAGATAGGTCATATCTCCTCCATAAAACCCAGCAGAACCATCAAACAGAACCTGTGTGACCATCAGAACCTCCTGCTGCCAAACCTTTTTAAGATCTGACACCTCACAGAGACTGTTTGAGGCTTACTTTCTGTCCGCCTGTCAATAACTCAGGAGTCAGATGTGTGGTTACCGTGGTGACCATCATGATCCACAGGCAGAAGCGTTAACGTTTTTGTTTTGTTTTTTACACGTCACGTTCTCATTAGAATGATTGTTGTCCAGGTTGAAATGTTTTAAACGTGTTAACATGTTTTTCGTGTGTTGCAGCTCAAACGGTGTCCAGCAGGCAGCTGACAGAAGAACGGCCGCTGCAGCAGCAGGTGGGTCACGTATCCAATATCCGGCAGGACGGGCTTTATGGCCGTCAGATAAACAGTAATAACCAGAGCTCACGTCCTCAGATTAATGTTTGTCTTTTCCTCAGATCGCCGAGGCCGACGGCGTGAAGGCTGCAGGTGAGAGGAGGCCGGGGTCAGGCTCCAGAGGACCTGTCCTCTGAGACAGAGCTGCAGATCTGTGAGCGCTGCTCGACCCAGACCTCAACGTGTTTTGTCTTCTGCTTCCCGTCAGAGAGCCAGCTGCCCTCCAAGGACGCAGCCGTGTCAGAACCGGGCAGAGATGACCTCACCATGCTCAAGTCTCTGGCTGACATCCAGAAACCCGCAGAGACCCGGGAGGTTCCGGTCCAGAAGGCGGACCGGTACGTTCCAGATGAGTCCGACTCGACAAAGAGCCGGCGTCTTGCTGAGGACTACGACTCCACCAAAAACAAGATGGATTACGACAAGTACCAGGGTACGCAGCTCAGTTTTCACCAGGTTCAGGTCAGAACTGTCCACGTTCAGACAAAATCTTCTTCAACTTGGTCTCTTTATCTCGATAAGATAGAAATATGCTGTATAGGTACAGTCCATTTGACCCTCCTGCTGCCCTGGGCTCAAGGCGACCCCAGGGCAGCAGGAGGGTTAATGCCCTCACAATAAAGCACTTCCTGTTAAATTTAAACCAACTACACACACTGTGTACACAGTCGTGGTCAGAAGTTTCCATCCAGTCCTCTGAGGCATAAATGTTAAATAAAAAGTTCATTAATTTGAACAGGTCACAATTACACACACAGACTCAAACATTTCCACACAGTCACCTAAACCTGATGGCAGGTGGTGCTGAAGGTCCTAGAAGGTCTTTTAATTTGACAAGGCCTGTTAACTTCCTGTTATAGTGATCATGACTGACTGCAGCTAGTTGTGGGTTTTTGCCAGCAAGAAAACGATTTGTTCGACTGCGCTCGCGTCGGACTGACCGACAGTCAGAACAAAAGAAAAGTCCAAGGACGAGCATCAGACCCGACCAGCATGAAGACGCTGAAATGATGAAAAGTGGGTCAGAACCAGGAAACCAAGCAGTTTACTTGAACTAGATCCACCATGAACAGTTAGTTTTTACACAAACGAAGGTTGAAGGGGAGTCAGATGCTTCAACAAAAGATCAAAACTCGTCGGAGCTTCAGGTCGATGCATTTACGTGCACCAGTTTCTGTTCTGGTCCACCCGGGTCTCGGTCTTACTTCCATCACCAAGGACGGACTGCGCGCTCCAGAGGAAACACGTGTTTAATGAGGATCAGCGTCTGAGGCAGAAGGATTATCCTCTGTGATGAATCACGGCTCACCTTCACTTTCTCATCCCAACCTTGACAAAAGCAAACGGTTCTTGAAGAACCTGCGTTTGTTCTCACATCAGACCTGGTCCGGCTCCAGTGTTTCAGTTTCTGAGGTGTTTGTTTAGCTTTAAATGGACGGATTAGCTGAAACGAGTGCACGTTTTCCTGCCTGGAACATGACGATGAGCCGTCCCGCCGACGTGACGAGACTCTGAGCCAAAGAGCTGACGGTCGAGCTTTTCACGTCGCAGCCACACTTGGCAGGTTTTCTGCAGCGAGACAGAAATAAGCTGAAGCTGAGGAGCAGCAGTGTTCGGGCATCAGGAGGGGCTGTTGTCGAACAAGTCTCGTCAACTTGACGAGTGGCAAATACTTTTCACCTGCTCAGAAATAAACTACATCCAGCTTCAGCATTTTGTACTAAAACAAACACAGAAAGAGAAATTAGAGGCGTGACAATTCTTGGAGAAATCTTGAAGCTCCAGAAAAAAACAGCATTCTTGAAGCTGACCAATCGACATGTTGTTCCGTATTTAGTGTGTTTTCGACCAAAGCTAAGATTTACTGATGAAGCTACAGCTGAGCGGTTACTGTTAAATCAAGCAGAACAGAAAATAATTGGCAAAGCACAAGCAGAAATCAGCAGAATGTGAGCTGAAATTAGCAAAGCACAAGCTACAGTCAGTAGAACACAAGCTAAAATGAATATAACTGGCTGGCATCAGGAGAATACGAGCTGAAATCAACAGAACACAAGCTGAAATGAATATAACAGGCTGCTATTAGCAGAATACAAGCTGAAATGAGCATACAACAAGCTAAAATCAGCAGGGCACAAGCTAAAATGAACAGATAACAAGCTAAAATCAGCAGGGCACAAGCTGAAATGAACAGAAAACAAGCTAAAATCAATAAAGCACAAGCTGAAACGATTATAACACAAGCTGGTGTCAGGAGATTACAAGTTGAAATGAGCAGGAAAAAAAAGCTAAAATCAGCAGAGCACAATCTGAAATTAACATAAAACAGGCTAAAATCAACAGAACACAAGCTGGACTGAACAGAAAACAAGCTGAAATCAACAGAACACAAGCTGAAATGATTGTAACACAAGCTGGTGTCAGGAGATCGCAAGCTGAAATGAGCAGAAAACAAGCTAACATCAGCAGAGCACAAGCTGAAGTCAACAGAACACAAGCTGAAATGAATATAACAGGCTGCTATTAGCAGAACACAAGCTGAAATGAGCAAAATACAAGCTAAAGTTATGAGCAGCTGAAGAGTAGCTTGAACCTAAAAGCAGCAAGTAGTAAAACTGATGGTAATAATAAAAGAATCATAGCAAGTCACAAAACAGATGCTAAAACTAAAATCAGCAATACAATAGTTAAAATGATTAGAACAATAGCCAAAAGAAAAAAAAAAAAAACAATGTTTGCTAAACGTGTTAGAACTGTAAACTAATAGTAGCAGAATGACAGCTTAAAGCTAATAATGGCTTAAGAAGATCAAATCAGAATTAAACTGAAGATTTTAAATGTTTTATAGGAAGGAAAGCAATTTAAATGCATTTATATTGTGAATTACCAAAAGTTGTAGCACACTTGTTCTGAACAAGCCAAATGTTTTCATGCAGAAACAGCTAAATTAGCACAAAATCTGCAGAAATACAGTAGTTTGGTTCCAAAAAAAAAATTTAAATCCATAAACAGGAGGACGCCGGTGTGAACACTGACTCAGCGTGTCAGAATAATGGTGCTTCAGCAGAAAAGAGTTGTCCTGCCTGCTGCTGAAGACTTTTAATTATGTTCTCTGTAATGTTTAAAATCCACCACAGACGACCCAGAAAGCTTCCGTCAGGTCGACGGCACGCCGCTGACAGCCGAGGACATCGTGCAGAAGATTGCCAACAAGATCTACGAGGAGGACGACAGAGGCGTGTTCGACAGGATCGTCACCAAACTGATGAAACTGGGCCTGGTAAGACCCAAACTGAAGCTCCTCTTCGTGTCATTTTCCCAGCAGCACCTCGGTCCGTCTCCTGCCGACCCTGTTCCATCCTGACAGATGAGTTGTGTGCAAATTGCTTTTTGCTCCCTGATTCATTTTAGCTGTGAACGACTTTTCTGACACTCAGTAATAACAGCTGTGGCTTCCTGAGATCGATCGGTTCTGATGATGAGACGGTGAGACACAGAGACAAACCAGTTTCTATGAGGTTCTTCAGAGCTGCTGTTTAAAGCCAGTTTAAATGTTCTCAGCTGCCTCACAGGGTTAGAGGCAGGTCTGCCTGTAAAGATTACATACGTGTCTTTATGTCTGTTGTCTCGTGCGTGTTGGGTCTACTGGACACGGATTAAAACCAGATTTGTAACAAAACATATCTGAACAGCCTCCTTGTTTTTCTGCAGATCACAGAAAACCAGGCAGACACTCTGGAGTACCAGGTGGCCGAGGCTCTGCAGGACCTCATCACCAAGAACGCCAAGAACAATGAAATCGAAGATGTGGATCAGAACCAGGATGCCGGGGGAGAGCAGGGCGACCAGAGTCCAGACACGGTAGAACCTGCACCGACATCATGGTGACCGTAAAGACGGCCGCTGCAGCAACAATGACCCTGTTGTTTCCAGGACACGTGGGAGACACCCAGGCGGCGATTCAACGAAGACGAGGAGGACGAGGAAGAAGACGATGACGATGCGATGGAGGATGAGGTGGAGAGGGACGCAGAGGAAGATGCAGGTGACAACGCCTGGGACAAAGATGCAGACGGCGGGAATGAGGTGGGTCCCAGAGACGGACTCCAGGACCTGCAGTACTTCCCCAACTTCTACCGGCTGCTGAAAAGCCTCGATTCAGGTAAAAACATCCGTTTTAAATCATTTAAAATGTTTCAAAAACCTGTCAGGTCTTTAAAATTTCTGTTTCCACAAAAAGAAAAACAACACAGATCACTCTCTCACACACACTGGACTAATTATTTATGACCCAATCAGCAGGACGTTCACAGTCAGACACCATGTGGGGACACGTCACCATGGAAACCAGTCCTAATGTCATCTCCTTCCTGTTTCTACAGATCAAGATGTTCAGGAGAGAGAAACGCTGATCACCATCATGAAGACGCTGATTGATTTTGTGAAGATGATGGTGAAGTACGGAACCATCACCCCCGAGGAGGGCGTGTCATATCTGGGTGAGAGATGATGTCATATCATGGTGAGAGATGATGTCATATGGTGAGAGATGATGTCAAGAAAAGCTAAAAGAAAAACAATACTAGTTAGGAAATTAAAGCACAAAGCACTAGCTGAAGGAAGCTAAACACAAGGTAGGAGCTAAAAGCAGCAGAATCCTCACAAAAAGACAAGCTAAACTAGCTTAGAAACGAATGCAGCAAAAACTAGCTGAAGACCAAACCAGCAAAATGTTAGCTAAAAGTGAAAAATTACAAAATGCAGGCTAAATTAAGCAGAGCGCAAGTTAAAAGCCAAAGACATCAAAATGATAGATAAAACCCAAAAGTAGTAAAGGTTAAAGTTTCAGAATGATAGCTGAAAGCTAAATGTAACAGAAAAGTAGCTAACAAATAAAGTAGCTAAAGGTTAACTTTCAACAATTCCCTGTGGGATCAATAAAGTTCTATCTTATTTTATCTTAAAGTAGCAGAACAACAGCTGAAAAAGCTAAAAGAAAGACACAAGTAATGCTGGGTCAGAGCTAAAAGTAGCTAAATGATAGCCAAAACTACATTGATTGTGGCTAAAAGAAGCATAAGAAGACAAAAGTAGAGCAGACTTCAAGGTAAACAAAGTTTAAAAAGGATTAAAAAGATTTAAATGTGCTTCTGTGGGGAAATATTTTAAAATAAAATTAAGCTGAGAAGTATAAAAGTTTCGTTACATAAACCAAAAGCCACAGCACCCACCTCCTGAACGAGCCGAACCTTTTGATGTGTAAACAGCTAAAATAGCACAAAGTGTGCAGAGGCGTTTGAATTGTACTAAACAAACAAAAAAACAAACAGCAGGAAACAATGAAGCTGAATCAACATTTACACTTTAAAGAAAATTCACTCAGAGCATTTTTTACTCCCAATAAGCTCCTTCAGCTGATCATTAGCAGCCGACGGCCATTACTGTCTCGGGCAGCTGCTGCTTTACCCACCGTGTACCGCTGAACAACAAGACAAGTGTTTCCATGGCAACCCATCTGGCTCCACACGGTTGTGAGGAGATACTGG
>JARVLU010000599.1:11009954-11028777 GCA_031762415.1 Simpsonichthys santanae | reverse complement strand
CTACTCACTGATTCCCTGCAAAGGTCTCCTAAAGGTGATCCTGCCCCCATGAAAACACACACACACACACACACACACACACACACACACACACACACACACACACACAGCTGACTGTGACTCAGTCAGGTACACCAGAGCTGTCAATCATCTGTAATCTGCCAGCAGCAGGTGGATGTCTCCAGATAGTGAGACGTAGCTGAAGGAGAGGAACACATCCAGGTGAGGAGGTGACGCTCTGACAACAGGAACTAAAGGAGAACCCACAGGAAGAGAGAAGATGGTTCCTCTGTCTGCTCGCAAAGCTAACCCCAGTCAAATCCCACGTAAAGTGAAGGGTTGAGACGAGGAGCGTGGAAACGTTCTTCTGGTTTCCTGGTTTCAGACCCGGCTTTTTATCAGAGTCCTCAAACGTTCAGTCTGGTTCAAGTCGGGTCTTTGAGAAGAACGTTCCAGAAACTTAACGTCAGCTTGACTTGTCCAATCAGAAACCAGTTCTGATGGTTGAGATCATTGTTCTGTTGGACCCAACTGTGTGGAAGTTTCAACTGCCCAGATGCTGATTTAAAGAATTTGGAGGTAGTTCTTCATTGTTCCATCCACTTTAGAACCACAGCATGATGCTCCCTCTGTCGTGCCTGACAGCTGGTTCAGTGTTCTCAGATCTGAAGGCCTCACCTTGACTTGTCCAAACATCTTTCTTGTCTCAGTCTTTGTCTTGTCTGACCATCCAACTTGTGTCCAGAAGATGTTTCTCGTTCATGTCAACAGCTGCAGTTTCAGACCAGCTGGAAGGTTTTGGAGCTTCTTTCTTGGTCCTTTCAGACCATGGTGATGTAAAACTGGCTTTACTGTGGACATGGTGGACAGGGACAATGGTGTACAGACACACTGTTGAACTGGGACACTTGTTGACAGGCACACTGGTGGACAGGGACACTGTTGAACTGGGACACTTGTTGAACTGGGACACTTGTTGACAGGCATACTGGTGGACAAGGACACTGGTTGACAGGGACACGTTGTCAGGCACACTGGTGGACAGACTCACTGGTGGGCAGGGACACTGGTGGACAAGGACACTGGTTGACAGGCACACTGGTGAACTGGAACACTGGTTGCCAGACACACTGGTGGACAGGGACACTGTTGAACTGGGACACTTGTTGACAGGCACACTGGTGGACAGGGACACTGGTGGACAAGGACACTGGTTGACAGGCACACTGGTGAACTGGAACACTGGTTGTCAGACACACTGGTGGACAGGGACACTGTTGAACTGGGACACTTGTTGACAGACACACTGGTGGACAGGCACACTGGTGGACAGGGACACTTGTTGTCAGGCACACTGGTTGACAGGCATACTCGTGTACAGACACACTGGTGGACAGGGACACTGGTGGACAGGGACACTGGTGTTCCAGAAGTTCTCGGTTCACAGCAGGATTGAGCCTCAGTGGTTTCTGGGTTGTTCCTGAACATCAGAACCAGTTTCCGTCCATCTGAGGGGGACAGATGTGTGTGTTCAGTCCAACGAGTTCTGTCCAACAGAAACTACAGCTGCAGACAATCATGATCACCAACAGGAAGTCTAAAGACCCTCTCGAACCTTCAGCCCCACTGATGAACAGGTTTAGGTGGGTGTATGTAAATATTTGAGGAGATAAAACACACATTTAGAATTACTCCAACCTGGAAAATGAAAGATCAAAACTTTGTAAAAAAAAAAAAAAAAGAACAATTTATTAATTTATTAATTGAATAAATGAATCTGTCATCATGGGCACCAGCGACCCCCGTGACCCTAAATGGCAGAAGCTGGTAAAGAAAATGGATGGATGGATGAATCTGTCATTCATAATGAGCCTCAGTCTAAAGAATATTTTTCCAGGACCAGACTCGATCAGCTGAAGAGGTGCTTGGGAGTAAAAACTTAATTAATGTTCTGAAACATTTATGAATTGAGCAGATCCTTTCAGACACTTCAGGGTTCTTCTGTCCTCGTCTGTTTGATAAAAACTAAACGAGGTGATGCTTCATTTTTCCTTTGTCTTCTGTTAATCCAGAGAGGATCTCTCTGGGGCCCCGTTTTAAAACCCCCACCCCCCCCCCCCCCCCCCAAAAACAGACTTATCCGACCCCTAAAACACCCCGACCCGTCTGAGGATTACAAAACAGACCAGCAAAACACATTTAGACACGACTCGAGTGACGTTCAAGCAGAGAAAACAACAGTTGTACGCTCAAATGTAAAAGAATAGATCCTGCTCCTGATGAAGGAACTGCTCATGAATTATTCCAGTTTTTACATCATTAAAACGCAGGAAGGACATTATCTTTTATTTTGAAGGTCTTTTCTCATGGTAATAACCTGTGAGTCACACAGGAGCAGCTGAAACCTTCATCCTCCTCCTCCCTCGAGGGAACGCGACGCTGCTGAAACCCAAAGTCAGTGTTGGTTCTGTCTCGTTTCCCTGCAGAGAACCTGGACGCCATGATCGCCATGCAGACCAAGAACAAGCTGGGCAAGTCCCTCGGACTTCCTGAAGCCTCCGGACCCGAAGGTGAGCCTCTCCTCTGAACGTGAGAAACATCAACGTGTTTTCTGGACCCGGTCACACATAAAAAGGCTTAAAAGATTCATCTCTGCTCCACATGGTGGGAAACAAAACATGAACATTAACAGTTTTAGTAAAAAGTCACAAAGATCCATTTAAAAAGGACTTTGAAACATTTTGAAACAGTTTTTCTTTACAGCTGAAATATAATGAGTGCAAGCTTTTTTTTTTATTTAAAACCACTGAAGTATAAAAATAACTGTAAAGGTTCTAACGTGGGTCGTGTTCGTCCCGTCTGTTGTGACGAGCGTGCACAGGAAGTGTTCCTGTCAGTTAAAACTGCAGGAAGTTCACTGTCGCCTGGACGTGTTGATGGTTGGAACCAAAAGTGCAAAAATAAAAATTCATTTATTTTAAAGCTAAACTGAAAGATCAAACAAGTTAGAGTCAGGTCGTCTGAGTCTTCTGTTGAGACGTTTCATCTTTTTATCCAAAACACTCCTTCAGTCTGAGGAGCTGGACTGACAAACTGAGGAGCAGCACGAGGAGGCACAAGGAGGTACAGGGAAAACCCGACCTGGCAGTCAGTCTTAACGCTCACCTGAGGGAGCATTGAGAAATAAAAGTCTTTATCGACAGAGCTGATGGACAGAGTGGAGACACCTGGGAAAAAGAAGCACTGCATGGGGACAGGTGAGAGTAGGCGGGGCAAGAGGTGCAGGAGGAACGCTGCTCGAATGAGGAGTGGCTCAGAGAGGAGCAGAACACAAACAATCATGAACAACTGATCAAAGTGAAAACCAAAGCAATAAACACAATAAATAGATAGATAAATAAATAAACAAATAAAAACCAGATCCTGTCAGATGACTGAATGAACCTTCATGGATTCATCTGAACCAGCAGCGCTCCAAATCTCCAACTGCCCCGTGTTTTCATTTATTTTGTTTGGTTTTTTTAATTTTATTTCCAGGGAAGTTGCTGGATGAGGACGACAACACCAAATCTGAGACGGCCAAGATGCAGAAGGAACAAATAAACCTGAGAGACTCGACCAAAGAGGAGCAGCCGTCCACCGAGACCAGTCAGTCCAGAACCTTCTGACACAAATAAACTCACCAGTCAGTCCAGAACTTCAGGAATAATCATGACTTTTATGGGTTTATTAAATTTTCTAATAACCAGTTGAGAGTTCTTCCTCTTGTGGTTTTATGATTTATTTATTTATTTTTTTAACCACAAACAAAAAATAAGTTGAATTAATTCTCACCTCGTCATAAAACCTGTTTCATTCAACTGTAAAATATAAAAACTGAACAGATTTTGACCGAGTTTGTTTTTCACTAACCCTCGGACTCTCTGGAGTCCGGGGCCGATCAGAACCAAGCCCCCGCTCGTCTGTGAATTAGGCCAGTCCAGTAACCGGTTCTGAAAAGCCCGTCCCAGTTTTACACCAACGAGTAAAAAGTTCAACAAGCATCATCACTTAGCTCTTTGCTTTAACTGGCGACCCACTGAAACGGGATCTACAGAAGTTCTGATGAATCGTTACAGACTTTTAAATTTGAACAAGATGTTCAAATTTTTTATTGTAAAAAAATAACTTTTTATTTAGACCCAGACATTGAACTCCTCTACTATGTTGAGCTTTATATAGTTCTTCTTCTTTATGTTTTTTACTGTTTTTAACTCTGTTAATGTGAGCTGATTAACGTTTTCCCACAATCCATTGCGGTTTCCAGTAATATAAACGTGTACAATCAAATGTTGTTAAAATACAAAATGTTGTGTGTACTTTTTAAACCAGCAGAAATGTTTTTCATCGAGTTTCCTGAGATAAAGAATAAAAAACACGAGTCTTGCTTTAGGAGTATTTTATGATTTAAATAACTGATTGAACCTTTAGACCAGCTGATGAAATCAGAGTCCTTCTGAGTTTTCGTCATGTTTTAACGTTACTCCTCATCGTTGTGTGTTTGAAGCTCCAGCTCAGCCCGGCAGGTCGGAGACGTACCTGGAGGCCATCAGGAAGAACATCGAGTGGCTGAAGAAACACAACAAGGATGAAGGGAAAGATGGTGAGACGTGTTTCACGTTCAACACTCGATATGGCAGACAGTCAGCCGGTCCCTCTCCTCCCTTTTTTGTTTTTTTATCGGGTCTGATGAGGCGCCTCTTTCATTTGCCGTGCGTTCACGCAGAAACAAACGCTTCGCTTCACGTCTCATGAATTTTCTGATGAGGCAACAGCTGCTCCCTGATTAAAGTCTCTTCTGGTCGTCTTTGTAAGAAGATACAGATCTGGTGAGCAATTCTTTAACAACAACAACAAAAAGGTAAAGTTTGTGTCTAATTGATTTCTCCGAGCACATTGCTAACCAGGATGTCCCTCGGCTGCAAATGTTGGAGCAGCTGTGGCTAAAAATAAACCAGTTTTAGCTGCGTTCTGTTGAATTTCTCCTTGTGTCATGTGGGCACAAACATCCCGTCTCCGATACTCTGGATGGGAGGATGGTATTGATTTGGGCGGCTGTGGCTGAGTGGTTAGAGCAGCCGTCCTCCAATGGGAGAGTTGGGGGTTTGATTCCACCAGCAGTCATGCGTTGAAGTGTCCCTGGGCAAGACACTGAACCCCTCATTGCCTCTGATGTGTCCCATCGGTGTATGAATGTGATAAAGCTCTGATTATTCTCTGTATATATAGTAGAGTGATGTATGAATGAGGGCAGAGATTGTGTTATAAAGCGCTTTGAGTATGTTGATAAGATAGAAAGTTTCTATAGACCTGCAGTCCATTTACCATTTGATGGGATTTGGGTCCATATTTGCCAAGAACTCACTATTTGTTTGCACAAAATAAATAGTCTTGCAACAAAATTAAACTTAAATAATATTTTAGCAGCTGTGAAAAGTCGTGTGACGGTGCGTTGACCGTTCAGATGGACCAAATTAATACAGCCTCGGGACAATCTGGCCCTCGTTTGTCTCGTGTCCCACATGAAGTCTCATAACTGGTCCCGATGGCATCACCACCTCCCCACACAGGTTTGATTCATCCATCCTCCTTCTGGCTAATTTTAGAAGTCACTCAGACTAGTTTGATATGGGTTTGGTTCTGGTGAAGTCTGGCTTGAGACTTGTTTTTGAGACTGGTTTGTGTCTAGTTCCAGACGTTCACAATCACTTGGTGACTAATTTTAAAATGTTTATTTTGCTAATTACTTGAATACGCTCCAAACGCGTGTATGAAAGTGCACGGCCCTGAGACTTGTACGAGGAGACTTTGAAGTCCCATCAACATTTCTGGACATTTTGAAAACTTTTGGCACAGTGTTTGCAGTATGGCAAAGCATAGTGAGATCCATCATTCATCACCCATGTTCTTCCATCCATCATCTTCTGCTTGTTCTGAAATTGGGACACGGGGGGCAGCAGCTTGAGCAGCAGAACATCTGCCTCTTCCAGCTCTTCTGAGAGGACACTAAAGCGCTCCCAGGCCAACCGTAAGACATTGTCTCTCCAGAGTGTCCTGGGTCTTCCCCGAGGTCTCTTCCCAGTCGAACATACCCAAAGTACCTCCTTAGGGAGGCGCCCAGGGATCATCCTTACCAGATGCCTGAACCATCTCAACTGGCTCCTCTAAATATGGAGGAGCAGTGGTTCAACTCTGAGTCTCTCCCAGATAACTGAACTTCTTATCCTATCTCTAACAGAAAGTCCAGCTACCCTGTGGAGGAAACTCATTTTAACCTCCTGTATCCACAATCTCATTGTTTTGGTCACTACCCAGAGTTTGTGGCCATAGGTGAGGGTATGTAGCCTGACTAGTAAACAGAGAGCTTCTCCTTACAGTTCAACTCCCTTTTTACCACAAAGGACCGGCACAGAGTCCGCAATACTGCAGACCACCAATCCATCTGTCAATGTACGGCTCCATTCTTCCCTCACTCATGAATAAAACCATGAGATACTTGAACTCCTTCACTTGAGACAGAACCTCACACTCTACCTCAGGGGTGTCAAACTCACTCATTAAAGGGGCCAAAATTAAAACCTTTTTCAAACTAAGGGCCAGTTTCAGAATCTACATGAACTCAAGTCAGATACCCAACATAATTTCTTGGTTGCAGGTTCTTCAACAAGAGTTTGATTGGTCTCATTGGATGTTCTATGTTGCACTTTAGACATCGTAATCAAAGATTATGGAAAAAATTAAAGTGATAGAAGTATTTTACATTTAAAGTGTCATCTTGGGGCCAGAGAAGATGTCAACGAGGGCCACATTTGGTCCCCAGGCCTAGAGTTTGACGCATGTGCTGTACCTGAAGAGAGCAATCCACCCTTTTCCGACTGAGGACCATGGCCTCAGATTTGGAGGTGCTGATTCTCATCCCAGCTGCTTCACACTCTGCTGTGAACCACTCCAGTGAGAGCTGAAGATCACGGCACAATGATGCCAACAGGACCACATCATCTGCAAAGAGCAGAAATGGACTTCTGAGGTCACAGAACCAGACTTCCTCTGCCCCCTGTCTACACTGAGATATATTGTCCATGAAAGTTACAAACAGAAGCTGTGTCAACGGGCAGCTTTGGCGGTACCCTGAGGACATGGTCGAACGCCTTCTCCAAGTCCGCAAAACACATGTAGACTGGATGGGCAAACTCCTATGACCCATCAAGGACCCTAGTGAGGGTAAAGAGCTGATCCAGTGTTCCATGATCTGGAACAAACTCACATTGTTCCTCCTGGATCTGAGGTTCGACCAGCGATCAGACTCGCTTCTCCAGTACCCCTGAATAGACCTTACCAGGGAGGCTAAGGAGAGTGATGTCCCTTTAACTGGAGCACACCCTCCGGTCCCCCTTTTTGAGGAGGGAAACCACCACCCCAGTCTGCTAATCCAGTGGTACTGCCCCGATGTCCACGCAATGTTGCAAAGGCGTGTTGACGAAGACAGCCCCACAACATCCAGAGCCTTAAGGAAGTCAGGACAGATCTCGTCCACCCCCGGAGCCCTGCCACCGCAGAGCTTTTTAAATACCTCATTGACATCAGCCACAGTTATGGAAAGACCAACCTGAAGTCCCCAGACTCAGCTTCCTCCATGGAAGACATGCCGGTTGAATTGAGAAGGTCTGAGAAGTATTCCCTCCACCTCCCGACGACATCATTGGTTGAGCTCAACAGCCCCCACCTTCAATGAACACTGGGTTAGTAAAGTGCTGTTTTCCCCGATGGTTTGCCAGAATTTCCTTTGAGCTGATCGAGAGTCTTTATCCAAGGCCTCACCAAACTCCTCCCACATCTGAGCTTTTGTCTCAGCAACAGCCAAGTCTACAACTCATTTAGCCCTCCAGTACTCCTCAGCTGCCTCTGGAGTCACACCAGCCAACAAGGCTTGATAGGACTCCTTCAGCTTGTTAGCCTCCCTCGCCCAGGGTGTCCACCACCAAGTTTAAGGATGACCACCGCAAGAAGCACCCACAACCTTGTAGCCACAGCTCAAGGCAGCCACTTCAACAATTGAGGTACCGAACATGGCCCACTCTGACTCAATGTACCTCAACCTCAGCTGGGATGCAGTTAAAGCTCTCCCAGAGGTGCGAGTTGAAGATTTTTCTGAAGGGTTCTTCTGCCAGGAGTTCCCAGCAAACCCTCACTACACGTTTGGGCCTAGTGCATTATCTTCCCCTGCCTTCTAATCCAACTTACTACCAGGTGGTGATCAGCTGACAGCTCAGCTCCTCTCTTCACCCAAGCGTCCAAAACAAACAGTTGCAAATCAGTTGTCATGACCACAAAGTCAATCATCGATCTACGACCAAGGGCGTCCTGGTTCCAAGTGCAATTATGGACACCCTTACATTCAAACATGGTGCTTGTGATGTCTAGCACATAAGTCCAACAGAACACAAATTTCACGAGTGTCCACATATTTACAGTGTTTGTTTTCAATCTGTTTCTTTTTGCATAACATTCCAAGCAGCATTTGACATAAACTGTCCCAGAACTGTGGTAGCCATGCTGCTCTGGTTTCACTGGAGGTGGGGGATACAGTTGATGTTAGATCGATGCCCAGCAGGGCTTCATTACCAAGAGAAGCATGAATTGATGAGTTCTCATTCATTCACCACTCCCTCCACCAGGGAGGACATCAGTAGGACACTTTGTGGACACCAGTTCTTATTGGATCTGACCTGAAACAATGGGACCGGAGGTTAAAGACAGACGGATTACAGAAAAACAAAGTTTGACCCAGATTTAGCTCTGAGCACAGAAGAGAAATGAGAAGAAGAGCAGAGGGGCAGGCCAGTGGGGCGTTGTGTTGGTAGGACACCTCATTAACATTCAGGAGTTTAGACCAGTTGTCAGGACAACAGGAGGCTTCTGCCCATCAGGGAAATGAGGCAGAAAATCTGTCCAAACGTCTCCTGACCCAACTGCCTTAACGACAGAAATAAAACATGAAACTCCCGTTTGATTGGACGTCTCAGCCGAAAACAGAGACGCTCAGGCTGTTTATTCTGTTTACTCTACCAGAAACATCCGTTAGGGTATAATCCATGTGCGTGCGTGTGTCTGTGTGTGTGTACGCACACACGCCTACACACAGCAAAGATTAGCCAGAGCAACAGATGGACGCAGAAGCAACATCCTGTCTTTGGCTCTTTGCTCTTTTAGGTCCTGACTGCGAGATCAGAGTCGACTCTGATCACTTCCTGTTACAACGTCACAAATGTTCCTTTGAGGTTTTTGTTTTCTGGATCCTGTGGGACGTGGGGCTGTGTCTCCTCTATTGTCCAAACTCGTTCCCAGGCTGTCAGTCAGTCTTTAAATTGTACAGTATTTTGAAAAAAATGCTTATAGGAACAAACAGCAGCGAGGTGAGATGTATGAGAATTAACAGCTGACTAAATGGTTGTGAGGTGTAGTTTTATTTTAAAGTCTGGAAAACATCCCTTTAGTTTACATGGAGGGGCTGGGCTCTAAAACTACTGGATACAATCACTAGGTGGTGCTCATCATGTGCAGCTTCTTTTCTTCTCTACAGTTTTATTAATGTCTCAATGCCCCCATAGGATGGTCCCAGTACAGGTATCAGGTCCAGACCTCCCATGTACAGGAAACAAACAGGACTTCACTCTGCTTTGGTCTCAGCATTAGATCATCAATCAGAAATAAATGAAAAGACCTGAACTGTCATTTAATGTTTTCCATTAATGTCTCTGCCCGTGTCTCCAGACTACGACCTGTCCAAGCTGAAGGACTTCATGGACCAGCAGGTCGACTCATATATCGAGAAGGGAATCATTGCCAAAGACGAAGGCGACACCATCAAGAGGATCTACGGAAGCCTGTAACCAGATCGCTCATCTTCAGTTTCAAACCAAGAACTGAGTCTGACAAGAAGAGCTCCTACTAAACACGACTACCTAGAATTACTTCAGCTTATGGCAGATATATTCTCCAACATCTCCCAAACATTCCCAAAAATGTACCAAAGGATGGGATTTCATACTTAGTTATTGTTCTTCACTCATCTGCTTATATTTGCTCCATCATCATCATCATCATCATAAATATCTGATTAATTTACTTCAAATCTCACTTCAGCCTGACTTCAGTAGAAATGAATGTTATGGGAGTTTGTTGATGTGGCTTTCTCAATTCTTTTAAACAAATCATGTTATATTAGTGATACATAAGCTGTCCTTGTTTCCTTCAGTGCAAATGTCATCATTTTAATGTTTCTTTGCTTTTTCATGTCTGTGCACCTTGTTGTTGTGATTTCATCTGGAGCCACAAGGGGGCGATGTCTGAATCTGTGTGTTTCTAAACTGTAGAGGAAAAAAGGACGATTTTACGTCACTACGTACGCCTATTAGAGCAACTCAGAAAATCTTTTTTTTTTTTTGGTTTGTTTTGTTTAAAGTTTAAAAAAAATTCTAATAAAAATTTAGATATTTTATTAAAAATAAATTCTAAATATTGACAGAAAGCTGCAGTGCTGTTGACAGAAAAGCCACATTTTAATGACAAAAAGTCGATTTTGTTGACAAGCTGAAATTGACAAATGCTGCAATTTTGACAGAAAAGCTGCAACTTTATTAATAAAGTCCCAATTTTGACGGGAAAAAAATTGCCTTTTTTAAACAAAATTCTTGCAAATTTGTTGATGGAAACAACAAAATAGCAGGGTTGAACTTTGTTTAAAATATATTGCAGTTTTATTGACAGAGTGCAAATGGACAGCTCGTTGAATCTTATTTAATTACAGAAGGTGATTATTTTGAGTGGAAACATTTGTGGCTTCGCGTTCGACTTCATCTTCAGACGTTTTTCTCAACACTGGCAACATTCTTTTCTTTTTTGTTGTTATTCCAATTTACAAATTAATCTAAAAACCAAAACAAGTTTCTTTCTCCTTGAGTGACTGTAAGACCTGGATGTAATTTTAAATAGTAAATTTGTGTTTCTTTTTTTTTCCTACAGTTCTAAAAGCAAATAAAGTTGCTTTTTCTTTTTTTGTGGCCTTTTCTTGTGCCAAAAATAAATAAAAGCAGACATCCACATGTACAAAAAACAAACACCGTGTGGCTTAAATACAGATTTATTTCCCTCAGATAACAACAGTTAAAAGCACAAATAAAAACTTTTACGGACGTCATAAATATTACATTCACTCCAAAAATAGAACTCTGCCCAAAAACAAAACGATGAGAATAAAAATAAACTGAGGCCAACGAGACGTCACCGTCTAGCTGCGTCTCAGTCAGGAGGAACACTGATGAGGACACCTGAAGACACTGTCCAACGGTCCTGTTGGACCTGCGAGTCCAGGTCCAAACCCCACCTCTGGTTCAGAGTCGGACAATAAAACAGAACGATTCAAACCCGTTAGAGCAGCTTGAAGTCAATAAATAAAAGCAAACGTGACCTTTGTTCAACACGAGGGACACAGAGGAGACAGAAACAGCTTGTGTTTGGGTGATTCCACATCGAACCTTCAGGTAGACGCCTGCTTTAAAGCTCCTGGTACGGCGTTTCAGGAGCCGTGGAGTCCTGCTGGCTGCTCCTGGAGAAACGAAAACAAAAAAAGTTTGAGAGTTTTATCTGTTTTTTTATTTCCTGTCCTCTTAAACCCAGCCGGTCAAAGCAGATGTCCTGAGCCTGGTTCTGCTAAAGGTTTCTTCCTGTTATGAAGGAGTTATTCTTTTCCACTGTCTCCTTTGTGCTTGCTCAGTATGAGAGACTGCGACAAAGTGAAGATTAAACACTTTACAAAAACAGTGCTCTGCAACGACTTCTGTTGTGGCTTGGAGATCTAGAAATAAACTGAAGTGAATCAGGAATTAGCTTCTGATGTCCGTCATATAATGTCCCTCTGTCCAATGCTCCTCTATCTGTCCCTCAAACAAATGTTCTGGAACACCTCAGTTTATCTATTATAATACAGTACTGTACATAACTGTAAAAACACCACATTAAACAAAACCATAGGTGTTGCCATAGAAACACTGCTGCTGATGATTCAATAATAAAATATTGAAAATAACACAAAGATTTTACAACAAACCTACACATAGGAGGATAAAGAGACTTACTCTCAAAAACACAAATACATTAAAAATGACACCAGCGTTCTTCACGTGTTTAAGTTCCTGCAGTTATTGGAAGATGAAACAAATCAAATGTTTTCAGTCCGAAAAATGAGGAAAAACAAGGCCGATAATAAAAACATACAAAACCAAAACGTCTAAAAGCTATAGAGAAGTAAACAGAACTAGATGGTGCCAAGACATTTTCAAAGCAGCCCAAGTACTGCAGCACAGCAGTGGCAGTGTCATGATTTGGGCTCTGTCTGGATCAGAACTAATAGCCATAAAAAGTAGAAAACATGGCTGTGGGTTGTAATAGTTCAACATAACAGCTCAATCTGAAATAAAATATATTTGGTTATGAATCTAATCACAGGAGAAGTTATAATGCAGAAAACAACCTATGTGTGTAAACCAGGCATGGCAACGTCAGGCCCGAGGGCCAAAATTGGCCATTGGACAATCGCCATCCGGCCCTCAAAATTCTTAATTGAAATAAAAACTTTTTTCAGAAGTTGATTAAAAACCTGTGTTCTATGAATGAAACTTCATGTTTCCAGAACTTGACTGAGCCTTAAAGACTCCAAATAGCAAGAATATAACTTATGACATATTTAGACTAATGTACTGTCACAAGAGCCAGTTTACAGAGATTATGTTATAATCACAAAGAGTATTTTAGACACTTTATTTTTAATCAAGCATGCTAACTATGCTACAACAACAAAAAAATGCCCGAAAAGGTCTTCCAGATTATCTCCTAAAGAAATTTATTTTTCAATTCTCCAATAATATTGGACACCAGACATTTATGAATTGATAAAAGCTTCAGAATAGAAGTCCAGTTGTTTTTGTTTTTTTACCCCCTTTTTTATTGATCATGACCTGGAGGACTGAGAACCTTCACAGGCATAATTCTCCAAGAAATCCTTCAACTGCTTTAATCATCTTGATTTAGCCCTTTGGGGAAAAAAAATGTTGTAAACACACACCGGTTCTTTAAAAAAAAAAAATAAATAAATAAAAATTTAAAAATTAAAAAAAAAAAAAAAAAAACTGGACCTTAATCTGATTAAATGTTGATAAATGACCTGAAGAGGAGCCAGAAGTTCTTTAACAGATGTGCAGAATGGATCAAGCCTTTTGGGCATCAAAACAGAGGGCCAAAATAACAACAATACGTGTGTGTGTGTCCTTGTTTATGCTACTTTGTAAGGCCAATTTTTCCAATTTATACTAAAAAGTGAGAACCAAACTGCTCCTTATGGGGCCCAAAGCCCGGGCCCCATAAGAAGTCCCGTTGGTGGGTTAGGGGTTAGGTTTAGGACTAAAGTGTGAATTGAGGATGTGTTAAGTTTAGGGTAAGGTATGCATTAGTAATGGTTAGGTTTAGGTCAAAGGTCAGGGTTAGGCTATAGAAATGAATGAAAAATGAATGTCAGTCAATTCAATGGCCCCATAAAGATAGTAAAACAAACCTGTGTGTGTCTGTGTGTGTACAAACAGCAGCATGAGCCTTTGTTCGCCTAAAACAAAGTACTGCTCAGATGAACCCGTGTGGCTCTGACAGACAACTCAGGTCTTCCTGGCGCAAGAGGAAGACAAATAGCAGCAGCGCTCCTGCAGGAGAAACAATTTGTTCTGAAAATAACTGAAACCCTTTCAGGGAAACCAAAGAGGAAAAAAAATGATGTCTGCAGAGTGACTCGGTCCTCCATAAATGGACCATCCACCACGACTGAGCAGGAACGAGTGCGTCCAGTCCCAACACGCCTGCAACAGAACGCCAAAACCAACACCTGCCTGACCCCTGAGAGAAAGTTTCCACACCTCGTTCCTGCTGACCGCAGCCTCCAACGATCCACTTCTGAGCTCAGAAACCTGAGTCTGAGCTTCATTTTCTACAAGCGAAGCAAGGCAGGGATTATCCTGATGAAGCTGTAAATCTGTCGGTAAAGATCAGCAGAACTCTGATATTGACACCAGCAAACTGGCACAACAACCTCAGACTGTCCGTGACGCAAAACTGAGAGAAACCCTTCACATTTTTGTTCAGCTCCACTCAGTTCTGTTTGAAACCTGCTAAATGTTTTGAACATGTTCTAAATTGAAGCGCCGGGACTGGGAGCCTCTGGGACTCAACGAGGACTCCGAGATCCTCACCGAGTTTGGAGACATATCAGAGTAGGATTAAGATCCTCTAGGCGCCTCGGGGTTAAATTATGATTCAGATTATAAAACGATCCATGCATTTGGATTTTCTTGAAGCTAAAATGATCATGGCTTCTTTTACAGAAACATACATGGATATGTATTTTTTCATGCCTCATGAAGAGTGCATGAAAATCTATTATTCACTGGAAATAATTAGCATAGATGCTAACTCAACCATGAAAAGGCCATAGAAGAGCTAAGAGGGTTAGCATTGTGTTTAACGCTGCAAATTTATCCACAAATGAAACATCTTAAAAGTCTTTGATGAAGAGTCGTGTTCTGTTAACATTACCCGTTACTGTCAGATTTAATAATATTTATGGTTTGTGGTGTCATTAGTATGTTGCTGTTTCTGTGCTGAGATCTTTTGTTGCAACTCTCACACTGTGTCCCGTGTAGGACACAGTGTGAGATATGATTTTTTTTTTTATACCTCTCCTTGTGTTTCTCTTTTTCTTATCTAAATGAAAAGGGCAGCGCCTCACGAAGGCCGCGGCCTCAGACACCTCCGTCTCCCCATTTCCGTTTGTTTGTTTTCTCGGACAGGCTGTACTGAAATGCAATTTTGTTGTGCTTCAGTGCAACGACAATAAAGCTGATTCTGACAGTCTTACTACAGAAACTCTACTGGGACAAACAGAACTGACTCTGCTGACTCTTAAAGAGGCACTGCAAATTAAATAAATCAGTTATTTTGTCTGAAAATGGATGTAGAATCTTAAATGTCCCTTAATAAACTCTACGTTTAGTTCCTGATTACTGCATGTGGTTAAAAAGCGTTGAGCATCATTGACGGCATTTATCAGATCCAGAGGAACTCGTTTCCTGCTGACAGTAAAAGTAAACAGTGTGACTGGACTCAACAAACATCGGTGTGATTTGGACAAACAGACGAGATCCATGCAGCTAATCTCTTACAGTGATAAGAACGTGTCTGAAGGCCGGCACGGCGCTACCTCACCTTACTTCCTCTTCTTTCAGCCGGCGTGCAGCTTGTTTCGACTGTTTAATCTGCAAGTCCAGTCTGTGAAGGAAGTCTTTGGCTGAAAGCTCCTCAGGCTGAGGCTGGGGGGGGTTGGAGTCCTCAGGGGGAGTGGAAGAGGGCTGCGAGGGTCCCTCCATGTCATTCGTCACGATATGGGGCGTATCCGTGGACTCCTGGCACGTTGCGTGCCCGTCCCCGTCGGGAGACTCCAGAGACAGTCCGTTAAAAACGAAGCGTTTTTGCGACACGACGGGGATGTTCAGGCTGTTCTTCAGGAAGATGCAGTCGTTGCTGAAAAGCTTGTTGGCTCGTTTGATCTGCTCCATCTGCAATAAACAACAAGATCATCGTTTTATCTTCGTTTAACATCAAACAGTTTGCATCAGAGCTGAGAATCCAAAATAACGAGTTCCTCCTCTGATTCCACTGAAAGCCATTAAATCCAACTATAAAAGGCAGGTTATATTTTTGACTGTTTGGAGGACGACACTTTAACATTTTGACTTTGTAAATAAATTATTCATCATGTTGACTGGAAGACAAAGAGGAGCTGTATGGATGCATGGAGGTAGTTGAAGTGAGGACAGAGTGAGATGGAGGAGGATGACTCGATGTGACGACCCCTGAAGAGGGAAAAGCTGAAAGATGTTGATTGGAGTCAGGCTGAAACAGGAAAAAGCAGAAGACTGAAGAAGAAACATCAAAGTTCATGCTCAATAATCCAGGTACAAAATCCAATAATGGTCAGTCAGCTCTGAAGAAGAAACCATTTTGTTCACTTCCTGGCTCTACGAGGTCGGAGGGACAAAAGGTTTTTGTTGTTCCAGTAATCAAATTACACGTCCAGCCCACACAGCGGGACCAGGAGGGGTTAAAGAGCTCCCCTCTGAAACACACACACATCACTTACAGGATTATTAATAACCCATACACTGTCAGAGTGGGGTTCTGAAAACTCAGAAGAAACTCAAGAACTAAAACCCTGCAGCTGTCACCGTGTGAAAAAAAAACTTGTGTGTTACAACTTCCTGTGCAGAGCTGAATGATTGTTAACCGCTGTGACCAGACTGACGGCTCACGACTTTAATTTGAATCTATGGGTTCAGTTTAGATCATTGATGGTTCCACTGTGCTCCACTGGTGGAAATATTATCTACCGGTACTGTTTACAAGTAGTTGAAGCAGTCCTCGCTTTACAAAGACCTCACTTTGATAGTAACTATGGCACAAATGGTCCTCACTCTGTAGTAAAAACAAGTACACACACACACACGGTGGTATCAGAGGGGCTCTGTCAGGACAAACAAAAGGTCTTATCTTTCTCCTTTGTGTCTGGGTCATGAAACGGGAGGAGAAAAGGCCACGTCCTCACTGAAGACGCCTTAAACGTCAGCCACCTTCGTGTCTCTGTGTGTCTGAGCACACGCGTGACGGGGCCAGAGGCTTGAGGACACGTTTTCCATGTCCAGCCCACGAACAAAGAGCAACGCGCTCCAATGCCTTGTGTCCGGCTGCGCTAACGCTCCTCTACGTCCAGCTGACCTGAGGATCTGATTTAATTCAGACCAGAACTGTTTCATCTAAACTGCTCAGGGGTCGGACATCCAGCAGTTACTGTCGTGAAGTTTGTTTTACGGTTTAAAATCAACTGAGCTCACCTGTGGGCCTGATCTGGCCCCTGGGCCGCCACTTGAACAGCTCTGGTTTAGACATTTTCACCATGAAGTGAAATAAACACGAGCATTAACTTTTCGCAGCATTTTTATGCTCCTTCCTGCCTTTTCAGCTACGTTTCAGCTAATTATCTGCTAATTTTAGCCTTTCAGCTCGTATTTTTTAGCTTTTTACGACATCTTTTCTGCTCATTTCAAGTTTTTTTGGTGGTAGTTTTACAATATTGTATTATTATTTCAACTTGTTCAGCTTTTCCTTCACATTTCTGCTGTTTTTCAACAGCTTTCAGTAAATATCGGCTGATTGAAGTCAGCTTGTATTATATTTTTCAGCTCGTTTCAGCTTCTTCAGCAGCTTTCAGCTAAAATAATTCAGCAACAAACATTCATGCTTTATTGCAATAGACAAAAGCTTTTTCCTTAGTTTATCCATTTTCTTCAAGCAGACTGTTTTTTTCTTATCAGCCTTGAGTCCTGCTGGAACTTTCAAGGTCCAGATAGCCAGATTTATGGGCATTCCACTGATCCGTGCTATGAGCCTTCTTCAAGGTCAACTCCAACGTGCTGGTGAGTCCTATAAGCTGCAGGTGACGTGCGATTCTTACAAATCGCTTACATCTTACGGTTTAGCTCGTAAATCAGCTGATTTTTAGTACTCGTAGCACGAACCAAACTTTCACACAGATTTGGCAGTTCTGTCATGGCCGACACTGCTGCCGATGTCTTCTTCAAAAGTTGATAACATAGGGACCCACCAATACCAAAAAGCAGGAACCCTGCTATCATTAATCCAATTACTGTATATAAACGTCTTCAGCGTCCTCCTGAGACAGAACTGAAAGACAAACCAGCTGCCGAACTCCCCACGACCCCTGCTGTATCCTGCAGCGTGAGTCTCAGCAGGACATGAGGGCTCTCCAGGACCCTGTCGTTTTGTTGAAAAGATTTTGTCGATTGCGTTGAAAGTCCAGCTCACCAGACCTATATTTTTCATTCGGAAGATGTGTACCAGGAGCTCCGAGGCACAGACTGAGGGCAAACATTCTGATGGTCGATTGTTTTAGATGGATGGTCCTCCACTCTGCATGTGTAAAGCCTTGCTGGAAACTCCACAGCAGACTGGTATCAAACACGTCAAGGAGGTGCTATTTGTACAACAGATGCTGTTGGCAGGCCTCAGACTGATGAAGTCTTTCAGATGAAGGACAGGTATGATGATGTCATACCTGCGGCTACAGGTTGTCCTCTGTTTACGGCCGAGATCCGTTCTAACGGGGCCGAGATCCGTTCTAACGGCTTGGCCATATACCGATTCAGCCGTATACCGGATCCGGCCGCGGATTTTCAAACCCGGAAGTAAAACGGAAGTAAAACGGCGATCGAAAACGTCTTTTTAAACACCTTTTTTTCCAATGTAAAACAACTTCGAATGGCTGTATTAATGATTCTAAATGTGTTTCCAAGCAGTTAGCTAACAAAATACCCTAAAAAAAAAAAAAATATATATAAAATGCTGCAAAAAAAGTCCGCGAGGGTTGATGACGTCACTGGGGGGTGACGGCCGTATATGCGAAACGCCGTATACCAAGTCTGCCGTAAACTGAGGACAACCTGTATTTGAGTCTTTGACCAAAACTAGACATTTAATCATTTTACATGCTTTATATTTATGCCATTTGACGTAACTTTTACAATTAAAAGAAGGACTCGTAGGCCGGCAGAGTTTGATGTTTTAACACTTAACAAACGTGTAATAAACCAGGGCTACTCAACTGGTGGCCCAC
>JARVLU010000599.1:10981101-10999167 GCA_031762415.1 Simpsonichthys santanae | reverse complement strand
TTTTGAATGTCCAGAGGACCAGACTTAGCTTTTTTAGATTTTTCTACCTGGATTATTGAGCATGCATCAGGGTACATAGGTGTGTGTGCGTGCGTGCGTGCGTGCGTGCGGGTGAGTCTTATCTCAGCCTTTAAAACCTCACTCCCACACTCTGCTCTTTGAATTGAGAAAACTCCTCAGATGAAGAGCGAAACGTCTTCTGTTACAAATAAAGTCCAGTTGTTTTTGTATTGAATGTTTTTATTTTATTTTATGTATAAACAGGCATCTGGTTTTGATGACTATCATTTACACACTGATCATTTTCCCCGTTTTTAGCAGTGTGTTAGAAAAGCTTTATATACCTTACATAAAACTCAGTTATTTTTTTATTAATGAAGCAGCAATTAGTAAACCAGACATTTGTCAGTTTTCAGTCTTCTGTACCATTACAGTCCTGTTGTTCTTGGGCAGTGTAGCTTCATTGTTGCAATAAAAAGGTCAGCTCTGATAACTCTTGAATTTAGTGTATATAATAAAATAAAATAAATAACCAAGTTGACTTTATGCTGAAACTTAAGTGGTTTTCTCTTAAAACTCTATAAACATATATATTTTTTTTAAAAATGTTGCACTTGGCCTAACCAGTACTGCACACTGTTAAATTATGTTTAATTTAGTCTATGGCACCACTGCTTTTAGGTTTTGTTTATTCCTGTAGCCATTCTCCAGTTTTATTCCTGAAATCAAACTTCCTCATTCACTGGAAAATAATGTGTTTTTAAACTTCAGAGCTAAGTCTAACTATGTTAATTCATGTCCTCTGAACAGATTATTCTTTGTAGAAATGTTTATCTTTTATCCAAAAGACTTCTTCAGCCATGACTGAAGAAGTTATAGTTAGGTACAGTCTGAATTTAGTTACCTTTTTTTGCTTGAATAACTATAAATGCACAACGATTGAAAGGCACAGTTCATACAGTGTGGCTTTGAGTTATCAAATATTGTCCAACACTGCAGCACCCTCATAGGCTCCAGCAGTAATTTACCCAAGAGTTCAAGGCCTTCCCATTAAAGCTAAGCTTTTGTTATAAGATCACAAATCTTTTAAAAACTCTGCAGCTATGTGAATCTTTTTTCTTTCCTGGGTGCAGGAGCAAAGTTAAGAGACAAAGAGATTTAATAGGTAGTCTAAAGAATAATCCAGTTACCGTTTAATTTTCTCTTGAAGCCGATTTTAATGCAATCAATTGTTTGTGCGTCTGGCAGTGGTATACTTTGACTCTTGTTGGTGTGTTTGTGTGTGTTGGGAGGGTGTACACCTTTGTGCATGTGTGTCAGTTTGGTGTGTGAAATCGGTTGTGCTGTGTGGCTGCAGAAGATTCATTACGTCACCATGGCAGCCAGCCTAATTACAGCTAACTATAGATGGAGCAGAGGGACCAGGAGAGGAGGGAGAGAGATGGAGTAATGAGAGTAATTAAAAAGTCTGTTTGATACTATGAGACTTTTACAGAAACAGGACCTGTGTAATGTCTTGTACAATACTCTGTCACGTTCATGCATAAAACATGAGACTTTTTGTCTGAATGTGACCTGTTTGAAGTTTAGGAGAGTTGTGAATTAATGGGCCTAATTGGCCTAATTAGTTAAGTCGTTTCAGATAACCCCAGAGGTGACGATCAGAGAAAAATAGATTGTTTGGTCACCTTTTGTTCTTTCAACAACATTGCTTTGTAATTACAAATGTGTGGGTGTCGAATGTTTAATTGTTTGGGCTATTTCTAACGTCACTGTTTCTAAATACTGTATGCATTTTAACTTTGGACATTACATTCAGGGCGACACGTTGGCTTAGTAAGTAAAGCTGTTGCCTCTCAGCAAGAAGGTTGTTGGTTCAAATCCCAGCCCGGGACCTTTCTGGGTGGAGTTTGCATGTTCTGTCAGTGCATGTACGGGTTTTCTCCGGGTACTCCAGTTTCCTCCCACAGACCAAAAACATGCATGTTAGGCTGATTGGTAACTAAATTGTCCCTAGGTGTGAGAGAGTGAATGGCTGTTTGTCTCTATATGGTCCTGTGATGGACTGGAGACATTTCATGGGTGTCCCCTGCACAGTGATTTCTGGATATGGGAACCAGTGACCTCCTGCGACCTAAAAAGTAAGAAGTGGGTAAAGATGATACTGTAGATGGATGGATGAAGTCCTGAGCATCCCCTGAAGGATTTCTTCAGTAAAGCAGGTCGTGTCTGACCCCTGCTGGACACTTTAATTCAGAAACTAATCAGAAACCCTTCATAACCTGTTTCAGTGTTAGCTGGTTTCATTTATTACTGCTGCTTCATATCACTGGTTGTTAATGTTAATGTTAATGAATATTAACTTTTTACCCTTTAGATCCCAAAACGTTTCCTCTCAGAGCCTGAGGCGTGAAAAATATGAATAACATTTCAACACCATATCTTTTCAACAACTAAAGGGCCTAACTATAAAAATAACGTCTTTATTATTATTTCCATGGCCTTTCCATCATAGGAAGCCCGGGTTTTATTTTCTACGTGAATATAAAATGTGCGACATTCATCCAAACTGAGGTGCAAGGTAGAATAATTGCAATGATGGTGGTTACATCCTGTAGGAACTTTGACCTTCAGGGTCAAACTGGTTGACCTCTACAGAATCACAAGTTAAATTTAGATGTTTGGTCCCTTTGCGATGCCTCAAGGATTAAGTGTTAGTTTGAACCGTATTAAATCTTGTCTTCTAAATGTGATTTTGATCCTGATGTTGAGGACATGAACCTTAGACCAGTTGTCTTTATTCAGGGCGACTACATTTTTTAATTTTAAATAAAATATATTAATACTTCTACTAATCCTAAACAGCTAGGAGAAAAAAAAAATCACACCAAGCAAAATCTTGGGACTCAAGAGGACAAAACTATCTAAGAGGGGGCAAAGTGAGGGAGCCCATCAATTTTTAAGCCCCCCCTTGGTGGCGCCACTGCTCTGAAGCTCATTCAGCCAGTTTTCCATTCAGCTGTGGTTGCATGTGTGGGATCTCCTCCCTGGTTCTGGTTTGTTCTCGTTGGATCAGCGGTCCTGACGTAACCAGTGTGTTTTTCTTCTTCTCTGGTGGAAACACAAGTCAACTGCCAGGTTCTTCTGATGCCTTCTGGCACAGGAAGCCCACAGGATGGAGTTGTACGTCTTACATCATCGTTCAGGAATGGAGCTCAACAAATCTGAGATCTGGATCTGATTAGAACCGAGCCGGAGATCCTGCAGGTTTTAACATGATGCTGGGTTTAACTGGTCCATCTGGACCACATCAAGTTCCTCCGGGTTTTTGTTTTGGTTTAAAATGATAAATCTACTGAAAGAATTCACTCGTTTGAATCAACCTGGATTTAATTTCCATCTGGATCCATTTTAAACTGAAACATTTACGAGTTGCTTTTACGTTTTCATTAAAGTCCTGAAGTTCTGAATCAGTTTAGGGGAAAACAATTACAAGCACAAACATTTTTATAAAGAAATTAAAATAAGGCCAGAGGTGATGTATAAACATTTATTCGTGTTTGTTTCACCAGTATTGAGTTTTTTTTAATAATATTATATATTTGTTGTGTTGACACCTGGGTTTACAGTTAAAATAAAAAAGTCTCAGCAGTGATTCGTAGTTCCACCTGTGAATACGCTCAACACGAGATGCCACTTTACAGTTAATATACATTTTATTAACCAAAGAACAGCAAGAAAAGCAGGAATGTGAAAACAAAAAGAGGAAAAGCCAGCGGAGATAAATGTGGGGAAAGTGCACGGATATAAACGTTCAGGGTGACGACGGCATGCTCCCAGAAACAGCATTTACAAGGCTCAAGTAACTCCCGAAGAATCCGGTTTTAACCGTATGAAGCCGGTTTCATGAACCGAACAGTTTATTACAACACCAAGTGTCACTATTATTATTATTATTAATATTATTAATATTTGACTGCTGAGAATCAAACATTCAAATTAAAACTCATCTGTGACCTGAGAAGTTAGGGGTCTCAACTTCTGCATGTCTAACTGCTAATTAAGCTTTTATTTTGAAAGGCCAGTAGGAAAGCTGGTATCTAACTGGGCTACGACAAGTGGAGACAAACTCCAAACAGCGTCTGAAAATGTCTCAAAAAGGTCTGCGAGGGTAAATATATATTTTTAAAAAACAGCTAAATTAATTTTCCTCTCAAAAACTTTCATTTCATTACGTGGAGTTAAACTCCAAACGCATTTGCGGGAGTCTCTAAAATGTTTCGAAGCGTTTGCGGGCGTTCTCAGTTTCTTCACGTGAGCCACAGAGCTTCACGCTCGTGTCGCAGAAATCTAAAAAAAATGTTTACGGAAAATTGATACGCTCGTTTTTCTTTCACAGCAGGTCTCTCTCTTTACGCAGTATCTCGTTGCTAAGAGCAACCGAGTCTCCAAAATGTCTCGAGACATTAGCGGGTGCTCTGCAGGGCCTCAGATCTGATGCATGGACTTTAAACGCTCCTAAAAATTCAGAAAAATTTAATGTTCTGAAAATATGTGCAGATTAAGTCTGGAACCTTTCTAGATAACTCCTGCAAGTCAGAAGAGCAAGCGGTCTTTGAAAACTAGACTTTTCTAGGATGTGGCGACAATATGGGCCCATTTGGACATAAAAATGAGAATTTTGTCCCAACGCAGGACAAATGGATGCTGGACTGAACAGAGACCTGTACTTAGGGTCCATTTTCTCTCAAAACTGTCGTCAATAAAAATCAAAACTCTGCAGAACCTTGTTGAGACATTTCTACAACAGAATTAACTGTAATGCGTCAGAAGTACAAATTTATCAAGATCAAATGAAAACTGATTTGCTCATAATTGTCCCACGATATTTAGTCGCCAGCTTCTGTGCAACAACCAGAACACCGTGAGATTCTAGTGCGAGCGTCTGGAGCCTGTTTGGACCTGACACTCGAGGTGCCTCATCAAACCGAGACATAATTAAGACACTTTGAGACTAAAGTGAGACAGATGAGCAGGAATGTGAGAATTCTTTCATTGTTGTGTAAGAAAACATTTTCTGTGCGAGTCCAAGAGAAACTTTCTGTCATCTCTTGTAACTTTGTGTCTCCGACTCATCGCAGCCAAGTGAGATATGAGTTAAAGATCAAAGCACGACGGAGCAGAAATCTGTAAACGTCCATTTTAGATATGTGATACGAAGTAAACTCATAAAGACAATGACTGACACTCCTGCACCGTTTGTGTTGGTCTTTGGCATAAACCGAGCATCAGAAAACTTTAACGTATCGACAAGATCTAATGTTTTCTAACTAAATCTAGTTATATTTGTCAAAATGATGAGGAATAAAGAATACAGTAATTATTGATTTGGGTGGATTAACGGGTTTTAGAAGATTTGCTGGTCCAAAGCAACTTTAACCTGCTCGAATAAAAACCACCTGCAAACGTTCTGACCCGTTTGGACCGAAGAACATCTGCTGCTTCGGTTAAACGTCAAACAGAACCCAAGTCGCGGGTCTTTGTTCGTTTCTACCTGTTAGAGAAGCTGCTGTCGCGATTAGTTCACATGGTTAGAAGCTCTGTATAAAATGAAAAACGTAAAACGTGCGGACAGGAAACACGAAGGCTCGAAACAGGAAATGAAAACGACTAAAACCTAAAGAGATGTACACCTTCAAGGACAACTTAAGAACAAAGAGGGAGCGAGGGGGAGGGCGGTTCCAGTTTGATCCGTTCTTCTCAGATGCGTCTGCAGGTGGAGCGCACCTTGCCCCGCGGTTTGGCACAGGACGACAGTTTCCACACGGCGAGATGAGACCGGGGCGGCGGCGACACCATGAGATGAAATGCAGGATTGGCTCGGAGAAACGCCGCACTCCGTCTCTACAAATCCCCCTCCACCCGCCTTCGACGGACTGGAACGAAAAAAAATTATTAAAATGCATTTTCCTTTGTAGTAACACACAAAACAGGTGGGAAAGTACTTGGTATGTACCCAGTACAGCATCTAGTACTCAGCAGCAGGTACGTACCAGGTACTTGCCGGTTACATACTTGTCAAGTACCCCATACAAGCCCTGTATGTACCCAACAAGTTCACAATAAGTGCAGTGCAATGAGTCACTCCATAAGACAGCCTGGTCTCCTGTTGGTTCCTGGTACTTAGTGGGTATGCATGAAGTATGTTTCAGCTACAAAACCCATTATGTACCTAAATACCACCAGGTAAGTTCCTGTTAAATAACTATAACATACCTATAAAGTACGAGGCCTATAACTGTCCTGTAGGTACCTGGTACTTAGTGGGTACGTATAAAGTATGCACCAGATACTAAAATGTTCAATTCCAGATATAAGCCAAGTAACTTACCAGTGTGTACTGGGTAACAAGTCATTATAGTAATTATACTACAGCCTGGTCAGTTTCTAACCCATTTTGTACTTGTTAAGTACCAGGTGCATACCTCATAGTACAGTCTGGTCCTTGTGGGTACCATGTACAGTATAAGCCCGTTTAAGATTTATTAAACTGACTGAGCAGCATTAAAATGAGAAAACATGCGAGGAAGTCTTGATTTGTTCACGCTGCTGTTGAAGAAAGTTCTGACGTGGTCAGCGTTCGGATCAGCAGCGTGTCGACACGAACACAACGCAACATGTCGTCACTCTCACACGGTGTTGGGTTTCAAAGGGTTAAAGCTGTGAAAGCTCGGCTCAAACGCTGTGAAAGAAGTCTGTTAAGTCTGCACACGCTCATGCATCAGACCTGTGCTACCGCAGCTCTGACAGGGGGCGGAGCTACAAGAGAGAGGAGAGGTAGTGAAGCCACAGAGAGCCGCCATGATGCTCCTAAAATAAATGACACATTACAGCTGGGGTGTGTGTGTGTGTTACCGAGGTCGTTGTTCTTGGTGATGGCGGCAGCAGCCCTAGACCGAGGTCCTTGCTGAGTGAAGTGGTAGCCAAACTTCACAATGGTTTTGTTCTCCTCCAACATTTTAGCGATCTCCATCTCTACAGATGTTCCCAGCTGCTGCCTCTGAGGGACACAGACACACACACACACACACACACAGGTCATTGTCAGAGTAGGGACTTTCTTCTGAGGAACAGACTATGAACTCTGACCACAATGAAGAAATACAACTTCCCTTTTCACAGCTGGGACCTCTCAGAGTTTAGTCATTCTTCCTGAAGTTCATCAATAGACAAGATTTGACCGCTGTGACAAGCTCAGCAGGTAAAAACTGCACAAACATGTTCTTAGCATGACCATTTGGGTTCTTATAAAAGCTGAATCTGTTCAGAATGACGCAGAGAACAGGAGGGAAATGTTCAGTGTCCTCACACGACTCAGAGCAGACCGGTCTCTCACCGAGCCGTGACATGTTGGCCAACAATGTTCATGAAGGAGCCTCCAAAACGTTTCCCAACATTCACAGTTTGCAGGTTCCACGTTTGAGTCAAACAGGCTCATAGTCTGGAGCAGGAGTGGGGATGAGATAAGAAAACAACGTGCACGGCTCAGGATACAGTTTTACAAGGCCTGCACACAGAACTGGACCGGGCTTTTTAAGAACATGACCACACGGCCCATTCAGCGATTGTTCTCTCACATGTCTGAGTCGGTCCATCTCCAACAGGCACAAGAGAAAAACACACCGACCGTTCCCGCCATTCGGCTGCTCGCAGTTTAGAAACACTTTCAAAAAGCTAACATGCTAATTCACTCCTGACGTCGTGAGTTACGTCACACAAAACAGAAAAAATGTATAAACTTTAAATAGATATAACTAAAACGGCCGGTCGACTCTCGAGTTTAAGATGAAACTATATAAAATTTACCGTCACATTTTGACTTTCAATTAAAATTTTAGCCTTGATTTTTTTTTTTTTTACTTCTTTTGGCTGCTCCCTTCTTCAGGAGTCACCACAACAAATTAAGTCTCACAATGACTGGCAATTGTTTTTATACTGAATGCCCTTCCTGACACCACCAGAGACCACCGAGCTACCACAGCCCTCTGTGTGGAGCAGAGAGCTGACATCTAGGGCACCTGGGGGAGCAGACGGTCGGGGTTAAGGGCCTTGCTCAAGGGTCCAGAGTGGGGCAATTGAGGGTGGAGGCAGGTGTGGGTGCTTCACTTTTCCCACCACATTTTCATGTTGTCGGTATGGGGAGTTGAACCGGCAATCTTCCGATCACAGGTCCACCTTCTCCAACCTCTGCGTCACCACTCCCCCATTTAGCCTTGATTTTAAATATTTTCTTAAATTAAGCTATTTTAATGACAGGAAAAGAAATAAAGCCAAAAGGAGCATAAATAATTACATAATAACTTCTGAAATTAGCTGAAAAGTAGCTGAAAATACCCAAAATGCTGATATTGGCAGGAGGATGCTGAAATGAGCACCAAGTGTCCAAATTAGTTACAAAGAAGCAATAGAAAAAGATAAAAAGCTCAAATTAGAAGAAATCTAGTTCAAAGGTAGCTGAAAAAACTCAAATGAGCAGAAAAAAGCAAAAAAAAGTTGAAGCAGAGCAGAAGCTGAAATGAGCAGTAAACAGTTGTAAACAGCTAAAGTGTTTGAAAGACGTGACTGAAGAGAGCTCCATTCATTTTCAGTGAGGGAAGACATGGCTGAAAAAGCTAAACATTCAAAAAGAAAAAAGTGCACAAACACCAGAGGTCCCAGCAGGAAGGTCCTGAATGAGCCGAACATTTTGAGACATGAACTGTTGAAGTAGAACAAAAACTGAGGAACGAGCAGAAAACCAGACAGAAAGTGTCTCAACAAAGAATCATCAGAAACGTTTGAGGACCTGGTTGTCGATCTTGATCTCTGTGAGCGTGTCGTTGTCCCGCAGCGCCTCAACCAACGCCTGCGCTCCGACTCCCGTGATGAAGTTGGACTCCAGGTTCAAACTCCGCAGCGTCTTGTTCTCTCGCAGCATGTCGCTGAACGCCTGGCAGGAGGAGGAGGTGTAAACACGAAGCTGCAGCGTGTCCACTAACTGCCCACAAAGCACGGCGCCTCACCACAGCCACGGGGTCGTTGCTCCGTGTCGCTGCCAGGCTGAACTTCTTCACGTGCGTGTTCTTCTCCATGGCTTTGGCGAAGTCCTTCAGCGTGGGGATAGGAATGTTCTGGGACACCAAGAGACGCTGGCGTCGGTGAAAGTGTTGAGGAGCACAACTCCACCCAGACAGCCGGTGTTGACGTACCTTGATGTTGTTGAGGTTGACGTCCGTTAAGGAGCCGTCGTTGGATTTTATCCTCTGCAGAGTTTCTTCTACGTTGGTCGGGTTGGGAGGCTCGTCGAACACCGGGTTCATCTTCTCACCTTTGATCACATCTGGAGAACACAGCAAGGCACGGATCATAACACTGACTTCTCTCGGTGTTGGGTCCAATTCCTCTGAGCACTCACTGTTGTAGCCCTCTTTAGTTCCAGTTCCATCATACGTCTGGTTACTGGTGACCAGCGTGTGCACACCCAGGATCGCTGTGAACAGAACCAGATATTGGTGAGTTCTTGTGAAGCAGTGAACTTCCTGTTTCAGTCTGACTGAACTCTGAGACTTGGACGCCAGCGGGCTGTGAGGCTGCGCAGATCATTAAAAAAAACATTTATTGCGTGCTGGAGTCATGGCCGTGCACATTATTCACCTCCACGGAGTAACGTTTGTGATGTCGAGCTGAGCGCACAGCGAGACTGATGCTCGTGCACATGAAGCTGAGCAAACAACGTGCGCTGCGTGCGCTCACCTCTCACAAATGCTCATTCGTCATCTGGTTGATTGATGTGTTGTATGGCAGGCTGTTTTACCATATAACCAAATCACACTCCTGCCTCTATTTACTACTTTGGATTTCTATAACATCTCCTGGTCACAACATTTTAATACAGTAGTCCCTCGCTGCTTCGCGGTTCATTTTTCGCGGACTCGTTCTATCGCGGTTTTTCAAAATAAGACTGGACACGACACATCTGGCTGATTGATGGATGAGCCACACGATCAGCATGACATTTTAATTTAAAATAAATTAAATTATCTAGCACCTGCTACACCTTTGTGCAGCCCACGCTGCAGGATAAACTTCCTCCTGCAGCTGATCAGCTGATCTCCGTGCAGGGCGGAGAAATGGGCGTGGCCAATAGAGCTTGCAGGTGGCTGAGAGCAGCGGAGGCAGGGAGCTGAAATCATGACATTCTGTGTTCTTTTAGAGGGTTTAGAAACATAGTTTAGAATATTGCATGAGTGTGGGAAGGGTTTATATACACAATACTAAAATAAACTACTTCTTACTACTTGTACACTATTCCTACTTCGTGGTATTTTACTTATCACAGGGCTTCAGTGTATGGATTCCTCGCAATAAACATTGGAATTGAAATTGAAGGTCATTCCAAATGCACTAAAAAACTATTTTAACATCTACAAAGCCATAAAAAGTTTAATTGATTCAACAATTAAAGTGAAAGTGGAAAATTACTACAGATTTGTTCCAGGTCAGAATAAAACAGAACTCTGGCAGCAGAAACTCATATTAGATCTTAGGTGCAGTCACAGTTTTAGTCATAAGTATTAGTTTCAGTTTCTAAGAACATTGTTTGTCAGTTGTTCTGTTGATATTAGAAGCAGAGTTTGTAAAGTTTCCAGAAGAAGTCTCGTGTTGTTTATTTGAAAAGTCTCAGTTTGTTCAGCACTTTGTGACTTTTGGCCCTGTGTTGCACAATAATACTGACTTACAGATAATTCATCACATTTTGGAAGAACATTCTGAACGTGTGTGGAAATGTCTTATAGGAACTAAGATGATTAGAGATCAACTTTTACTGTTATTCATACTATTTTATATAATCATAATAAATATAGATATCTGGCTGTCCATTTAAAATCTAACTAACCACTTCAACATCGTATGAGTTTCTAGACATTTTAAATTTATATTTTACAAGTCAACAGGAATTATTCATCTTAAATTGTATTAATCATTTGTAATAATTGAATTGAAAATATGGGCGGCTCAGTTGGTAGGCCTGCAAACCTTTGAGCAAGAAGGAAGCCAGTTCAAATCTCGGCAGGAGGCCTGTCCAGGTTGTCCCCTGCCTCTCACACAGTGATACAGTAGCTGGACATGGGCACCAGTGACCCCCGTGACCCAAAAAGGAAGATGATGGATGGATAGAGGGATTGAAAATATTTTTAATTTCAATTTGGTAAGAATATCCTAACTAGGAAAAATGTCTATTAAAATCATAAATAGATTGATTATATTATAAAACTGCCTTCCATACTTTGTGCCAACTCAAGCAAGGAAACAGACAGAGTTTCACAAACATAGTTTGTTAAGTTAAAACTGAACATGCACGTGAGTCTCACTGAAAGCTCAATATGATGCAACAAAAATATAGGTCCAAACACCTCCATTCATATAGCAGCCACCCCGGCAGCAGCCCCCACATTAAGATTTAATCTGCAGCAGTGGACTCCAGAAGTGAAGAACGGAAGGTTCACTGCAGGTTTAATCCTTACTATTGATCTTCTGCGTGGTTTTTAAGATCTGACGTTCACAGCTATTTTCAAATCAAGCAATAAATTGTTAATATGTGTAAAGTTTGTCTAAAAAGTGAAGCAGGGCAGGTTGTGTTCAGCCCACCTGCACCGATCGGTGTCTGGGTGTGTTTGTTTACACACCCCCTGAAGGAATTCTAGAAAGTAAACAAAAATTCAGTTTTTAGTGAGGTATTGCTCAATGAGCTGCAGTAAAAATATCACTGCTCATTGTTGCCTCTGGTCCAGTGAGGCGAGCCCTGAACGCCGTGGCCTACGTCCCCACCCAGCAGGGACTGCGGCAGCTGCAGAGTTTGAGCCGTCAAACTGTAGGACAGGTGATCAGGGAGAAGCTGTGAAGCTGAAGAGAAGCTCTGCACCACGATGACTGATTACATAGTTAGTGGTTTTTTTCACCACTAACACGTCGATGCACATTTGATTTTCAAGTCCAAACAACGCACGCAGTGTTAAATATGGACATTTTCATATTGCAGCAAAACATTTAACAGGTAGCTTCACAAAAATGGTCCTGAATTACAGAAACTAAATTAAGAGTTCAAGATACTTGTAGAAACTCTTAGACCGCCAAGAAAGAAAACTGACTAAAATGAGTTAAAATTCCAGCGTCTGTAAGTAAATTTATTTATCAACATTTATTTCGCCAGGTGTGTCTCACTGACATCGCAGATCTCTTCTTCAGGTCTGCCTGGGCCTGAAGGCAGACGGAGGAGGAAACCCAAACACAAGGACAACATGCTAACTCCACACAGAACGAGCCCAGGTCCAAACCAGGAACTGAACCTGGGACCTTCTTTCTGTGAGGCGACAGTGCTAACCACTGAGCCATCGTGCTGCTAAACAGATATTCAAGACTCCGTCAGGATCACGTATACCAACCAGCAGTCGCAGCTGAGTGATGTTCTGGCTCGAAGGCAGATGATGTCATCAGAACAACACTCCAGACGGGAGGCGTTTAGTTGCTCAGTCAGCCTTTTCCTTTGTCAGTAAATTACAGCGCTGAGGGACGGAGGAGGTTGAGTTTTTCCATCCCAGCAAAGACCCAGAACAGGCAGACTGAGGCTCCTCGCAGCTTGTTTCTGAGTTTTAATCATAAACAGCTCCACTTTGTCCAGAGCGTTTAACTCCTTCTTACCCGCTAGGTCGCACAGTTCTGTGTCTGTGGCGCTGGAGAGAGCTTCCTCCAACTCTGGGTCAAGCTTCGTCACATCCTCCTGACGCGTTTCTATTGGCTGCTGCTTAGGGACAAAAACTTTACCTGTGGAGAAAAGAGTAAACTTAGTCAACCTGTAAACTTAAAGAAGATGAGCAAAACAAAAACACTAATATTTACAAAGAAAGAAAACCTAAAAACACATCTGTACCGGTACGTTAGAATTTAAACTAGAGCTCGACCGAAATATCGGTAGGGTTGATATTTTAGGCTGATATAGGTGTTTGGGAACATATCATATTGGTGATAATTGTCCAATTATGTACCGATATAAACACAAGGAACAAGCCGTGTCTTTACTTGCAAAAAGCGTAATTGTACAATGTATCCAGCAGAGGGCGAATGTGGACTACTTTCAAGTTATGGCCGTTCACTTTGACTTTCACTTTCAGCACAGCCAAAGCAACGAGCAATACTTTGTAGTGTAACTTGCTGAACGGAGCGTGGTGAGTTTATTTTATCTGATCGGTAAAACAAATTAACAAATTCTCTTCAATCTTCCAACTCGTTTGTCATTAGCTACGTGCCTCTCAGGTTAGCAAGCTAACGTTTAGATAACCTAGCGTACGCTGTTGCCTTGTAAAACTTTATACAGAGCAATAAATCTAACGTAGAGGTAAAACATATCAGTGTTAGTAACATTATCTTTGTCATCCTCAGTGAAATGCATCGTTTGTCTGAAATCTTTGATTCTCTGGAAAAAAAAAAAAACTCTGCTGCGGTCATCACTAATTAAACCTTCACCATAAGTGACTGTTTAAACAATGAACAGGGAAGGGTGCTCCTTTGTTTAATTTATATTTATTTTACACACTTGTAATTTTATTGTGAATAGAGGAGGATAGAAAGTGTGAACGCATGTTAGGAAGACTGTTTCAAGACTTCAAGTGTTAAAACAGGTTTAAAAGTAGCTGTTTACTTAGATTCATAGGGGTGGATACAGCTCAAAAATTATCAGCCAGTATATCCAGTCATTGGCATTACACCATCTCGAGGGGGGGCGAGGGGGCTGAGATGGTGTAGAGGCAGGTCAGCCGACTCAGGACCCAAAGGTCCTGGGTTTGATCCCCAGTCATTGCACATCTCGCGGTGTCTCTGAGCAGGACATCTTATCCCCAGTTGCTCCCCGGGAGCTTTCTACAGCTGCTCACTGCTCCACCTGGTGGTGGATGGGTTAAATGGACAGAGCCAATTTCATCATTGTAAGGGAACATAAAATGATGAAATTACATAACATATTATTATTAGGCTTCCCTTTCAATATCAATATTAACAATAGCCAAAATTTCCATATCATCCAGGCTCTAATTTAAAGGTTTACAGATTTATTTTTACATTAAACAAATCTTTAAACTAAGTACTTTTTAGACCTTACACGCTCGTCTGAAGGGATTACTTCGCCCCATAATACACCTTTTTATCGCCCGTCACCATAAAAGTTAACGAACATGTAATCCCAGTGTCTGTCTGAAATCTACTGAATGGATTTTATTGAAAGTCTGAAAGTAATCACTGGATGCACAGCTACAACTGATGGCTGCCACAGTTTATTATTTGTAGCAAGCAAAGAAATGTTTACACTTCAATCATTTGTAGAGACTGAGCTCACATCTGGTGGTAGTAGCTGAAAGTCATCTCCAACCAGACCAGACTGTTGTCTAAAACTTTAGCGTGCAACACGACAGGCCATGTGCGTTTCTTCAAAGAATGCAACTTCTTAATCATTTTGACACAAAAAATAAGGCCAGAAACATTCGTGAAATATGGCTTCTCTTTCAATCTTTACTGCACTTTGTACATGTGACAAATGCAACTAGTATGAGTTTAATTAGCTAGTATATATTAAATACTTGTATTTATACAAGCTAATGCAGACACGACTGTCCAGTATTGCCTTGGCAACAACTCTAATGAAACAAATGAACAGTATAAAGGAAGTCAAGGAACAATTACTGAAGTCTGATCTAAAGTCTACTGCTGAGGCGACGGCACACAAACCGTACAGTGGGGGCCTCTTGCTGCCAGTCTTCCTAAATAAAAACACAAAAACAGACCCTCCCTCTTTCTTTTCCTTCCAAGTCATTCAGATAGTTGAAGCTGGACCCTGGTGGGGGCCTTGGCACTTCCTGAAAACCAGTAAACTGTAAACACAGTCGTTAGGCAGCATTCAGAGAGCCGCATTTCAGGCACAGAAAAAGAGCTTAAAACTCTAATCCACCAACAAAGTAAAGAGTCACACCATGACACGATAATGCTGTAAAAATGATAAACAAATACATTTACAGTAAACAGCAGTAGGATCTGTAACATAAGACTCCTTACTCAAGAAGGAACATCAAGAACGAAAACCCCTAAGAAGAGCATTTGTCACAGTAACAAAATCTAACACTTTCAGACCAAACAGTCCACTTTCCATTGATCCATTCTACACCTGCTTGGTTCTGGTCAGGGTCGTGTAGCCTGGTGCTGATCTGAGTTACTGAGTAAGAGGGTCCATCCACAACTTCATGAGAGGAGCTCAATACTGATCTAAAGGAAGCTGGCACCACAGTCACCAAGAACACCATTGGTACCACACTGAGGTGGACTAAAGGTCCACCTGCTGAAGATGGCCCAGGTACAGGCCTGTTTTTCAAAGGTTCCCCTGCTGAAGAAGGTCCAGGTATAGGTCAGTCTCTCAAAGGTTCCCCTGCTGAAGAAGGTCCAGGTATAGGCCCATCTGATGCTTGCCAGAGAACATCATATGGTTCAGACAAGTGTTGGTAGAAAGTTCTGTGGTCAGAAGAGATCAAGATCTCAAGATCCAGCTCTCTGGCATCAACTCAACCTGCTGTGTTTGGAGTAAAGAAATACTGAGTATGGCCTGAGCGACACCCTCCCTATAGTCAAGTGGAAACATGATTTGGACATGTTTTTCCACTAAGGCAACAGGATGACTTCACCACATTGACAGGCCAATGGTAAAAATCAAAAGTAACTGAGGAGAAACACTGAAAGCAGAAACACATTGTGTTCTGGAGCAGTCGAACCAGACTCCAGACCTCAATCCTTCAGAACAACTGTGGAGGAGCTGAAGCTTTGACTTTCCAAGTAGCAGCCAAGGAACCTAAAGGATGTAGAGTTCCTGTACAGAGGAGTGGCCCAAATACCCATCCTGGATCACGTTCAAACCTACCAACCACAAGAAATGTCTAAGGAACACACGTTTCTCTACCAAGAACTGAATCATGATTTGCTGTCAAAGAACAAACTTCAGCTTTAGTCACAACTAGTTTAAAATGCTAACAGAACCATAAAAAAGAACCTCCTACAAAAATGACCCACTACAGTGAAATCAAGCAGTCAAAGGGCAGCAGTGGTTAGCCAGACCTGCAGTTTTCCACCGACAGTTTGATTTTTACTGAACAAAAAGAGCCTCAGAACCACAGTATTTATCAGTGGGGGGTGAAAATAACAAGGAGGAGCAGCATTCCACAGAACCACCATCACAGTGTTTTCCATGTTGTCATAGGAAGCTGTGTTACACACACACGCACACACACACACACACACACACACACACACACACACACACACACACACACACACACACACACACACACACACACACATGCACGCACACACATGTTGCTGTGGTTATCTCAGTGAATAACGTTAACTCTGTATTTCCTCTGCATAGTTTTTATTTTTTTTTAAGAGTTGTTAAATCTCAAGAGAACTAAAACATTTCCTCTGGAAACTAAAAGACGTTCTGCTCTGAGATTCTGTTGGTCCAGTTAGTCCAGTCCTTCTGGTTTATTTCCCACCATGATGCCAAGTAAGAAAATCTAAAAACAACGATTACAACAAAACCTGCTGGAACTGAACCGGTACCGTCACTCTCCAGACCGGTTCTGCTGCCGGACTTTGTTTTTAGAACGAAACAACACAAAACTCTTTACAAAGTTTATTTTACCTCCAGCTCACAACTTTCTTACCTTAACATAGAAAACATGACGTAGCTGCGCTGAAGAACCAAATTAAAACATGCTTACTGCATGAGTATGAGCAGGAAACAAATCTATTATAAAATAAACTCTAGCGAACCTACTCATGTTGAAATAAAGCTTCAGGCTGAGATTTGCATAGATGTTTCTGAGTAAAACAAAAAGAAAATCAAAGGGAAAACAGAAAGACAGTTTCATTTAGGAGCAAAACGAGCTGAGAAATCTTTAGACACAAGGAGAGAATTATCTCAGACCTTCTCATATTATAGATCATTATCATTATAGATGTGTTTGTATTTACTGTACTGTTGTGTTGTTTTTGCACGTTATGTTCTGTGTTGCACAGTGATCCTGGAGGAACTCTGTTTCGTTTCAGTACGTACTTGTACGTAGCTGAAATGACTAGAAAACCTCTCTGACTCTGATACGGAAACCGTCATTAATGTGTATTTTTTAATCCATGCTCCTCAGACCTTAGTTAAACCTGGTACCGTAGTTCATGTAAGGTTGTGTACATTCATAAAAGATTCAAGGGTCTTTATTGTCGTTTGCATCACATGTGGTACATGAGATGGAACAAAATTGTGTACTCAAGGTCCCAATTAAACCCAATAATAGCAAAAATATAAAGAATAAAAAAAAGAACAGTATAAAAGGATCTAAGATATACACTAAACACTAATATTATGTAAAATAATACAGTATATAAAACAGCAGCCTGAACACGAGTCTGTAGTGAGTAGATGGATATGAATACAGTATAGCAAAAGCTGAATTTTTTTTTCTTCTTCTTTCAGGTGCTCCCTTCTTCAGGGGTCACCACAACCAACTAAGTCGCACTAAGGTTTGGCAATTATTTTTACACCAGGTGCCCTTCCTGACACAACCACAGACCACCAAGCTACCACAGCCCTCTTTGTGGAGCAGAGAGCTGCTATCTAGGGTGGCGGGGGGCAGATGATGGGGGTTAAGGGCCTTGCTCAAGGGCCCAGAGTGGAGCAAATGAGGGTGGCGCAGGTGTGGGTGCTTCACCTATCCCCCCCACAATTTTTTATGTTGTTGGTACCGGGAGTTGAACCTGCAATCTTCCAGTCACAGGCCCACCACCTTCTCTAACCTCTGTGCCACCACTCCCTACACAGTGCTGAAGTAAATAAACCAATTAAACATGATCAAAATCATAAAAATGTTCATCTGCTCATACAAACTCATGTTCGTGCTGCTGTTTGGAGTAATGTTATTCTATGATATTAGTGCTTAGTGT
>JARVLU010000599.1:10964971-10977509 GCA_031762415.1 Simpsonichthys santanae | reverse complement strand
AGACCCCTAAGCACCGGCTTGTGGACCCCTGGAATCCGGGGACCCAAGTTTGAGAACCACTGTTCTAGACAAGTACGTTTACCATTTCACTATCTACTTATGTTTTTAACTGTCTATTATAACTGACCAATTGAACTGAACTGAATTGAATGTAATAATTTATCCAAAATTGTTGGACCTTTTGGTCCTAAACAACTTTTCCAATGCCACTGCTATTTTTGAACCAGTAATGTTGACCATTTCTTTTTTCTTTTTTTGGTCTTCTTTTGGCTGCTCTCTGCGTTAGGGGTCGCCACAGCAAACTAAGTTGCACAAAGACTTGGCAGTTATTTTTACACTGGATGCCCTTCCTGACAACCACAGACCACCAAGCTACCACAGCCCTCTGTGTGGAGCAGAGAGCTGCTATCTAGGACACATGGAGGAGCAGATGATGGAGGTTAAGGGCCAAGGGCCCAGAGTGGGGCAAATGAAGGTGGGGGAAGGTGTGGGTGCTTCTTCTACCCCATCCACATTTTTTGATGTTTTCGGTACTGGGGCTTGAACTGTTGATCTTCCGATCACAGGCCCAACTTCTCTAACCTCTGTGCCACCACTCCCCAAATGTCAACCATTTCTGTTGGTGAAAAAACACTGGTGTTAGCAGTTGGTCACAAATCTTGCTTACTTTATTATTATTTGTATAAGAGCACATTAACCATAAAAATGATAATATAAAACATGCAGATTTAGTTGAACACTTACTTTGACCGGACCATTGGAGAATCTTGATCTATTCTTTTTGAACTGTTCTGTTGCAGATCAACTGCTGGGTTTGGGATCAATGACCTGTTGGACCCAGTTTGGTCCAAGCTTCACCTGTCATACAGGTAGCCTCACATTTGACTCCAAAACCCTTTGGTCTACAGAGGAGTCCATGGACTCAATGACTGCATGGAGCCCAAACAGTCATCAATCCCCCAGTTTGGTTTGAGATGTTTGTGCTGATGTTTGGTTTTCATCAACATGGTGTAGTGCATTATGGGTAAAATAATCTACTTGTTCTCATATGTCCAAATAACACTGTTCCAGATGTCTTGTGGTTCATTAGATGCAAATCCAAGTTGTGCTTCCATGTTATTTTTAAAGATCCCCCCCCCCCCCCCAACCCTTTCAAACAAGCCACACTTGTTCTTGTCTTGACGTGAACTGTAACCTTCTAACTGAGACCTGCGGAGTCTGAGCTTGTGATTTTTGTGCACGTTTTTAATGATTATTTACGTCTTTAATTTTAATATGTTCTGCATAACCGAAAAACAAATGAGCATTCTGGCCGTCACAAGACTCTATGAGAGAATGTTTCCTGTTATTTACCAAAGGCTTTTCTCTGAGAACAGTTGGTATTTTAGTCTTTGCACACCCCACTCAAAACCTGTTTGCACAGATTTTCCCCGTCATCTCTCAGACCATAGTTTGACAGAAACACTTCAACAAAATGAGATTCTGCCTCGTTACATTGTCTCATAGTGTTATATCAAAAGTGTCACCAGCCCACTCCAGGAATAACAAGTCTAACAAACCAAAAAGCCTTATGATATTAGATTTCCATAAACCTTCTGCTGGCTGCCTCCTCGTGTGGATTGTGTATCATCCACTCAAAATGCTCTCCTAGATGGAAATGTGCGGACTAAATCTGATCATGGCACTAGATAATGTTCACTTCTCACTCCTGAAACACAGACTTGAGTGGGGAACGGAGGGGATCCTGTGACTAACCCATCAATCACTGTGACATTTTGTTCAAGTGATGGATATTCTAATTTCCCTTTTATATACAGGTGCACAGGATGGATGGATGACGATTAATGGATGGGCAAGGCTGTTTCCATGAAAACAATGGAAAGACGAACAGAGGCTACGGTGGATACATTTCCCATGTTTTAAAGATTATAGCACACATTTAGGGCACGGCATTCTCGTAAGTGTGTTCAGACAACGTACACATCCTGAGGTGGCAAATGTGTTGCTAACACAACAATTGTCTTCTCTCCACAGGGACACACAACAAGTTCTGCTATCAACTCAGTGGCAGCCTCTCTGACACCTTTACCTCTCCTCATTTTCACAACCTGCTTCTCACTTTTGTGTCATTGCTATCAGATACACATTTATTACCCCATCAAAAAGTGAAGAAAGTGTATTCTTCTCAAACAACCCCCTCCTCTGGCAGCTCTTCCAAGACAGAGTTCTTATTGTTTCTTTTCATTTACCTTGCAAGGCAAAACGCAGATCTATGACAAAACACCAACTAAACTGGTCCAGTAGGATTTGTTAATGGTGCTCAGTGACCAGGGTAACTTTCAATCTGTCCATTCCTCCATCCATCCATTATAGTTGACCAACTTCTTCCTTTTCAGGTTGTGTGGACCACTGGTGCCCATATCCAGCAGTCACTGTGCAAGAGGCAGGGGACACCCTGGACAGTCCATCACAAGGCCACATGAAGACAGACGAGACAAGCAACCATTCAGTCACACCTAGGGACAATTCAGAGTTACCAGTCAGAATTTAGTGTTAATTTTTGGTCTGTGGGAGGAAACCGGAGTACCCGGAGAAAACCCACGCATGCACGGAGAGAACATGCAAACTCCACCCAGAAAGGTCCCGGGCCAGGATTTGAACCGGCAACCTTCTCACTGCAACAGCTCTACCAACTGAGCCCATGTTTAAAAATATCCAGAGTAAATGGGACAACTCTTACAGAAACTGTATTTTGTTGAATGGTAGGTCATTTTTATGTCTTCGGGTCACAACTGTCACAACTTGTTTTGATGCTTCAAGCCATGCCCCGTCCAGTACAAGGTGTGAGAGATATTTTTTATACTGTCTCTCCTCATGTTTTCTTCCCTTTTCTCATCCAAGCAAAATATTATTCTGAATAAGAATAAGAGGGCTGTGCTTTTTATAGTAGCAGCTTCGTGCACTCCGTCCATCCTTCGGACGACTGTACGTACATGTTCTCGCTGTACCTCGGTGCAGTGACAATAAAGTTTATTCTGATTCTACTGTATAAAAACTGAAATGTTATGGGCCCACAGAACCAAACATGGTGCATCTTTAGTTTATTTTACACAGTTGTGACGAGCAGCATTTTATTTCCTCAGGAAATGGTAAATAAATGATAAATGGACTGTACTTATGTAGCACCTATCTTATTAGTATACTCAAAATGCTTTACACTACAATCTGTGCCCTCATTCACCCATTCAATCAACACTCTACTAGATATGTACAAAGAATAATCAGTGCAGGTGTCACTTAAAATGTACAACACTGTATGTCTGTAGATGTGAATCAGAGCAATTCACAGTTTCAATATTTCTTTACTTCAATAAAACATCATAAAAACAACTTTTTCTTTCCCCAAGTCCTCACAGCCCAAGAGGTTCGTCGAGGCCTCACTGACCTCAGGGTCCATCTCCTCGAGGGCCATCTCCAGCTGTTTCAGGTCCTCGGCCGACAGCTTCCCGAGGATCTCGTCTTCATCGATGTCCTTGTACTTGCCAAGATCCTTCTTGAACGGCAGCGCCATGATGGCCAAAGCTTGCTCGGAAACACTGAACAGCAAACTGCAGCCACGCTGGTTCTGGTTTGGGTTCTGGTACGAGGGACACCTGAGGGGAGAACGAGGAACATATCAGCTCATGATGTCAACAAACAAACATACAAACAGTAAAATCTGATTCCAGGCTGAGGTGAACACTGATTAGCTCGTCTACATGAAACAATGGCCTGAAGAACATCTGGTTCTGCAGTGCACACAGCTGGAACAAAGGTCCAGCTTTTGCAGGCTCACACAGATCTGACTTCTCCTTTAAACAACTCATGAAGACAAAGCATGAGCACATTTATAAAACATCAGCAGCAACCAGACTTCAACAGAATATGAACATTTCATTTTCTTCTGAGTCTGAAGGAGTGAATTTAACCCACCAGTTCAGAATCAATAAACTTCAGAGAAGTGGAACATGAATGGAGAAACTGTCAAACATAGAGGAGGCTTCAGTGCTCAGCTCCCTGTCCCACGCCCCTGTTCAGATCTTAAGATGACCTCAGCACTTCCAGATGTCCTGCAGGACTCCACAGAGGCTTTAATTCTTGTAATGTTGCACATTCACCTAAACAAAAGCCATTGTCTCACGTCTGAGTGAAAAATGTATTTTAGCCAAACTGACATTGTGTTTATGTGTAAACAGAACTTGTGTTTGTTGTTAAATAAACAGTAACGAGCTGAAAACTTGCTGCTACAAGGAAGCAGAAAATTATTTTACTAAACTGTAAACCACATCAGTGTCCGAACTCAAAGATGGCAGAAACAAACTCTGGGATCCATATAGAATATCTAAAGCTAACCTGAGCAAAGCTATGAGTGAACCCTGAAAAAAATGAGTAAAAACTAAACGTAGTTTCTCCCACGGCTCCATAGTAAAGTTGTCTTGTAAAAAAAACTGCTCTGTGATGTAAAAAAATAAAAATAAAAAATCAGGGACTTTTGTGGTTTAAAGATTTGTTTCCAACATTCGGTGCCAGTTCCTCAGCCTGCTCTATGGTCAGGTTTGCATCTCTCTGCTCACTTCCTTGTTTCTACAATCTTTGCTTTGTCAAGGAGGACTGATTTGTCCCCTCACCTCCCCTGTTAGTCCACATTTATCTCGAAAATCAGAGTCAGAACAGGAGCATTTACGGAGCTGAGCAGCAGCAGATGATGCTCAACACAATCGGAGCACATGGTTGTAATAATCCACAACAACAACCTCACCCAGGGATCACCAGGCCCTGAAAACAGAGCCAGAACAGTTTGACAGAGCTTCACCTTAAAACTGGACATGGTCGATGAAAGGATGTACCGTATTTCGCAGAACTACAAATGCTCGCAACTTGTTGGCAAACAGCGTTCAGGAGGGAGTCTTAAAGGGTTTTGCAGATTTCCTCATTTCTTTGCGTGAGTCACATCTTTGCAGTCGCATCGCTTGAGTTTGAACACAACTCAAAATGGAGGCGTCACGGGCTGGAGACACCATCCCACGAGGTCCAGATCTGATGTTTCTGTCTCCTTATCACAGAAACATCAGAGACTACAGTCCCTCAAGTGCAGGTCTTAAAACTACTGGTGGTAAATATTAAATAATATTAAACATAAGACTGGGCCAAATCCACCCACTGCTACAGTGTACTCCAGTGGATTAAACCACCAACCTGAGGGGGGTACGATCAGGGACTGACAACAAAATCATGTGCACAGCAAAGAATATGGTTTTACAAGCGCAAATTAAAAAAATTAGCTTGATTCATGAGTCAAACTTCAGAAAATGAGTAGATTTTCTTGCAATTTAGTCTCCAACTGTGAGACCTGACAACAAAGTACAGTAATAAGGCGGTAAATTAATTCACTGACAGTAAATCCAGCCCAAATGAAGACATCAAAAGAATCCCTAAAATCAAAAAATGTACAAACAGCCATGAGACAAACCAAACAAAGCTTTTTAACTTTAATAATCCTTCTCAGATTGGAAATATCTCATCCATGTCAGATAGATCAAACCTAATCTGCATGATGCAAACATCAGTAGTCACCCATGCTGCCTTCAGGGACAGGTTTGTTACTCGTGATTTTTCAAACCCTCCCGAGTTTCCAGTTTGTATCTAAACAGTGAAGTTTGACTCTGAAACACTGTAAGATCAGCAGAGGGGAAAAACTCTTGTTTGACAATTAGCTCCAGATCTGAAATGATCTCGTGATTGGTCTGATCCACGGTTCGGCCTCCAGCAGCTACTGGGCTCCAGGGGTAATGGAGCATGCAGACAGGGATAATGAGGAGTTCAGGCTGAAGCAGAGACACTCAGAGGATCCATTAGTCCAGCCTGATCGATTCCTTTCTCCTCTATTTTCTCTTAATCCTTCAGGACAAGAACAGACGGCTCCAAGCCAACAATACTGAATATACTCCACCAGAAGCTCTTCCTCTCTAGCTGATGAACGTCCCACAAACAAGCCAGCTCCACCGGACAGGACGCAGAATTTTTAGTTTTCTAGACTACAAAACATAAAACAGCAATAAAAAAGGCTTTTGAGTCATTTCTGATCATTTCCTGTGAACTTTTATCCAGCCTTTCTCTTATTACTGCACATTTTTAGCAACATTTAACGCAGACTTACTAAAAACTGAGAAAAACATTCTTCGACAGAAAATTCAGAGATTTCCAGGACTTTTCTACCATTTCCTGTTTGGACAAGTTGTAGCACCGTTAGCAAGCTCTGTCAAAAAAATAAACAAATAAAATAAGTATTTCATATAATCTTGTAAAATGGATACACTTCCTGTAATTTGACACTTGTGATAAAATGTTTGTTAGCTTGAAATTTGCTCAACAGGAGCATATTTTTAAAGCAGGTCTCTTCAGTCTGGGTGAGGAATTTGAGACAAAGTTGAACATTTTTAACCTAATTTAGTCTAAAGTTGAGATTCTTAGATGTAGATGTCTTAAAGGTACTTATTTTAACATAAGGACTTTGGGGCCAGATGAAAATGATCCAAGGGACACTTACGGCCCTCAGGCAACATGTGTGGTCCAAAAGGTTCTTAATCAGAAACAAAAACACTGATGATCAAAGCTCAATGTGAGAAGTGACCTGATTATTTTCAGCTTTCGTAAATTGTGAAAAATAGCTCGGCTTGTCAGAGCAAATTTTAAATGTTTTAAGTAATTACAGTATTTTAATAAGTTCAATGGGGGAAAAAAAGTTTGGAAACATTAAATGTTTCTCCAAACTCTTCCAAAACTTATCCAGACCTGAAAGAAACTCAAACAAACTCGGCGCTGAAACCAGAGATAAGAATTCAGACCTAAAATCTCATTTTCTGTCACCAACAGGAAACAGGAGGACATGCCCGAGTTCAAAAAAATCATCTTATTCCTAAAACGGATCTCAGGTTCAAAACCCAAACCTCAACAGAACAAGTTCAACAACAATAAGAGCATTTTGTCAAAGAATACTGTATCCAGTTTCCCTAAATCATTTAAGACTTTAGAGACAAAAAATCAATAAATAAAATCGATTTTAACGATGATGCAGGAAGCAGTGTCGAGTTATTACAGAACAATGCTCCGTCTGCAGATATGCAACTATAGTTAGAACAACTGGGCCGTGAGGCCCGTGGGATGCGGTTCTGTTATGTCCTCCTCCAGTTTTACTCCCTTCTTCGTCTCTCCACCCTGTTTTACCCTCCCTGGTGGTTTCTGTTCCGAACTGAGTGGAAATTATAGAAACCAGATGGAAGGAGCAACAAAGTTCTCGTCTGAAACAGAAAATGGAAATAAGAACAGAATGCAGAGATTTAAAAATCTCATAAACCCGTTTTTATTCACAGTGGAACAAAGTAAACATTAAAATGCTGAAGCTAAAAAACTGAAACATTTTCAGAAGAAAAACAAACAAGGTAACCGGTCGGTAAAATGTTTGTCCTCTTGGAGCTTCTCAGCTGGATGGAGCAGACGTTGTTCTAAAACCTGCAGATGTTTTCCTGCATTGATGGAGGCTTTCCAGATGTGTCAGCTGCTCATACCAGAGACACTAATGCACCCCCATACCATCAGAGAGGCAGGCTTTAGACCTGTGAGCAGATACCAGACTGGTCCCTCTCCTCTTTAGTCCAGAGGAGGTGGTGTCCATAGATTCCAAACAGAACGTCAGATTTCCCTGTCAGGTCTGTTGCTGATGTCACGCCTTATCGCTTATTTCCCGATTTGGACCTGCCTGACCACAGAACAGTTCTGGACTTCCCCTAAGTCCATTTGAAATGTGCTCTGGTCCAGAGAAGACGGCAGCGGTTCCGGATGATGTTCACATCTGTGAACAAAACCAGAACCAGACCTGGTTTTAATGCAGTGGCCCCTGAGGGCCTCATCCTTTGAGCTCAGATTTCTACAGATTCTTCTAATCTGTGGATAATATGTGCCCATCTTTACTTCTATCAGTCTCTGTTTCTCTCCAGTCCTCTGACCGACCTGATGATAATTCACCTCATCAGTAACTAAATGTTCCTCCTGGTTCTGATGTGGACCGCTTACTTTACCCTGGAATAAACACTTCCACACGTGTTGCTGCTATAACATAAACCGATTATAGAGGGGAAAAGAACTTTAATGTTTGACATGGAGACAAATCATCTCCTCTCTTCAAGTCTTATTCAGAACGTCACAGGAAGTGGAAGCATCTCTTCGACAAACACCTGATTTGTATATTTCTCAGGTGCATCCGCCCACATTAGGATCTCCTGAGGACAGGTTTGATGGAGGCCAGCACAGGCAGCTCTGCAGTGAGTAGAGGACTCATACTGCAGGTTTAAGAAAGCTTAAATTATTAAATTAATCCCTCCCAGCATCAGTATGCAGAAACACAAAGCTCAGCGGGACCTCTTGGGATTTAATTATAACGTCCTGAACCACACCCTTCATTCACACTAAACCTTGTGGGTCAGACTGCGTCCCTGTGAGGACAGTCCTTACACCGACCTGTCCTCCCCATAGGACAGTGTCAGCTTTTAAAAACACTGAAACTCTTGTCTTTAGCAGGGACAGAGGACACGTGTCTTAATTGTCTCTCGATGATGGACAGCAGATAAATCCAGTCAACCAGCAAAACGCAGAATAATAAACTAGCTTGACTGCTATAATGAGCAAAACTTGCAAATTATTGTGTCCATAAAGGTGGACAGGCTGATTCATTCAGGAGGCGTTAGCTTAACTCACGTGTTTACTTTGGCTTTGAGCTGAAAATAAACATGTTTATTTAAACAAATATGAACGAAAAACTTTACAGCCAGAGGAAAACGTTAATGGGATACTTTCCCTGAAACTTAGCCAGACGCAGCATGATGATGGTTGAAATGAAGCTAACAAACTAGCATTAGCCGTTGGGCTAAAGCTACGGAAAACAGCGGATTATAATCCCCGGAGTTATGGGGATATTTTTAATCCGCGCAGATCTGCCTGTTTCCTTACCTGAGTTTAACAGGTCTCGGTGAGGGAACAGTCCGAAAAGCAGCCTCGACCCTCCAACTGAAGGCAGCTGCGGGTTTCAGTACGGGTCTATCTCAGTCCAACCCAAGGGCGGTGACACCGGAAGAGAGAACAGAGAAGCTCCTCAAGTGACGTCACGCTCAGCCAATAGAAAGAGAGGGTTCCTAGTTTGGACCAATGAGATCATTCATCCCGCCCTTTAACTCATCTTTACATAAAACGCAACAAAACATATGTTTCTTAAATCATATTACAGTATAGTTACAGTATTCTTTTTTTTTATATACAAAATTGCATATACGACAAAAGCATCTTTCATTTCATTCTTTTTTTCAGAATATGGAGCTTACTGTTGTTCCCTTTGGGGAATGTTTTTCCCAGTGTGTGATCACATGACACTGTTGTACCACAAAATCAAACTAAAAACACATTGATCTTCATTTTAACACGTTTTAGCAAACAGGTTACATTTGAGCATTTCATTTAAATAGTTTACAAAAGCAGACTTACGATCACCATCGTCCCTCTGAAAGTCCTGAATCCACCACAGTCCTTAGAACCCCACACATCTTATCACTGTTCACTGATTTCAGAAAAACAAACATTTTACAAGAGGAGCCTAAAATGTTTCTATTGTCCAGGCCTGCTAAGCAGAAAACAGAGACACTCAAAATGTACATTTACATAACAGTTGCAAAACAAAGCAACGCTGCCTTAAGCTTGATCATGATAAGAGTGCAATGAAGTTAAAGCGGTCTGCTCCTCAGGTAAATAATGTTAACTTACTTTTTATGTATATGATGTTTTTGTTCAGTGCCCTAAAAAGATGACTTCTGTTGTGACAACTGAATTGAATTGAATGCATCAGTGTATGTTAAGCTCAGGAAATTAATGCCAGTTTGGGCCTTTTTCACCCAAAATAGTTTAGTAAATGTTTGTTTTATGCTTAATTTTATATTAAACTTAAAAAAAATTCATTTAGATGCCATTTGTCCCATAATAAATTAAGGTATTTTCTTGTTTTTAGTACTGAATCAGTAATTTATCTGAGAGGGTGTTGCAATCTCCTCAAAGTAAAACACCTTTAGACTCTGGGTTGATAAGAAAAACTGAGTGTAAAACCTAAAACCTGTAAAAGTGTCCGACTGCACCTGCAATGAATGTCTCTCAAGGTGCAATGAGACAAACCCATATAAATAAAGGTTGACTTGAATTTAATTGAATTTAATGTGTTCCATAATTCTCATTTGCAGCTCATTTGGGGCAACTAATTTGCCCCTTGAGCCAGGCCCTTAACACTCCACCCTCCATCTGCTCCCCCAGGCGCCCCAGGTAGCAGCTCTCTACTCCACACAGAGGGCTGTAGTTGCATCAGGAAGAGCATCCGATGTAAAAATAATTGCCATGTCTTCGTGTGACATAAGTTGGCTGTGGTGACCCCTGATGAAGGGAGCAGTCGAAAGAAGAAGAAAGAAGTGTTCTGTAATTCAGTTATCATGTAAAAATACTAAATGTACACAGTTTTGGACCATTTTGTCTTTTGCTGAGTTACACTCTGTGTTTATCTGCCATAGATTTACCTAGACCTTCAGTTTTCACAGAATTCACAGAAAACAGAAACTGATGAAGAGATGCAGACACTTTTCTTAATCATTAATATCTGTAAAAGTTAAGTGAAATCAGATTAATGACAATAATTTATTTAAAAGGTGGTAAAATGTTTTTTAAAAAAAAGAAATTAGAGGCTTTATGCAAAACATTTATCCACACTCCTATTTTGTGGTTTTGTTTGATTTTATTTGGAATAAAAAACATTACTTAAACTGTAAAACATCAAGTTTAACTATGATTTTTCTAATGTTTTTATTTTTGTCAAGTCCTCTTGACAAAATAGGTCTTGAAATATCAAAAAAAAAAAAAAAAAAAAAAAAAAATTGGTGAAAAATATTTGCCTAAGCTGTTTTTTAAACTAGGCCAGCACGGTAGCTCAGTTGATAGAGCTGCCACCTCTCAGCAAGCAGGTCACCCCAGTTCAAATCCTGGTCAGGGAGCCTTTCTGGATGGAGTTTGTATGTTCTCTCCGTGCATGCGTGGATTTTCTCCAGGTACTTCAGTGTCCTCTCCAAAAACATGCATGTTAGGCTGATTGGTAAATTGTCTCTAGGTGTGAGTGAGAGAGTGAATGATTGTTTGTCTCATTTGTCTCTATGTGTCCCTGTGATGGACTGGATACCTGTCCAGGGTGTCCTCTCACACAGTGAGAGCTGGACATGGGCATCAGTGACCCCCAAGGCACAAAAAAGAAGAAGCGGGTAAAGATGATGGATGGTTGGTTGGAAAACACCAATATTATTGTTACAGATGTTGGGATGTTTGCAGCTCCGATAAATATTGTTTTGTTAAAGAAATCCAGAGGAGTTAATTGTGTCCTCAGCTGGTGTGAGAACTCAGAAGAAATTATAAGAGAAACAAACGAAAAGACAAATATTTCTTTTCTGAAACAGAATTTATTTACACTGATTTGATCATAAAGCTGCTTTGAGGTAACATCAGTGATATCCATGAACTTGTCTGACAACATACAAAAGAAGATGGCAAACTCTGCCAAAACCTACAAGGAAAAAAAAAATAGTTGTCAGTCACAGTGAAGAAAATAAATACATTTTGCAATAAATAGATTAACAATGAAGCTGAAGGAAGTTTCTTAACCCACACATTCAAAGATAAACTGAGCAGCTGGCGTTTTAGAGGACCCGTGTTTTTAACAGAAAACTCTCGTGCAAAGACTTAAAAAGAGTTTTTCTCTCTTCCTGCTTCCTACACACAGCAGGTCCATCCAGTCTGTCCTCATAGCTCCTTGTCCCCTCCTCTTCAGGTGGTGTCACCAACAGGGCTGGATGTTGGAGCTGACTGGCTTCATTCGCTCTGCACAGACATGTGATTTGTAGATCAGAGTTCAGTCTCACTTCTGAGGAAACAAAGGAGGAAGAACTCACGGCCGCCGACGAAAAGACAAAATGGCGCAGAACGGAGATCAGCTGGACCAGGAAACCATCACCTGCTCGATCTGTTTGGATCTACTGAAGGATCCGGTGACTGTTCCCTGTGGACACAGCTACTGCATGAGCTGTATTAAAAGCCACTGGGATGAAGAGGACCAGAGAGGGAGCCACAGCTGCCCTCAGTGCAGGCTGACCTTCACACCAAGACCTGTCCTGAAGAAAAACATCATGTTGTCTGTCCTGGTGGAGCAGCTGAAGAAGAACGGACTCCCACCTGCTCCTGCTGATCACTGCTATGCTGGACCTGAACATGTGGCCTGTGATGTCTGCTCTGGAAGAAAACTGAAAGCCATCAAGTCCTGTTTGGTCTGCCGGGCCTCTTACTGTGAGGAACACCTTCAGCCTCATTATGAGTCAGCTCCATTTCAGAAACACAAGCTGGTGGAGCCCTCCAAGAACCTCCAGGAGAACATCTG
>JARVLU010000599.1:10945541-10956560 GCA_031762415.1 Simpsonichthys santanae | reverse complement strand
TTTACTTCCGGTTTTACTTCCTGGTTCGGCGCGGTTCGGCTCCGAGTTACGGCAGAATCGACCTACGAACGGTTCTTCGGTCCGGAACCCGTTCGTAGGTCGAGGACTGCCTGTATTTTGTTTGTCTTTTATAATTTTGTTTGCTTTTCTGCTCTTCATGACTCTGCAGTGAGTCCCTTTAAATGTCTGAAGTAAAGAGTAAATATGATGTCACTGGAAATAATTTTAAACTGGGAATATACTTTTGTTCTTTTACCGGTAGCTCAATTTGTTTGCATACATAGATTGTTTACAAATGCAAACACAAATAATTTTAATTTAACCACATTTAGGTAATACATTTTATTAATTTTGTTGGAGATGGATATATGTACTTTATTAATATCAGATGGGGAAATTCCAAAACAGTGTAACAAATTGGATTGATAACTGTACAAAAGATAAAAATGTTTAAAATATAATAATAATAATACCTTATTTATAAAGCACTTTTTTAAACAAATGTTACAAAAGTACTTCACAATAAGCAATTAAAACAACATTAAAAAATGGCTCAAATTGTAGAAAATATGGAGGCAGCGTTGTTTACAATTAGAGTTGATAGATTTTCTTACTTTGTAAATAAAATGATCATGAAATTTAAAATAGTTCAACCAAAGAAAAGTTGTTAAAGATGTTTCTGTTCATCTCTGCATAGAATCGGGTTCTGGGTCGGGTTCTGACTTGGAGCAGGAGCAAGAGAGGCCTCGGTCAGCGAGCAATGCCTCGGGCAGTGAGAGCGAGAGGGAGCGCGATGATGATGACGATGAAGGACACGAGGCAGGAAAACCCAGCATGAATCAGGTTGGAGCCCAGTTTGTTTAGGAGCTTGAGCGGTCGTCATAGAGACGTTTTTACCTGCTATAAATCCATGGACGTCAAGTCAGACAAAAAGTAGAACTGTCTGTAAATTTGTAAGTTAATTAAAGCTGCTGCTGAAGCAAGAAACTTTATTTATGTTCTGCCAGCTACAGTTACTAATAATAAAATTATAGGTATAATAGAAATAAATTTACAAGCACTAAGTTGTGTTAAACACACTGTTGTCTTTGTTGTTGACGTCTTCCTGCGTAACAGGAGCTGTTTGGTGATGACAGTGAGGACGAGCAGCACAGTCAGCGCAGCGGCAGCGACAACCAGTCCGAACGGTCGGGGAACCAGTCGGACGTCAGCGTGCACTCAGACCAGGGGGAGAACGATCACTCCGACGCCGAGCAGCACAGTGGATCGGAGCGAGATCAGCGAGACGAAGACGAGGATGACTTGGGCAACAGGTCGGGCGAAGGAAGCCCGGCCAGCAGTGGAGCATCTGGCGCCGGAAGCCCTCGCTCTGAACGGGGCAGCGCTCGTTCAGACAGAAGGTATCACGACTCAGAGCCCAGATCTCCGCTTAGGTTGGCTGTGGAGTGGAAAAAAAGGAGTTTGTTTAAACTTAAGAAATGAGAACAGGGAGCAGGAGCTGTGTCCACATCCTCGGCACAAAGTCGTGCTCGTTCTCGGTGCAGGTTGGACTCTACCAGGACAATTCTTTGTCTCTGATCCTGTTTGTGAGCTTCATAGATGGATTCTTAATGGGCAGCTGTGGAAAGGATGGGGTCTGGGTTGAGAACCTCTGGGTCTCGTCTCTGCTTTATGCAGCCATGACCTTCAGCGTGCACTGGAACCGTTCACAGCAAAGTGTGAAGCAGCTGGGATGAGAGTCTGAGATCATGGTTCTGAAGTGGAAACAGGTGGAGTCTCTGCCTCAGGTGGAGTTCAGGTATCTGGACAGCTTGTTCCTGAGTGACAGTACAATTGAGCAAGAGATGGATCCACGGATCAGGGCCTCGTCCTCAGTAATGAGGGCATTGTTTCGGTCTGTCCGGGTGAAACGAGTAAAGTCTAAATGCAAAACTGTGGATTCACTAGTCTGTCTACGTTCCAACCCTCAAAAATTTAGGATGCCTTCTTTTTGAGGTTTTCCAGGCACATCAGAGACCTCAGAGAAGACTCTGAACTCTGTAAGGATTATAGACTCTGGTCTGGGAACAACTTGGAGTCCTCAGGAGGAGCTGGAGAGAGTCTCTTGGGAAGAGATAGGTCTGGGTTTCATTCCTGGACCTGCTGCCTTCACGATTTTAATTCATATGGAAGATTAATGGATGGATGGGTAACAACATAATTTTGCACTCAACAGTGTTTTAAAGAAGATGTGAGCCCCATGGTAAAAATTACTTTATTTTTAACTTTACAATTCGGATCTATCCAAACTTTCTGTAAATTTACCAAAAAAAAAAAAAAATTGTGCTTTGATTTAAAAAATTATGGAAATGTCTGTAAATGAGTCTTGAATTAGAAACTTGAAATATTGTAGGAACTTTGTGCAGATCCATTGTTCAGCAGGATGAGGCGCCGAGCTGGGCGACTCTGCCTGCTCTTATCCCAGCTATGACTCTGTGACATCATCACAGAGGCAGCTCAGCTCAGGAATAAAAACGTCAATTTGATACCTGACGGGTCAGAACACCTGCAGAAGTCCTGAGGATGTGGTTCCTCTGCAGATCACAGCTTGAGAATGGAACTATTTTATCAAGTTGTTTACCTGAGTCTTTGTTTTTATTTAGTTGTTTTGCCAGTTTAGACTATGTTTGCAGCTGTTCTGACACTCTTCTTCCTTTCTTTGTGTTTTTGTTTGGTTCCAGTGTCCGCAGCGATCCTGGGACTCCACAGTCGGGGCTGGGCACCCCTCACTCCGACGGGGAGGCATCAGGCAGGGAGAACCAATCCGACGATGAGAAGTGGGGAGGGGGAGGAGCTAAGAGCGACCAGTCAGAGGACGAGGAGGATAAGCATCGCTATTCTGACGAAGACAGAGAGAACTCTGAGGACGAGGAGTCGAGGAACAGGAAATCAGGTCAGAGCTGAACTGGATCAGGTTTCTGGTTTAATGTCGTATAAACGTTTTCTCCTGAGCTTACTGGTTCATATCACATTAATGCATTGAACCTGGCAGGTACCAGCAACAAGGACTGAGACCCCCAATTATTTTGGGAAACACTAACGTCAGTGAAACAAAAACTTGATAAGACCGACTTCTCCAACAATCACTGGATGATTTTTTTTTTTTTTTTTTCTATTTTAAATCAACCGGTTAACAATTTTAGGACTCATTAAGTTTCTGAAGCTCAACTCAAGACCCTCAGCTTGGTGTTTTGTGACCCACGGTTTGGTCCACACTCCAGCTTTGGGTCTGGAGAACTTCAGGTTCTGCAGCTGTGACACAAGCCCAAACCAAACTCCCCTCTGCTTCTGTGCCTGGCAGTTTGTACGAGGTGTTCACGCTGTGTCTTGTCTCTGCTCTGAATTTTCTTTTCCAGAGTCTGCAAAAGGCAGCGACAGCGAGGATGAGTTCATCAGACAGAAAACCAAACCCAAAGCTGCCTCGGACTCAGACTCTGACAGTGACGGTGAAATGAAGAAACGTGAGAAGAGCAATGTCCATTAGCTTCATTGGTTTGTTGCTTCTCTTTGCCTTAAAGTGAAATGTTTTGTTTTCTGCAGCGAAGAAAACTGCAGCTGACGATCTGTTCGGAGAAGCTGATGACATCTCTTCAGACAGCGATGCAGAGAAGCCTCTGACCCCAGGACAACCTCTGGTATCTGTTCCTATGAGCCGACCCAGTTCCTCGCAGTTCTTTGGACCCTGCGGTTCAAACTAACGTGTGTTTTTGTGAAGGACGGAGAGGACGGGGTGGAGGGGGAGCAGGCAGAGGAGGAGCCCGCGCCTGAAACGCGTATTGAAGTCGAGATCCCAAAAGTCAGTACAGACTTGGGATCAGACCTTTATTTTGTAAAGCTACCCAACTTCCTGTCTGTGGAGCCCAGGTCAGAACCTCGACACCAGAGAAAAACACCAAAACTAAAAGTTTGATGAATGAAAGCTCAAAATAGTTTTTGCTTTCTCCTGAATGGATCTCTCCAGGCCCTTTGACCCTCAATACTACGAGGACGAGTTTGAGGACGAAGAAATGCTGGACGAGGAGGGACGAACCCGCCTCAAATTGAAGGTCAGAGCCACAGATACAAGAAGTGCTGAAGGACTTAAGAGACTGAAACTGAGCTGAGGAGAAACACAGTTAGAGCTAGAAGAAGCAAAACACTAGCTAAAAGCTACTTATAAATGTTTTTAAAGGAATCCATGGGAAAATATTCATATAAATATTTATATACATTTATATATAAATATATGTTTATGCACATTTATATACATGTTTATATACAATATTTATATACATATAGACAGTATACATAATTATGGACCACACCCACCCAGCACTAGGACTCTTCCATCTACTATCCTCAGGCCTCAGGCAGACGATACAGCAGCCTCTCATCGTGCACAAAAAAAAACTCAGTTACTACCCATAAGCTATCAGATCACTAAACTCTTGATAATAACACTGAACTATTGACAATAACATTGCACTAAGCCACATCTGTGACACTAATATGACTAACATTAGCTGTAACAGCTAATATGTTTATTGCTGCTGCACCATGTGGTGTGTGTGTGGATATACATATACATATAGATGGATAGATGGATAGATAGATGGATAGATGGATGGATGGATAGATGGAATTTTTATTTTAGACATTGTACATATTATATAAATATATATATTTTTTTTTCACTTTTTGTTGCTTTATTTTGTACACTTATTACATGCTTTAGTGTTTCTTGTTTGTTCTTTGTTTTTAGTGAGTCAAACCTGTTCTCATCCTGAGCATTTCATTATACTGTTAACCTTGTGTTAACCTGATATTTGTAAATTAAGTTGAGTATTTTGAAAACAAAACATTTTGGTATTAAAAATAGCAAAAAATGTGTCAACGTTTGTAGAAATTAACTGAAAAATAAGAAAACAGCAGAGCTCAGCGTTCAGACAACTAAACCATCTGCAACAGTTTATTTTTATGTTTATTTATTTTGGATTCATTTTCCCTCCGCAGGTGGAAAACACAATCAGGTGGCGAGCGAAGAGAGACGAGGAGGGGAACGAAACCCGAGAGAGCAATGCTCGGATCGTGAAGTGGTCCGATGGCAGGTGAGCCTCAGGTCAGAGTCGTGACGCCCGGAGCGGGCGGCGTTCTGCGTGTCTCTAAACGTCCTGTCCCCGCCGCAGCATGTCCCTCCACCTGGGGAATGAGGTGTTCGATGTCTACAAGGCTCCTCTGCAGGGAGACCACAACCATCTGTTCATCCGGCAGGGAACTGGACTGCAGGGACAGGCTGTGTTCAAAACCAAACTCACCTTCAGGTAGGACCAGAGCCTCACACGGTCCTCACCTTGTCAGCTCCCCCACAGCTTACCTGTAATAATTACCCATAATTCCACACAATAATGGCAACCTCTGTCTGGAAATGTTCTGTGTGCTGTAAGTCCCCGGATCAGCTCCTACAAGCTGCCTGGGTCTCTAGTAAGAACCGTCTAAACCTCTTATAGTTCCCCCAGGCCCACTTGAATGTTTTGTCCTCACAGACCACACGAGTCCAAACTTGCCCTAATGTCCACCGGTCCTCCTGGCTCCCGGACAGAGCTTTAGGATTTGTTTTGATTGCAGCACTCGAACAAAGATTAGAACCAAAGCTGCTCTCAGACAGTTCAGCAAACTTCATTTTGTTGTTTTTAAAGAAGCAAAAGTCAAGGATCTGGAGAGACAAAGATTAGATTATTTATTATAAAACAAAAAAGCATTTTCTGCTAAAATACAGAATGACTGCTGAAACCTAAACCTAAGAAGAGAAGTTAAGCTAACAAATGACCAGACAAAAATAGCAGCTAAAGTTGCAAAAGGGTAGCTAAAAGCCCAAAGTAGCTATAGGCTAGCTAAAGGTAGGAAACGGATGAGCTAAAAGCAGCAAAAAAATACACAAATAATGTCACTTTGCTGAAGCAACCCACAAATTTATTGTAAATCCTGGTCTGGGAACTTTTCAGGACCCTCCAGGGAGCTGAGATGGTCTCAGGGGAGAAGTGGGAGTCTGGGTTTTCCTCCTGCACCTGTTGTCTCTGAACCCCAACGATCGATGGATTATTGTCCAAACAAGATTAAAATTAATATCTTAGTGTTTTTATTCAAAATGTCTTGAAGTAGTTTTCTCCATTTGCACTTTTTGACCCCACAATGACAGTTTAGGAGGTATTTTTAAAGTTTTTTTTTTTTTTTTTTTTAATTGGGAGTTATTATTTTCTGGGAAAACAGTAAAAGTATTTAAACATAAACCCCAGAATGTAGCTCTGATGGTTGATTGAACTTTGGTTTTAGTTGAATTTTGCTTTCCTAAGAATAAAAGGAGTAAAAAAATGACCCTTTAAACGTGTTCTGATTAATGATGAGTCAATAGTTCATCGTAAGATGTGGCGTGTTTCTGTTTGCAGGCCTCACTCCACAGACAGCGCCACCCACAGGAAGATGACCCTGTCTCTGGCCGACCGCTGCTCCAAGACGCAGAAGATCCGGATCCTCCCCATGGCCGGCAGAGATCCGGAGTCGCAGCGCAACGAAATGATCAAAGTAATGTTGGCCGGTTCTGTTGGTCCTTTCTGAGCTTTGTGTTAACAGCGTTAGCCTGAGGTTAGTTGTTAACAAGCACTGAGCCCAGTTACATAAAGACATGACCTGCATTTCTTACATAACAAGGTCAGGCGGTGAAACAGAGACGGTGTCAGCAGGACATGGGTCTGAGGCAGACCCAAACAAGAACCACTGACAGCATCGCTTTCTGTCTGAGTCTCTGAGCCCACGGGGACAGTCTGTCCTGCAGTCACGCTCTGCAGCTTCTTAACGTTTCTCACTTATTATCCTCCGTTGTTTTTCGGTAAACAACTTAATCGCAGCAACACAAAGGTGGCAAAGCAGCTTTTTCTGCAAAAGTACAGCCTGTTCTGATGACGGTTCCTGAAATAAAACAGCAAGTTTGTTTCAGAGCCAGGAAATGATAAACATTTGCAAACATCAAATAATTTTGTTACCTAAAACTGAATGTCTGGAAATAAAATGTGTGTTTCTCCCGGTAGAAAGAGGAGGAGCGTCTGCGAGCGTCCATCCGCAGAGAGTCCCAGCAGAGGAGGATGAGGGAGAAGCAGCACCAGAGGGGACTGAGCAGCAGCTACCTGGAGCCCGATCGCTACGATGACGAAGAGGAGGGCGAGGAGGCCATCAGCCTGGCAGCCATCAAAAGCAAATACAAGGGAGGAGGCCTGAGAGGTACAGAGACATTAGCCTAACGTCACGCAGAGTTTCTTTTACGTAAAATGAAGTTGTGATTTTTTTAAATCTTTTTCCAGAGGAGCGAGCGAGGATCTACTCATCAGATAGTGACGAAGGCTCTGATGAAGACAAAGCCCAGAGGCTGATGAAGGCCAAGAAGTTAGACAGTGATGAGGTGGGTGCAGTTCACAGCTGACCAGACAGGGGGCAGCGTTGGGCTGCTGGGCTCAAAGCCGATGTAAACCGAACCTGATCACTTTAACCTCCTCTCTGTTCTGCAGGAGGGCGAAGGCTCGGGCAAGAGGAAGGCTGAGGACGAGGAAGAAACGGCCACTAAGAAGGCCAAGAAATATGTCATCAGTGATGAAGAGGAGGAGGAGGAAGAGGACGATGAATGATATCATCGGTGGCGTTGAAATAGCCACGTTTTGTATATTTTCCTATGACCTGTGTGTTTTTTGTTTATGATGTGTACAGCAGAGGTGAGGATAAATTAAAGATCGTTTTCTGTAACCGCAGCGCGTTTTATTTGATAACTTCATGAATCACGGATGAGTCACTCGGTTGTTGTGAGAAACACGACATTTTGGTTCTGGTTCCAAACTAAAACAAGCAGTACCGTAATTAGATGAACGCCTGGTAATTAGGTTCATGTTTCGCACAATGAGCAGGAAAAGAAAACCTGCTCCTCTGGGTAAAACTGGAGAATACTGTGCGTGTGTTTTCACCCCCTTCGCTTCAGAAGCGCATGGTTCAGTCAGCTGATCTCAGTACAAACACCTGCAGTACATCATGAAGACCAAGGACCTTTCCACAAATTGGAGACAAAGGTGGAGGAGAAGAGATCAGGCTTGGTTCATAAAACTCATCCCCGAACGCCCTGCACAACTCCAATAAACCTGTTATTAAAAAGAAAAGAAAGATTATGTCACCAACACTCCAGTTCTTCCAGGTACACTTTTAAGTACCACCATGAGTAACATGCATTTACTTTGTTTGTACTCCCATTAGTACCAAATACGTACCCTGTAGTAATTTGTTTGCACCCTTGTAAGTACCTTATTTCCTAGTAAAAATCTCCATTCATACCCAGTTAATACCCTCAAAGGTACTTTCTTAGGCCCCATTAGGTTCTCATTCCTTCATATGTGTATGGGTCAGTGCAGCCCAGAGCTGTCGGATCATCAGTAGAACTGACACAAGTGCCATTTGATGACATCATAAGACCCCTGGTATGCATGGTACTATAGTGCCAGTGAATGCACTCTGAAGCTGTTGGATCATCACTAAGTATTTGGTTCTGTCAGCTGCTGGAGCAGCGAGGTCGGCTGAGGTCAGGTAATGGGTCTGGGAGCCTCAGCAAGAAGAGAATGCAGAGAAGCTGAGTCCTGGTTACTGATTGATGTTAGGCTGCCAGAATGACGCACAGTGTCACACGCGCACATACCCCTTACAGCCCAGCAAATCGGGCTGCAGACGACCATGGGAAGAGAACCGGTTAAACAATAACTGGAGTTGAAATAAGAGTTACATAAAAAGTCGGTGTTTTCCCGCCTGACAGCCTCTGCTCGTTTGTGGGAGAAGTTCAGCAGCAGTTAAACTCTGGATTGGAGGAGGTTTTAGTGCATCATCCTCTGCTGGGGTACGTTAAGCATCCCCTCACCAGCTCAGACCGGGCCTGTGTGCTGGTTCTGGTCTCCCTGCAGCTCTGAGCTCTGCCTGCACTTTAATATTTAAATATGTTGTGAGTGTGTGCTGCCTTTTCACACTGCAGTGTTACATAAACCCAGATCCACACAGGGGAGGGGAGGGGGAGGCTCTGCCATAGTCAGCAGTGACTGAGGGGGAGACGGGGGAGGGCTGCAGCATTTTAACCTTTTTTTTTTTTTCTTCTGTTTTGTTTTTCCAGTAGCCGAAGTTGGATTTGGGTTCTGCAACCTGACAGGTTTACTTCTGCAGACCAACATTAAACCTGGTCTGTCAGAAACACGGGACAGGAAACAACCAGTCCTGTGTTGATCATATTTAACGTTGACTTCACATGAGGAGTCATCGGCTCCGGTTCTGTTTCATGAGGTTCTGACTGTAACTCATGACTTGGATCGACTCCAGAGTTCCAACATTACCGTGGGTCACTCCCTGACATTTAATAAGAAAGAGATTAAAATACTTTATGTCAAAGTTTTATTCCGGTCATTAGAATTTTAATAAGGCTTGTTAAAATTAATGTTAAACTTATTTTTATATTTTATTAGGTTTTTAACTAATAACTAACGTGTAAATGCTGAGTCAGCATTTACAGTGTTTTTCTGTTTCTTCCAGATGTGTTTTTGCAATTGTTCTTTTTGTGCGATACCGTATTAAATTTATAAATTAAATCTTTTGTCTCGATGAGGAATAAATTAAGCAGATTTTTTTTTACTTCTATGTGCTTTAAAATACTTAACTACATTTAAAATGAATTAACAGGTACAGTATAGAAACCCAGACAACTCTCTTCCCAGCGACACTTTCCATCTCGTCCTAGAGCACCTCGAGGCGCAGGCCAGAGAAGAGACACAATCCCTCCAGAGTTCTGGTTCTTCCCTGAGGCCAACTACCAGTAGGACTTGCCTGAAAAACCTCTAAATGGAGGCGTCCAGGAAGCATCCTAGATGCTCAAATCCCCCACAACTGACTCCTTTCCATACAGAGGAGCAGCAACTCTACTCCAAGCTCCCCCCAGATGTAAAAAGATCCTCACCCTATCTTTAAGTCTGAGACCGCACATCCTGCAAATGAAGTCCATTTCGGCCACTTGTATCTGGGTTCTCGTTCTTTCAGTCATGGACCTCCAAACCTCGTGACCACAGGTGAGGGTTGGGACATAGACGGACCAGTAAATCAAGAGCTTTGCCGTTCGACTCAGCTCTTTCTTCACCACAACAGACCAAAGCAACGGCCTCATTACAGAGGACGTGTCATAAGCTGAGGTTTTAAGGTCGAACCCAATGGTGCAGGCAGGACACTGAAGACTCCAGGATGTAAAATAAATATGATTTATTTAAATAAACAAACACGCTGAAGTGGCAACAAAAACTCACATTAACAGGAGATCCTTGGAAACACAGGGAGCGAGGTAGACATGAAAAGATAAAGACCAGCTGATGAGGAACAGTAGACTTATATAGAAATACTAACAAGACCTAAGCACAAAACACCTGTGAAGCATCACAGGTGTGGGAAACAGGGGGTGATCACAAAAGGGAGAGCAGGACAGAAACACCACACAAGAGGGGGTCAGATACCAGGAAAACACAATCCCTACAGTACCTTCCCCCCAAGGATGTCTCCTGACATCTCCAAAAACCCATGGCCCAAAAACTCGGGTGGGAGGAGGGGGGAACTGACAGGACAGAGGGCTCAAAGAAAAAAGGTTGAACCTAAAGACTGACAGGGTACCCCAGGGAGCAAGGCACAACAACACACACACGGAAACACAAGCAAATCAGGCAGTCAGGGTTCTTGAGACATGAACCAAGCCATCATATGAGGCAGGCAGCCTGACCAGGTCCACATTTGCCACCTACGTCTTCCTTTTGTGTTGATAGACCAGGAGCCAGCCGAATTTAAAAAGCAGGAACCAGTTGTCATAAATCCAATTAAATACGCATCCTTAAGATCCACAGATGACAGCAGAGATAGACACATCATCAAGTCTTCCAAGTCGATGAGATATCCAGCTGT
>JARVLU010000599.1:10905305-10919458 GCA_031762415.1 Simpsonichthys santanae | reverse complement strand
TATATATAAATCACCTCTTTAGGAACCATGATGGAGCAAAAAAAGAAAAAAAAATTTTTTTTAACATCACCATCAGATTAAAAGCCACTGTAAAAATTAGCCTTTCGAGTTATGTTTCCATCTCCTGCTGGTATGGACCCAAACAGACGCACTTCTCCACCCACCAGGTCGGGTTCACGATGTTCCTCCTTCACGCCTCGGTCAGGAGGAGCCATCTGCAGCCTCAGACACATGGACTCCCACATGGTGAGTCTGCGGATGCTGATGCTGCGGCTGTGATGCTGCCTCCCTGCATCCCCGCCCACCATCCGCTCATCCATTCACAGCATCCGGAGAGAGAGGATGGAGCGGCATCCACAGGGTCTGGACAGGGTTTGGATGAGAGATATGAGCAGGGAAATCTTTATTTCCTTCATTTGTTTCCTTTTTGTTATGGAAATACAATGCAGGAGGGTATCAGACAGCGATCTCAGCGCCAGATGGACGTTTTAAATCCGCAGGCTGCACTAAATGACCTGACCAAAGGATTTTCTCACTGACAGGATGATAGCCGGATGCAATCCAGCACTAAAATCTGAAAACAACATTAATTCCTATCAAATGCAAAAGCAAACAGGCAGATTAACAGATGTCACCTGCAGCAAGTGCATGAAAACAACAGCTTAAACGCGGAGAAGAAAAAAAAAACTGCAGTAAATTTAAGCTATAAAAATGAATGGAAAGGAAACTACATCTAAATGTTGTGTTTTTTTATGGTTTTGATAGAAAATAATATAAAAAAAAAAAACAATTCCACCACCCTAAAGTTCTGATAAATGTCTCTGCATCTGTCCTGCAGCAGTTTTTGTTGCATAACGTTCTTTTTAAACAAAGAAAAGGCTCTTGATGTATCCCAAAACACATGACAGCAAATGTTAGGTTTCATCCTCTACTGACATGCTTCATTGTTTACTCCTGACTCCTTATTGTTTTTTTTTTTTTTTTTTTTTTTTTACTGATTTCTGTTGCAGCTGTGACGCAACGCCCGTATTTTCTGTTCATGAATTTGATTTATTTGAATTAGTATTTATTTGTTCTGTGTTTTCTGTTTAAAGACGGCAATAATCGAGCGGGACAACAAACGCACCACTGTCGCGTGACCTAAAACATCAAACAAATGTTTTTGAATGGCTCGTGAAACTTTCAAGCGTTGCTCGGAGATTTAACTTTCGAAACCGACTCGAAAGTGAAAGCGGACAAAATTAACACAAGCCTTTATGATTTTGTTTAAGTTATTAAAGAATTAACAATATTTTTATAGACTGCTGAGAGTAATACTTTTTGGAAATAAATTAATAATGTAGTTCTCATTTATAATGAAAACAATAATTTACTGAAAATTACCAGGAAATTAAAGTCAAACTTAACAGATTACTATAAAATACGATAAATTAGTTCTGCGTAATAGTAAATTAACGGCAATGTAAAAAGAACTATTATTAATAAATGGGTAAATCTTTTCGTTTGATCAGCCTTGTCACATTATTTCTGACAGTCCTTGAACGTATCAATGTCACGTCACCACAGCCGTTCATAGCCAGCCTAAATGGCGAATGCAGCAGATCCGCAGAGTCTAGGGAGCGGAGCGTTGTCTGTCGTAGTCAGGGTCTGATTTAGACCAAAATTCAACCAATGCCACGAATAAGGACTGTAAGTAACCGGTCACACGTTGACCCCCGACATTTTTGCTCACTCTATGTGTAATTTCAAAGCGGATTTTTGGTCGTTTTGAGCCTTTTTGTCGACATCGGCTTTGTGTTGCTTATGAAAGCTGTACCACGTAGTCAAAAACCTTCCGCCAACAACGGCTTCTTTGTTCGCGTTATTGTCGGTTTTCTCTACAACGCTGGGCTTTACATTCATTACGTCCTCAATGTCTAAAGATAAATGTTTTCTTTGTTGGTTGGTGTGTATGTCATTATCTGGCATTATCTGGTTTGTGATCAATTAGTCGGCGGAGCTGTTGTGAGCGGCTTGACTCCGTTCTTTTCGGGGGGTTTTTCCTCCGCCGGCCTTTCCTATTACAATATTTGACAAAGGCCGAAACAAGCGGTATAACGTCAGCACAAACGCTTTTAAAGGTCGTTATAGTGTGGTGTTACTGCGTTATCTTGAATTCTAATTTGATCGGACCTCTGTGGGTTTTCTTCGAAATTTATCGATTCTCCCGAACCGGCCTAGCAAGCTTACCGGGTAGAGGAGGGGCTAAGCTGTAGCTGGTGTTGTGACGAATTTTGTCCCCTGTCGAAATCCGTTTCCCCGCCTTTCTTGAGCAAACGGAACGAAGATGGTGGAGGAACACATCTCGACACAACACCGGTCCTAAAAGCCTCCAGCAACTTTTTTAAGCTTAAAAACGGAGCTGTACATGTTTTTAATATATATCATTTCATGACACCAATTAAAATTAATTCCTTTTTTTTTTTTGTCTTGTCTTTCAGGGTATACTCAACTAAAATGGAGGATAGCTTTGATTGCGACTGTGGCGAGCTTGAGCCACCTGATCATTGAGGTTGATCTATTTTATTAAAGACTTAAAGGCCAGACTCATTTCAAATTTATAGATCAGGTAACTTGAAAGAAAAAAAATATTTAAAAAATTAATAGAAATTGTGCTATTTGGCACATTTCATATGAAGCTGCTCAGGACCAGTCAGTCAGTCGTACACTGAATGTTTTTGCACTGCGAGGATGTAACTACATGTTTTTATAGTTTAATTTAATCCCTGTCCTTTTTTAATCCCCGCCCCCCCCCCCTCTCTAATTGGCTTTAAAGTCCATTCCATTGCATATATAAACACTAGTTTACTTGGAGCTGTTCTGTTCAAAATGGAAAGAAAAACGGATTACACATTCGTGCTGCACATTTGACAGCGACGGTTAGCCAGGGGGATTTGGTAGTCGTCCATTTGAGGGTTAGTTAGCTCATCTTCTGAAGGAAAGGGACATTTTTATACAAATTCCTCAGCGTTAAAGTTGGGCTTCTAAAAGCAAAAACAGAGTTAGAAGCTGAAAGCCTTCTTATCAGTCGTAATGGCAGAAAAGTTTGAGTCCCTGATGAATATCCATGGCTTTGATCTGGGTTCTCGCTACATGGACTTGAAGCCTCTGGGCTATGGAGGGAACGGCCTGGTGTTCTCGGCGGTCGACACCGACTGTGACAAGCGTGTGGCCGTGAAGAAAATCATCTTGACTGACCCCCAAAGTGTGAAGCACGCTCTGCGGGAGATCAAGATTATACGGCGCCTTGATCACGACAACATCGTCAAGGTAAAGTTTGGAGGTTTAAATAAAACAAAATGCCTGTCCGTTTATCTGGCTTTAATGACACTTTTATCTGCTGTCAGGTGTTTGAGACCCTGGGCCCCTGCGGCCGCAGTCTAACAGAAGATGTGGCGTCGCTGACAGAGGTCAACTCTGTCTACATCGTTCAGGAATACATGGAGACGGATCTCTGTCAGCTGCTGGAGAGGGGCTCTCTGTCTGAGGGCCACGCCAGGCTCTTCATGTACCAGCTCCTGAGGGGCCTTAAGTACATCCACTCTGCTAATGTCCTGCACCGGGACCTCAAGCCTGCCAACCTGTTCGTCAACACAGAGGACCTGGTACTGAAGGTTGGGGACTTTGGTTTGGCCCGCATCATGGATCCTCACTACTCTCACAAGGTAGGGCGACACTGCTGTTACTGTTGAAGTTCCACGACTATAACGGCTGTAAATTCCATTGTTCTGCGTTTTCTGCTCTGAAGCGGAGCTTTGTTGCGTTGCTGTGGGATGTTTATTACTCGGTGATGTGGTGCTCCCCCGGGTGACGTGGTTCTTCAGAGCAGGAAGTAAACAAAACAGGATGTGGTTCCTTGAGGTAACGCCTCTGTTTCCTTTCTCATGAGTGAAGATAACCCTATAGAACTATTTCTCCCATTACATAAATGTTTGACGAGACATAAACATTTGTTACATCAGTCATGCTTAAAATGGAGGAAGATGAAACATCTGAACTGCTCACGACAGCAGGCCTAGTTCAGCTTGTATCAACTTTGAATGCGAACTTTGAAGTTTTATGGGAATAGTAAAAATATAAACACATAATTGTTTTGAGGGGAGTTTTTCATTCAGAATCTAAATGTTTTTCTTCTTTAACTCAGAAAGGTCTGGTTCACCATGCATTGGTTGTAGTCAGCTGAAAGGCTCGTGTTGCTTTCGTTTTGTGAAGAGATAAGGAAAGTCCAGTTTGTAGCAGTAGGATGGTGTGATGTGAGGAAATCCAGGTCGAACCCCCCCTCCCCCCTGTCTTTGCTGGGTCGCCTTTGAGGCGGTCAGATGCTCGCACGTGTCTCAGATTAGTCATCAGAGGATCTGGAGCAAGCTCATGCTCTGAACCCAGACAGGACCTCGCAGATGAGACAGTTGTTTAGTATAATTTGAAGACTGACACGTTTTCAGTTCTACGTGATGAGTCATGCCTGTTGGAGACGTTGCATCGTCGTGTGGTAGAGAGGGGTGAGAAGTGAGATCTGTGTAATGAGAGACATGCAGACAAGTGGGTGTACCCTTACAATAAGCTCTCTCAAAAACATTACATTTACAAACGATTCAGTTTGACACACCCATTCAACATGGCTGTCACTGTTGATCAGCCTTAGCAAATGCATTAATGGTTATAACGTTGGCATTTTTTCAGATTTTTTCTCCCAACAGATAACTGGCTCCGTCAAATTTAATTTAAACACGTCAGAATGGGAGATGACTCTTAAAAGTTCAGAAATATGCAAATAACTTGGACAAAATAATTAAAGTTGGAGTAAAACACAGTCCAGGCTAAATATGGAAAACAAAAGATGTTCTAACTCCACTAAGTATAAAAACAAGTCCTTTTTAATGAATAAAGTGTTTAGTTGAGAACATCACAGCTGATGTGAAGCTATAGCAGAACCCCAGTCACCTCTGGTTTCTGGATGAAATGTTCACACTTGTAAGAAAAATCTATTTTTGTTTGGCGCGTGTTGTTGATCCATGCAAAAAGAAATGCTAGTTTTTTTAAATAAACATATAATTTCTTTATTAAAGTGTTATTCTGTGATGGTGGAGTCATAGCGACTTGTTGCTGGTGCTTGTTGCAGAAACCTCCCGAGGCAGCTCTGCTCCCCCACCCCCCACAGTGTGAGACGGTGGCTGGTTGACCAAGTCTGTAAACAGCTTTTTTTCTCCTTCTTTTTTTTTTGTGAAGCTGTTTTGATCTGTTTTTACTTTTGTGGCAGTTATTTTAATTTCACCTCCTTCCTCCCACCCTCCTTTTGTTAGGCTTTTATTAATCCAGTCTGTGCCTGCCTCTGTGAGCTTTGAGGCTGCCCCGTGTGTTGGCTCGGCATCAAGAATGACAAAAATGCACGTGCACTCATTCAACTTCTCCAGCCCAGACCCCCGCCTCTTTCCAGCCATCTCTTTGTTTCGTTCGGGGGACCTCGCTCAGAGGATCGGGTTCATTTTTCCAGTTGTGTTCTGCCTTCCAACGTCCGGTTTCAGTGGGTGTAACACTACCAGCACCGGTTCTGTGACTTGAAACGGCTCATTACTAGTCTTGAATACAACAGTTGCCTTAAAATGAACTCTGAAAAATGTTTTTACTCTAAAATCACAAGCTCTCAGTAATACGAGTTGTGGTGTTAAATTTCAGTGATCTAGTAGAGGGTTCAATGAGGTCCTTCTTGCCACACAATGCATCTGACCTAGTTTTTGGTCCGGCAGCGCTCTTCCAGCACCAGCTGCTTTGTGAGATTTTTACTTACATTTCTTCACATCTGCACAGTTTCTACACTTTTACTGCAAAATCTGTTGTCTCTATGAGTATTATGAAATAACCTAGATTTAAACGCTGAACGACTTCTGGAACTGAAAAGCCTTGAAGTAATAAACGCTATGAGCTAGAAGTATCAAAATGCTGGCTGAAAATTAAAAGTAGCATCAAAAAGACAAAAACTGAGCCAGTGGCTGGATGATTTTGAAGGAAATTAAGATAGGGGTTTTTCTCAACGTTTCCTCTTCGGCAAATTTCAAACAACCTTATTGTTTATCTACATTCAGTCAAAGCAAGTAAAACTGAACCGTAAAGGAAATTGATAGTTTAGTCATCTGGTATTAGGAAATTGATAGTTTAGTCATTTGGTACTGGAATAATCCTGGAAACAAAAGTAGGCCTGCGTGTCCTCTTTTTCATTGTTCACCTGCGTTTACCGACATATAGTGACAGCAGCTCCAGGAAGTTGAGACACACCAAGACGGCCTGTTTGAGTCATAAAACTGCTTGTTCTGATCCAGATGAAGTGGTTGGCTTGTTCATTGAGACGGTTAATGCTTTAATGAGTGTGTTTTTATGGTGAGTGGCCCACTTTGACATCAGTAAGAGGCAAACAATGTGTTTTATGGCCTCAGCTAGTGGACAAGTCCTTAAATTCCAGAGTCCACAGGACACCGAAAGGTTTTTATGCCACATGCTAACTGAATTTTACATCCCTTTGTGTTCGACTGTCTTTCTGCCTGTTTTACACCAGATCTTCCATCACATTTTAGCTCTAGGAAGTTTCTCAGAACTGGTTTTGTGCAGCTGTGGTACACAATTTCGCTCCACAACATTTACCACATGTGGCGCGAACGACAATAAAGAACATCTGAATCTTGAGTGGAACTCGTTCGTTACTCAACCTTCTTAATTCTGGCTGACCTCTTTTTACAAGCTGCTCCAAGACCAAAGGATTATGTACCTGAAGGAAGGGGCATGTCTGCGGTTGATATTGCTCCACATTTATGGCGCTTTGCTACTGTCTTAGCTCTCCTCAGTTCCACGCCACACTGCACCAGTTAAGGGCCTCCCCACACAGTCTGTACCACCTCCACTCATCCCGGTTTTATAGGACCACCTTGTTTGTGGTTCCGAGCGGACTGCTCTGTGGTGATGATTCTTGTGTCAGCAGACAGCAGCTGTTGATTGGCCAGCAGAGCTATGTCACACTGGATGACCCACCCAGCAGAACCGAATACTACATGAACCTCCACTTCCTCGCTGTGTTGACAGACGGTGCCACAAGAAATGAGCATATTTCCAGAGAGCTACTGGAGATGCAGCATGGCTACACCTGGACTTATGAGCAGCGCCGGGATAAGCTAAAGAAATTGAAGTCTGATTATAGATCGATTAAGGACCACAGTGGGAGGAGTGGAACGTAATGATCAGTTACGATCCCGCCCACAGAACAGGGAAACTGGTCAGTGACAAATTACCTCCACCTGAGAAGAATCAAGAAGGGGAGAGCCGAGTGGAGTTGCATTCATTGATTGCAAAGCGGTTGTATAGTCCGTGAGCTTTTAGAGCAGCCATACATCTCAGGATGGTGCGACTTCAATGACCTGTAGCTAAATTAAGGAAGAAACAGGAGCTGGTTTCTGCCATGAGCTGACCAGTTGTCTCACCACAAACTGCATGTGGGGGAAAGGATCAAGAGTGTTTTTTTACCACCTCCCCTCCCCCAAACACACACACCAGTCAGGTTCCTTTTGTGTTCAGTGTCCTGTGACTGGTCAGGGACGATTTGAGAGAGGAGAGCAGGTTAGTGATATGGAGGGGTGGGTGGGTTTATCCTGCTCTCAGATTGCTGACATGGTCTCATGGGTTTGATCCCCTCTACCCCTGGTATTTTGTCCTCTGGAGTCAGTCTTCTTGCTGTCTTTTGGACATTATCAGCACAGAAAAAGTATAGAGGCAATCACACCGGGACTTAAAAGTTCACTTCCTGTTTCACACTGGTCTGGGACTGTTGGAAACCGGTCGGTGACTCAAAACTGTGAGGCAGCCAACTCAAACCTGTCTCCGTTTTAGTTTTCTTAACTCGAGCTCGCAGGGAGCTTATGCAAATGTCTGCTTGCTCGGTGTTATTCATATTCTGGACATTTTGTGTCACCACACCTGATTTCAAAGGTCAACTAACCCTCAGCAAGTCTTGAAGTTCTGCAGAAGCACATCAATCACCCATTGATTCAAAACGGGTGTGTTGGAGTAGAGGAACATCTAAAACATGCAGGATGGTGGCCCTCCAGGACCAAGACTGGACTCTTGTGTTAGATGACTACCACACTGATTTTCTTCTTTCAGTAAAACTGACAGTTATGGCCTTTTTTGTGTCATTCTGTGGCAGCCATCTTGAATCAGGTTGATTCTAAGTTAAATCAGTTGTAGATTGCTTTCTGGGAGTTTCTTTGAAATTTGTTAGTTCATGAGATAGTTTTCAAACTGACATGCCGCCTGATTGTTGGCTGCCTTTTGGCGGAGGGTGATAATTTTTCATTCAACCTTTATTTAGGCAGGTTAATAATGTTATGGCTGTGCTTCTTCAGGCTCACAGCAGTCTGAATCATGTCTATGAATGTGCACAAAACATCTGATAAACGTTTATTCAGAGCTCAAAGATAACTTTTAGACTCCAACTGTTCTGTTCTCCAGACAAAGAGTTCAATCTATCTGGTCTCCTGCTCCACAGGGCCACCTCTCTGAAGGTCTTGTCACAAAGTGGTACCGATCTCCTCGCCTGTTGCTCTCTCCCAACAACTACACCAAAGCTATCGATATGTGGGCCGCTGGCTGCATCTTCTTCGAAATGCTCACCGGGAAAACCCTGTTTGCAGGTAAAACCTAGACTGGGGTTTTAAACTTGCTGTGAAACGGACAGAACTGTGTTTTGGGCTGTTTATGTAACTCTGGTGAAGATATATGTTTGTTTGTCCTAATGTGTGTTTAGATAAAACACAAATGTGCTTTCACTATTCTTCGTTTATTTTATTTTTTAAATCAAATGCAGCTGGGTAAAACCGCCCTGATTTGGGCTCAGGGCAAACATTTGCTCCCATGATCTGCTACTTTTAGCCTCGCTAACCTCGGTCCAGCAGATGTTGTGTAACTTTTCTAAGAACCAACCTTAATGTTTGCCCGCCGTGTGTTTCAGGAGCACACGAGTTGGAGCAGATGCAGCTAATCCTGGAGTCCATCCCCGTCCTGCGAGAAGAAGACCGGCAGGAGCTCCACAGTGTCATCCCCGTCTTCATCCGCAACGACATGTCGAAGCCTCACACGCCACTGGCCAAGCTGCTGCCTGACATCAGTCCGCAGGGTGAGTGCCGAGTTCAGGATGCTCAGGGCGAGGTCTGGTGTTTCCTCCTCTTACAGCCCGGTTTTCTCCTACAGCCCTGGATTTTCTGGAGAAGATCCTCACCTTTAACCCCATGGATCGTCTGACTGCAGAGGAGGCCCTGGCCCACCCTTATATGGCCGACTACTCCTTCCCCCTGGACGAGCCCGTCTCTCTGCACCCCTTTCACATTGAGGACGAAGTAGATGACATCCTGCTCATGGACCAGAGCCACAGCCATACCTGGGACAGGTGGGTTTGAACGCTGACTTCCTTTCAGACGAGCCACAGGACTATGTGACCGGCTTCATATATGATTATGGTTTTCACAATCTTTTATGAAAATAAATCTGAAAATGTATTCTTGTGTATGAAAAACTGACCTTTTATAGAAAATTTTGGACAGAAGAAACTTTTTTTTGCAAAGCTGTAGATTTTAATTTGTAACGTGACCTCTCGTCACTTGTTGAATTAGATATCATGAGAGCCAGTTCTCAGAGGCTGATTGGCACTTGCACAGCACCCATGACCCAGATGAAGTTCAAGTTGACCCCAGGGGTGTCTCTGACGTCACAGATGAAGAGGAGGTCCAGGTATGTGACTTTCACGGCTCTGGTCTAATGTTTGCCGCCAGGTATTTAGAGTTTTGACATAAACAGCGGCGGTTGTCTGTTGGTGTTCAGGTTGATCCACGTAAATACACCGATGGAGACCGGGAGAAGTTCCTGGACGAGCCGTCCTTCGACTACTCCATCCGACACCCACTGGAGCGATCGTGGCAGGACGAGCACCACGAGAACAAGTACTGTGACGTGCAGTGTAGCCACACCTGCAACTATAAGGCCGTGTCACCGTCATACCTGGACAACCTGATCTGGAGGGACAGCGAAGTCAATCACTACTACGAACCCAAGCTCATCATCGACCTTTCCAACTGGAAGGAGCAGCAGAGCAAGGAGAAGGCTGACCGCAAGTCCAAGTGTGAGAAGAACGGGCTCGTCAAGGCCCAGATTGCACTTCAGGAGGCGGAGAAGACCCCAAGTTTTGTAGAGAAGGACAGTATCCAAGAGAAACATCAAACAGAAAGGCCTCAGAGTCAGCAGAACCAAGGCTTTGACTTTGACTCTTTCATCGCCAGCACCATCAAACTGAGCCTGCAGCCAGAACCGTGTTCAGAGGTGACCCTGCTCAGCGAGGTGGGCCTCCTGAACGAGCTCAACTTTTCCGTCTCCCAGCTGGAGGCTCCACGCTCCAGCTCCGTGTCAAAGACCATACGTCAGGAGAAGGAGGAGAAGTGCCTGGTAAACCTTGCCCAGTTAGGCGGAGGAGGCTTGGGGGTCGTCGCTGGAGACTGCGTCTGGCCCGCTAAACCCTGGGAAAACTTGAGCTCTGAGGAACGAGTCGAAGAGCCCAGCTGCTTAATAGATGAAGCGTGCTGGGACATTCGTAACGTGGACCACTTGCAGAAGGAGAGCACCTACACCAGCTATCTGGACCGTCTGTTCAGTCGGAAGGAGGAGGGCGTGACCGAGATGGTGGCCAGCTCAGAGGTGGAGTCCTTGGTGGTGAACGAGCTGGACGACAGCTTCCTGGACAGTAGTGCAGAGATCGTTCTCAATATGCAGCTGGACTCTCTGGCCCTGCCCGGCTTTGACGGCCCCGATGACTTGCCTCTAAAATCCATCCAGGCCTCCCTCACGCCTTGCGCTGTCAAATGCTCGCCGCAGATCGCTCACAAAACCTACAGCAGCATCTTCAAGCATCTGAATTAATGGAAAATCTGTATCTTCCCTCACAGTGCGTAATGTAGGCAGTTCTGTTTTTATTTTTTATAACATGGTATGTTGTTGTACTTGAATCATTTCATACCTTTTTTTATTGTCGTTACTTTTGTTTCTTGAAATTGAGAGGTGATTTGTTCTTTTAAAAAAAAATTTTTTTGTCATCACTCTGAGCCTTGATCACCGGGCCTTTGAATTATTGTCTGTGCCGTCATCGCTGAAGCTGGTACCTCACTGGGCTGCGACGGTTCCACACGAGTTGGAGTCTTAAAAAGTACCAGAAGTTTACGTTACAGTCTGATTGAATTCTGTGTTTTGGGGCAGCTATTATTAAAAAAAAAAAAATCAGATTTTAGTGCATGCCTTATAAAAACTGTATTCATGGCCGTGCGCACGTTGGGAGCCGCTCCACGTTTATGGTTAAATCTACAGGAAGTATGCCTTAAAATAAACAGGCAGATTTAAATGAGTTTTTCAAAAATGTCTTATTTTTGCGTGGATGTGTTTTTTATCAGGCGAGGTCTCCCCTGCAGGTGTCAGAATTCAGATCTAAGCACTCTTAAATGCTTTTGGCAAAATTCAGACTGAGTTTAAGATGCTTGTAAAAACTGGAAAGGGTTCAAGTCTCCCATGGTCTCATTATTTTATGTAAAATGGTCACATTCTTTTATCTTGCTAAAAACTTAAAGCGATACGATGGCGAGCCCCTGAGACTCGAGCAGAGACATTTTAGGAGACTCCCTCGTGAGAGCTGTTCGCCAACTTGTGTCCAACAGTCGCAGCCGAGTCAGATCCACCTGAAACCTTCATGTCACTCCTGAACGTACTGTAGTTGAAGGTGGGAGGGTTATTTCATGTGACATGACGAGGGATGGCAGACTAACGACCGTCTGGGCCTTTAAAGTGCTTTCTAACAGCCTTTCCTGGGTTGGAATAAAATCATTCGGGGAGGAAACCGTGGGGGTGGGTATCCGGGGTTTTGTTGTTGACTTTAAGGTTTTCCCCCAAAGAAAGCTTCCTGAACCCTTTCATACTGTAAATCTGACACATGATGCCAGCAGCAACCATTACCGTTCAAATGTAAATGTTATCTACCTCAAGGTAACAGCCGTGAGAGACACTCGAAGACACACTAGTGCTTTACGTCCTCGTCCCATGAAGTGAAGCGGTCTCCGACCACGTCCTCCGTTCAGCATTTAACATAGTGAGGTGTTTTCAGTAATCATTTATTTATTTCTAGCAGATGTGCGATATTTATTTGATGAACTTGTGTTACGTCGACATGATTACTGAAAAGTTGGACAAACTTCAGTTATCATTTCGGCACCGTCAGGATGTTCCTTCGTTTTAAAGATGCAAAATTCATGTGTTGTGTTTGAGGAGAAGCTTTCCATTTTTCATCAGTATCCTTATGGGTATCCTTTGTTTTTATTTATTTTTTTTATTCTTGGTGGTTTCAGTCTTTAGTGGGAAAACTTCTGTCTGGTTGGACGAACCGCCGAAAAGTCTTAGTTTTTTTTAATTTTTTTATTCAAAGTGAAGCATGGAGGCGACAGGAAGGTACCACAAAGTAATGTTGACTGTAAAGTCTGTTTTAATTTTCATTTCCAGGCAAGCATGATAAATTAGGTTAAGGTGTAGCATGTAGAACACTTACAGACTTTTATTTTGTAATCATTGGTTTCTCTGTTCTACAAGATATCAAAATAAAATTTACTGGCAAAGAGTTTCTTTATTCTCGTCTCATTCTTCAGGAATAGATTTTAAGAAAATGTTTGCAGTAATTGGTGAAATCAACCTGATTCAAGATGGCCGCCACAGCCAACCCACCTTAAAAAAATTACAACAGTTTTACAGATGTTGAAGTTTTGGTGTGGTAGTAGCTGAGAGACCTCCCTAGCTCTGGTCAAGATGGACCCTGAACACCTCCATTGGGGGCGGGTTCTGGACATGTCCAACTGAGAGGAGAGGACACTGGAGAGACCATCTGCTGGTCTGGGAACGCTGAAGTCCTCCCAGAAGATGTGGCTGTGGAAAGAGGTCTGGACCTTCCTGGTCCAGCTGCTGTCCCCGAGACCTGAGTCCAGAACAGACTGCAAAAAAGTATCCAGCGTAAAGTTGCCCTCACAGCCAGGTTTGCAGTTTTTTATTTATTTTTTTAAAGGAAATTATTTTTATTCAAATCTAAAAGTGCATGTGTAGATGTCTGCAGCACGGTGGTACATTGATTATAACTTGTCACCTCAGCAAGATGGTTACAGGTTTGCCTCCCAGCCTTTGTGTGTGGCGTTTACATGTTCATCATTTCTTTTTAAAACATTGTTTCCTTGACTCAGTCCAGTGTTCTCAGCTGAACCACGTTGATCCACAGGATCAGAACGTCTGCTCGATCCTCTGAGCAAACCAGCTGTAGTTTAAACGTTACATCAGGAAATGAAGAACAAAAGGTTTTCTAAAATCATAATTTCTGACTTCCTGCTGAGAAAAACAAGTCCAGCTCTGGAATGTTTTCCTCCTGGTGGCAAAGCAAACCTGAGGGATCAGGCTTCGGGTGAAAAGTGCAACAGAACGCGAGCTTGTTTCAAATAAAACATGTTTCTGTGGTCTCTCCATCTCCATGTTCTCTTTAGTTCCTTGTTAAAGAACGTGACAATTCTTCACGCTGGAACTCCAGTTAAATATATCTGTTAAAATTAGATTTTCAGAAAGTATCTTATTTCATTCAGGCTTGACTAACAAATGATTTATTTGACTGTTGGTCAGTTTCTGCTTTCTAAACTTTATTTTAACTCACCCTGAAATGTCTCCTGTTTAAAATGTTTTTTACATGTTTTCTTACTGTATAATAAATTAAATGTTAACATCTTGTTTGATTTGATTTGAGTTTAATGAAGGGGTAAGCTCCTTTCATCTGCTTTAGTACAGTAACTACCTCAGCCTGAAAGGTCATAGGTCAGCAATGAGATCCTCTAACCTCCAAACCTTAGAACTTCCTGCCCTTTCACAATAAACCTTCACTTTTAAAGCTTTTATATTAGCATATTTTTACTTGAACAGTTGAACCACACAGAGTCATGATACCTTTAGGTCTGTGTTTCATTTGTAAACCAAACAATGCCGTAATGCAAATAGTGACCGGGGGGGGGGGGGGGGGGGGGGGG
>JARVLU010000599.1:10872735-10884770 GCA_031762415.1 Simpsonichthys santanae | reverse complement strand
GTAATATTTCACAGTGATTATTCTGGTTAGATGTTCATGAGTCTAACAGCTTCAGGGTAAAAGCTGTTCCTCAGTCTTTGAGGGCTTTGATCTCGGCTCTCTTTCCTCTTCTTCTACAGTTTCTACGTCGTCGGCCATTTTGTCAGATTAGCTTGTTACAGACTGCCGTCCTGGGCTGGAGGTGGGTCAGGCAGAAGTTTCAACCTTCCTGTGATCTTCATATCTGCAGGTTTGGCTGTAAAGGAAAGAGTCAGGTCAAACTGAGGACCAACGTTCTGTTCTCCATGAAGCTCGACCTCGGCCCGTATCTGTCCAGCTCCGCCCACAACTCCTCATACCACCTTTACGCCGTTGTGGTGAGTCCTCAGAAAATATTAGAAGCTGCTGCTGGAGTTTATCACGTTATTATTTACTGTTATGACGTTTGTCACAGGCTCTGTACCTGCTCTGGGCCTAGTAATGAGGGTGTTGCTCCGGTCTGCCATGGTGAAGAGAATTATTTACCTTTATTTAGCCAGAACAGTCCCACTGACATTACAGAACTCTTTTAAACTGGAGGTCGAGGAAACCAGAGAATCCCAGAGAAAACTCTTGAAAACACAAACTCCACACAGTAAACCCCCAGGTCCAAACCGGGAACTGAACCCAGGACCTTCTTGCTGTGAGGTTACAGAGCTAACCACTGATCCATCATGCTAATCAAAGTCTAAAGGCAAAGCTCTGGATTTACTGGTCTGTCTACGTTCCAGTCTTCACCTCCTGAGGTCTGGATCAGGACTGAAAGAACCAGATCCTAGATCTAAGCAGCTGATCTTCCTCTGAGACAGGAGGAGGAGGAGCTCCATCATCCTGGTGGAGCTCAGAGTAGAGCTACTGCTCCTCTGCATTAGAGTCAGCTGAGGAGGTTCATGTGGTCTGGATGCTTCCCATTGGAGGTTTACTGGACACATCACACTGGGAGGAGACTCTGGGGCAGACCCAGGACTTTGAGGGAGTGTATCTGAGGAGAGGGTGGTCTGGGTTTCTCACCTAGACCTGCTACCTCTGCGACCAGACCACATATTTGTATTTGACGCAACGCCATCGTTTTCCCAGTAGTCCCTTGGTTATGGCGGGGGTTACGTTCCACACACCCCAGCGATGGGTGAAAAACCACTAAGTAGAAACACTACATTTATTTTAGTATTTATACTGTATGTATACTGTATTTTAAGGCTTTATAAAGCCTTCCCACACTCTTGCAATGTTCTAGACTCTTAAACCTATGTAACCTCAACAAGCTTATATGTACTGTACAGTACTACAAGATTTTATATGGGTACTCACCAGCTACGCAGTCCATCAGCTCAGTTCCGGTTCTGAAGACCTACTCTGCAGCACCGCCCCGTCCAGGTTGATGTGTGCGTGGACAGTTGAGCTTCATGAAGCTTCAGGTTTATTTGCAAGTTTCCTTCCAGTTCTCTGAGTTTCATAGATCATTACTTCTGTGTTGCAAATTTATCCCTCCATTGCTGCCATTTCGACAGAAAGCAGAGGCCTGAAGCACTGGCTTCTGGGAAGTGCAGTTCTATTGACTGGCGTTAATGTGTAGGCTTTTTGACAGAAAACTACAAAATTGCTGCACCTGTCCAAAGTATTTTTTTTTTTCCATTAACTTTTTATCCCGGAACAACAAAGTTCATGCTCAATCATCCAGGTATCAAATCCAATAATTCTCAGTCAGGTCATCTGGGCAGTTTCTTTTTCGTAGCGACGTTTCGCCCTCTATCCAGAGGGCTTCAGACTGATGAAGCTCTCCGGATAGAGGGCGAAACGTCACTATAAATGAGAAAATGTCCAGATGACCTGAGAATTATTGGGTTTTTATCCCGTACTGTCCCAAACACGTGAGTAATATTAAAGTTGACAATCGTGTGCCGTGTACAATCTTACGTTGAAAAACTGTGAAAGAGCGAGTCCGTGAAAGTTGAACCGCAAAGTAGTGAGGGACTACTGTACCGGTAGTTTAAAAAAAAAAAAAAAAAAAAAAAAAGTTTGAAGGTTTTAGATTTTTGAGTTTGGCAGAAACTGGACTTGAAGGTTTTTGTTGATTTTGGGATTGTCTTCTGAAGAACCACATAGGTCACCTGAACATGGGTCACTACACAGCCGTGTGCTACAACGCCCCGGCCCGGATGTGGTTCTGCTTTGATGACTCCGTGGTCCGGGAGGTCCAGGAGAGCCTGGTGCCGTCACCGCACGCCTACATGCTGCTGTACAGCCGGAACCCCGTCCAGAAACCAAAGATCCATGGACTCTGAGCTCCGCACGGAGAGTTGTCGTTTTCTTTCTTTGTTTACAGAAAATTTAAAGCATCTGTTGTCGAAACAACAACAATCAATGTGTGTTTGCTGTGACTGCAAGAAACAAATCATTCACAGATTTATTTTGAAGTACTTTTAATAAATACGAGCTGTCTGAGGTTAATATATTTGTTATATTTGATACCTTTTTATTAATAAATGTGAATGAATTTAAAGAAAAACAGATAATAATTCATGGCAGGCAGGAAACGTTTACTCAGGAAGTAGAACTCCTGGTCTGTTCAGAAACTAAATCAGTCTCGTGCGATTCCTCTAGAAACCAGGCAGTTTCTCACGTCCTCATTTCCTCCGGCTCAGGAAACAAAAGTAAAATGTAACTTATGAACTAAATCGAAAGCAGCATCATCGGTAAAAATTAAGAAGCACGTCAACAATCCCAGGTTTCCTCCCAATAGTGTCCGAAGACAATAAAGTAAATAAATGCAGCAGGTGGGGCGTTCTGTTGGGTTTCACAAACCACTTTAAGATCAGAGAAACAGAATTTTAGAATCGTTTCGATTTCAGGTGGGATCTCACTGGAGACGGGAAAATGTTCTGCTGCAGTTTTTACTGAATTCTGCGACCGAACGACCAGCAAGCCGCGCGGCTATGAATGACCAGTTTCTGGAAATCACAGCTGTTTTCTGTGTTCTTGTTTTATTACTCATCTCAGAGGCCACCCTCACTGATGTTATTTAATCTACCAGGAATAAAGGTTAGACCTGGACCAGTTTTTAATCATTATTACTCGTAAGGTTTATTTACACATGGATTTCCCGTTGTTTAGTAAAATCTTAGCGAAGTAACACGGGGGTAAAAAGGACTCCGTGTCCCAAAAAACAACACACTTCAGATTCTGCATCCTGTCAAAAAAATATGGACTGATAAATGATAAATATGAGAAATGATCACTCCTGACCTCGAAGGGATGGTTAAAAAAAAAAAAAACGAGTCAACAGATCAGTGGAGGGGGTGCGTCAGCATTAAACATTTGAAGAATTTGTCCAGATCTGATAATACCAAGAATAATTACTACATATTTACTGTAATACCCATATCAGTGGTGACAACAGTTCGACTTATGTCACCGTTCTTTAACCAGCTGATCCATTTAACTCTGAAGAATTATAACTTAAACCATTTAACAGACTTCTACCACCCTGTGAATTTGAGAAAATGTTGATTTTTATGTTGTTTTTTTACTCCGGCTGAGCTCTGGCACGTGAAGTTCCATTGCTACTTTTATGACGAGATCAACTTTAGCGCATGAGGAAAGTGCGGCCAACATCGCAAGATATTTGGAGATGCTTGGCCAACTAGCCGCAGTCGTGGACACATGTTACAACTGTGGTCAGAACCTGTCCCCGTGGGAACTGAAGCCAGCAGGAGCTGATTCACACAAGCTGCCATGTTGGATCTTTGGACGCTTTAAATGAGCCGTTCTGGCTTCAACTGACTGGTTCTGGTCCAAGGTCTACCTGTAATATCAGTCTTTGGACAGCCCCTACGAGCAAGGCTTGGTACAGCATTGAAGCCCCACCCCTTCCATTAAATAAATGACATTTCTCTGACCAAAAAAAAAAAAATTAAAAAATTTAATAATGAAATGTTGATTTTTGTCCATTTGTATACTTTGCAGCTGGATGTTCAAATAGATATTTTCAAGTTTCAATTATTAAAGGCTTAGAGAAAAGCTTGACAGACAGCCTGTCAGTGAGTTAGGAGGGTTTGGAGGCGGGGCTTTCACACTGAGGGGACAACCCACTTCCTGCTGACACTGTTCCCAACGCAACGTGGCAGCGCGCATGAACAGGTCACTTTGGCTTCATATCTGAACAGCAGGAGGATGAGAAGCTCCACCCATCTTCATTAATGTCATTAGAACAGTGAGATGCCACCTTTATGTCTAACTAGTTAAATCCCTAAAACAAACTTTGCTTGTCTGAGTGTTTTAAAAATAAAAAAGGAAAAAAGAATTTGGTCACTGAAACATTTTGTCCTGCAGTATTTACAGAAGAAATCAGAATGTGCAACATCAGCATCGTTATGGATGTACATCTAACTGTTGGTTCTGCGTACAAGACGGCAGCGATCCGCTCTGCGCCGCCGCCGTCTGCCCCGAACAACAGAGACGAGCGCAAAGAGCGTCTGGATCAGCCGACAGCCCTAAAACACAACTCTAGTATGAAGGTCGGGTTAACGAGTGCAGCTTTAGTCTCTGGATGTCAGTGACGTGTGCAGCGGCAGGTTTTAGCTGTTCTAACAGCTGAAGCTTTGCACGGAGCGCCTCCAGGATCTCACTGGCTCAGTGTGACCTCCTGACCCGCAGCTTCAGATACGTCCGCTGCGGTTCTAAAAAGAGCTTAACCTGGAGCCTCGCCGCCCCGGTGCCGTGTTCACAGGGTGGAGTAAAACAGGATGTAGGCTGCGGACGACTTCACCGAAGAGGCGGAGATGTCGGTCACTTCGTGGTCGTCGAACTTGTACCAGCGCTGCTTCTGGGCGTTCTTACAGTAGGCCGTGTAATGGCCGCCGTCGAGGCCTCCGTAGTGATTCTGGGGTGGAAACAAATCCGGATGAGACCAGGACCAACTCACAAAACATTAATGAACATATATTTATGAGAGACAGAACTCCTGACTCACAGAAACTCCATAAAGGTTGTATCTCTTCAGGTTCTGTTTGGGTCCGATAACGTACTGGCTCAGGTCCAGACAGTCCAGAGGGAAGTCCACGGAGGTCTGAAGCTTCTGCTTCCATCGACCTTCATAAGAAAACCTGAAAAACGGAATAAAATTTTCAAATAAAAACATGTACATTATCTGAAAAAGTCTTTATTGATCATTTTAAAGCAGTAAAATTAATTATTGCAAGAAAAAAGTCAACAAATGATGGCTGAAATGAGCTGAAGTAGCTGAAACTGAACAGAGCAGACGCTGAAATTAACAGAATGCTGGTGAAGATTCTCAGTCGTCCAGTGCAAATTTCCGTGACATCTTCTCAAACTCCCGCACTGCTCCTAGGGTATCCTTCCCAAAATGCTTAGCAATATGCTGGTGAAGATTCTCAGTCGTCCAAATTAACAGAGCAGCAGCTAAAAGTTCTAATTATGCAAACCACAAAGAAAAGCTAAAAATCAAATAAACCACAGTAAAAGCTAAAAAAAAAATCTAAACAGTAGCTAAAAGTTAAAATAACAAAACCCACTGACAAAAACTAAATCTAGAAAAACAGTAGCCAAAAGCTAAAATTAGCTAAACCATAGCTATAAGCTAAAATTAGCAAACATAGCTAAAATTAGCAAAATATTAAGTTAAGATAAGCCAAACATAGATATAAGCTAAAATTTTACAAATCATAGTAAAAGCTAAAAATAACTAAATAGTAGCTAAAAGCTTAATTTATCAATCTTTTTACAAAAGCTAAAATTTACACAAAATAGCTACAAGCCTAATGTCACAAAACCCTAGTATCAAGTTAAAATGGGCAAAACCAAACCTAAAACTATCTAAAGGTAGCTAAAAGAAAAAATATTTAAAAAGTGGCTGAAAGCTACATGTGGCAAAACCCTAGCTATACGTTAAATGAGCAAAACCAAAGCTAAAGTAGCTAAACTATAACTAAAAGCTTAAGTCAGAAAAACAACTGCAAAAAGCTAAACCAATTAACAAATAGAAAACAGCTAAAAATTAAATCAGCAGACAAGAGCTAAAATTAGCAGTTGAAACCTAAACATAGAAAAACCACAGCTTAAAGCAAAACTACCTAAAAGCTAAAATTAAGAAGTCAGTGACTAAGAGCTAAACGTGGCTTAAGATTCCAAAAACAGGCAGTAGCTGAAGCAGATTCCTACAAAGACAATATCTGAAGAATCTGAGGAGATTTCTATTATCTTTGTAAATAAAGTGAATTAGTGAAGCATGAAAACCAGAAGTCTTGGCCTCAACCCCTGAACGAGCTGAACGTTTTGATTTAAAGTTGTTTGATCAGGAGAGACGTAGAGCAAAATAATAAAACATGAAATCAGTGATAATGCTGACTCGGCGTTCACAGGGAACAGCGTCTGCAGCTTCACACCATCTTACTGGCTGGAAGGACTACAGACCGTTTCAGGTGCACCAGAAGGATGGGGGGAACCTTCCAGATCTCCAGTTTCTTGGTGGAGTCTCGGTGGGTTTTGCATTTCCTGCAGAACACCTTGTTGTTGTCGGTGAGCTTCTCCTCTTTGGAGAATAGCCGAAGACAGTCCTGCAGACGCACACACACAACACTGAGGTACAAACCCTGAAGCAAACGTAGAGACGTGGTGAATGCCGTACGGACCTGCAGGGAGCACTTGCTGGTGGAGGCCAGGGGCAGCGACAGGTACATGAAGGTCTCAAACGTGCGCGACTTGCAGTGGCAGGTCAGACACTGGACTGTGGACTTAAACTGGCCCTGGAACAGCGCTACGATGATGGACTCGTTCAACATCTTGTGTTTGCTCCAGGCCACGTCAGCTGCAGCCTGGTCGTTCAGGTGGTCGTTCTCCTCCTCCTTGTAGCGCTTCCTGTTGTCAGCCTGAGGCAGAAAACACGACGGGTCACGAGCGTGAAGTCTGAGCGTCCGCCATGACGGTCCGTTTAGAACCCAACAAGTCATGGAGACAGACTAAAATCTAGTCTTACAAAGAACTCGCACAGAACTTTATGACAACCACTAAACAACAACAGCTGACCAAAGAGAAGCTCAGTCGTCTCACTGACAAAACCTGGTCCTAAAACCAGTACCTCACTGGGTTTGGGGACCAGTTGGTCCTAAAACCAGTACCTCACTGGGTTTGGGGACCAGTTGGTCCTAAAACCAGGGTGCTTTTGGAGCTGAGCATTTGCCTCAAATATTTTCTGTCAGACTCTAAATACAGCTCTAGGTAGTTTATGTCACAAGGTTAACATCCTGTGGAGACAAACAGGACCAGAACCGGGCCAGCCTGATGGCAGATGGGTCAGAACGTGACACAGAAGGAACAAGATGAGATGATTGTTGTCACAAGAAATTCACGTCATCACGACCTAATCAGCACTTTATCATTTACATAAAGAAATAAAGAAATGCATATTGCCCGCCACCTTTTATAACAGCTTTAGTTCAAGATGGCCGCCAAAGCTGTGGAGTATGAACTGAGGATGACTCTCAGCTACTACCACACCAAGTTTAAGCTCAACATCTGTAAAACTGACTCAGTTACAGACACGTTTGTGTTTCTTTAGGTAGTTTACTGTGGCAGCCATCTTGAATCGAGTAGATTCAAAAAGCTGATCAGCTTTAGATTTTCATTCGACAACAACTTTCCAGGAGTTTCACTCAGATTTGTTCAGCGGTTCCTGATAATTTAAAAACAGAAAATCTAAATTTGAACTCAGACTCAGAAACTCTCATTCAGTCTTTTGATCAACTCCTCGGGGGTTTGAAAACACCCGTGAACGCAGCAGGAATCAAATCCAGGCAATGAGCACGTTGCTGGGTCTACATGCACAGAGGTTCTGACAGATGCACGCACGGCACGTTCACACAGCTGCAGGAGGAGCACCACCAACACACAGCTCGCTACTTACTCTCTGGTTTGTCATCAGAATGAAACCCGGTGAAAAAAAAGGCAGAAAAAAGGGAAACTGATAAAAGGAAAGTCTTTACTTCAGGACTAGTCCTCAGTCCTGGCCTGGAAAACAAGTACCTTGTTGAGATCTTCGTGGAGTCCGTCCATGAGGAACAGCAGCAGCTCCTGGGAGTCCTGCTGGTCGTAGCCGGAAAACTGCTCGTTGATTTTACCGATGGTGTTCTTGAAGTCCCGAGGACTGATGTTCTTGTACTGCCCGGCCCACAGGGACTGTATGATCACAGCAAACTCCTCCGCCACCTCCCCTTTATGACCGAGAATGTTGGATCTGTCGGAGAAAGAAGATGGAGACTGAGAAGTCCACTCCGACCTGACAGGAAGTCAACTCCACCGAGCCGAGACCCGACCTGTTGATGTCCTCCAGGTAGTAGTTGTTGTTGAAGTACTCGGACATCCCGGGAGTGTTGCAGAGACACTGCAAGATGGAGTTCATGTAGCACGTGTTGCCCAGGTTACGAAGGCCGGTCAGCGAAGCGCCCAAACCTCCAAACGTGGGATTCAGGTTACGGATTTTAGCAGCAGTAAGTCGAACGATCTCCGCCTTAGAATGAACCTTTAAGCTGGGAGGTCTGGAGGAGAGAAACACGGCAGGAGAGACCGGACCAGGTTTCAGGTGAAACAGGAAGTAGAGTTACTCTGACAGTGAGTGCAAGAATTAAGATAAAATTAGTTAACTACAACTTTTGATTTCTTTATTTGTTGTGTTTTCAGAACAAACAGAAACATTTTAGCAGCATAAATACCAAAGTTTAAACTGATTTAGATAATGTGTGCTGCATTCTTAAAGTCTATCTAAACTGACATCAACCTGACATTTGTCAGGAAACAAAGCAGATTTTAAAGTTTTACAGCTTTAAACACAAATTTGGTCTACAACCGTTCTAAAAGAGCTGGGATTAAAGAGAGAAACCTCAAGATTTTCAGGCAAATAAATTAAAAACAAGAAATATTTGTTAGCTTGTTTTAGAACTTCACAATAAAACAAGTTTATTTCTCTCTTATTTTCCGTTAAAATGTGCAACAAAAACTCCAGGAATAAGGCACAAGTTTTTAAAAACATATAACCAAGTTGACTTAATAAACTGTCTGGTTTTTCTTTTATAGATTTAATTTAAAATTAATTTTAATTTGTCTCCAGTCAGGCAGGATGAAGTGTTCGTGTTTGACCACCAGATGGAAGCAGAAGGTTTTCATTTACATTAAAAAAAGGTGCACTTTTACAAACTTTCAAACATTTTGGAAATGTTCTGGACCTTCAGAAAACTTGTAAGTTTACTGAAATTCAGAGTTTGTACGCTGGTTCAGTTTTATGAGCTGTACATTTATATTATTCTTTTCTATAAAAGGTTTCTTTGAAAAATCGAGTTAGAAGCAAACTAGAAGAATTACAGTTGGCTTAACACTTTCGCACAATTCTTATTAAATAAATCTGAAACACATTCTGTTGTTTGTGCTTTTCATTTTTAGAAAGTCTGACATTTGAAACTGAAAATATATTTGTTTCTATTAAAGAGTCAAACTTCTTAAAACCTGTAAAAGATGAAAAGCTCCTGGTCGTCCCGGCACATTAACCCTGAACCATGACCATCAGTGCTCAGGACGCTGAACGAGCCTTACTTGGTGTCTCTGTTGATGCTGGGGATGGTGGCGGTCTTCTTCTGGGCCTCCTCCCTCAGGTCCTGGCTGATGTCCGGAGACGAGTAGGAGCGTTTCAGCTTCGACTGCTCCTGCTCTCGCTCGTGGTTGGTGTCGGGCTCAGCCGACTGCGGCGGCTTCGGTTTGACCGACGGCGGCGTTGAGGGAGGAGTCTGAGGGACTGTGACCTCCGGGGGGTACATGTGGACGCAGTTGGTGGGGGAGTGATAGTATTTGTAGATGCCAGTCACCGTGTCGAGAAACTATCCAGAAAAAGAATAAAAAAGGTCCTCGGTTCAAACCTTCTAAGAAGAAGACTTTTGACCTGAACGTGCGTGAGCTCTGAACGTGACGCACCTTCATCCAGCCGTTTGGAAGACCCGGAATACTCCGTCCCATCTCCTCGCTCCTCGCTCGCGTCAGAGGCTCCCTCTGAAGCAAACACACATAAAAAGATCAAATGATTGTCTCATAAAGTCACAAACGACTACAGACAATAACAAAGAGAAGGTTCAGCCATCTTTGATGGTTGATAGAAGATTTGTGGCAGCGCTCCCTTCTTGTGTTGCTCCTGACTGAGCTGCAGCTCCGGCGATCCTAACGGGTTTTATTTTACTGTGGCTGAAGAGCAGAATTTAAGAGCACGAGTTCAGAATCCTTTCCATTTTTTTTTTTTTTTTTCAGTTTCTCATCAGACCAGAGGTGGAAATAAAGCCCCAAAGTCAGTGGTTAATTTGAGCCGGATCCTGACGGAACAAAATCCGGGGACTCTCTCATTTTCACGACAACTGTTCTCTCGGATTCAGCAGCTCATATCTCTGTCCATAAAAGTCCAAAGTCATTGCACATTTTTATTTTGATTATTTATTAAAAATAGTCTTCATCCACCTTCAGCTGCGTCTCAGAAACCAAAGCAGCAAATGAACATCTTCACGGCACAAACGAGCACTAACCACTCATTGTATGTACTGGAATTTTTGATGTGGGTGGGGTGTCTGCTTCACCTCGCTCAGCTGTGCACTCTGCAGACAGTGCACGTTTTATGCGCAGGAGCGTCTCCAGACAGCTCTGCAGAGCGCGCACAACTGCTAATGTGTCAGAAAAGTTAAAATACACCAAAATGCAGGAAATGGCATCTCTTTTATTCCAAATTTTCTGGGGGAGGACCCACGGACCCCCCACCTGCTATTTGTGTTTTGGCATCAGTTGTTTTACAAATTAAGCCCTGCCCAAAGTGCAGACAGGAAGAACTCACCTTGATTTCACTGATGATGCGGTTCGGAGCAGGCGAGTCCAGAGACATGCTCTTTGAAGGCGTGTCAGAACTCGGCCTCTCCCTCACATCCCAGACCCGGTTCTCTTTGTCCTCCTCGTCCTCGGCTCTCTGCCTCTCGAGTCTCTTTTTCTCCTGATGCTTCTTCTCTTCATCCTCCTTCTTCCTCCTCTCACTCTCCTCCTTTTCGAGCCTCTCTTTCGTCTCCTTCTCCTTCTGCTCCTCTTCCAAACGGCGCTCCTGGTTGCGTTTTTCCTGCTCCTGTCTTGCCTTCTCCTTCATGGCCACCACCTCGGAGTGTATCTGCTTCTGTTCATCTTTGGACAGAGCGGCGCTGGGGCTGAACGCTGGTTTGACGGAGCGATCGGGGACAACAGGACCATTCGGGGTGGAGTCCATCTTCTGGTTGGGTTTAGTTGGATCTGGGACAGATGGTTTCTTGGTACGATCAAACTGAAACAAAAACCCAAACATGATTCTTATTTACACACAGCTGTTAAAAAGCTCTCAGGGCGGGTGAAATAAGCACCTGAGGGAACGATCTGCCTGTCGCAGGAGACTGGTCGGCCCTCTTGGTTGAGTCGAGCCCAGGTGTCGTGGAGCCAGAGACGGGGACATCAACAGTGTCAGCAACCGTGGAGGTTTTGGATGCCGGAGGCTCGGCAGGTGTTACCCCGTTCAGCAACACAGGAGCCGATGGTTCTGGAGGCTCAGGTGAAACTTCAGGCCCCGTCTGAACCGGAGTCGGAGGTTGTGGTTCCTCTAAAGACGGGTAGCTAAAGTTCACTGAAACAACAACACAGAAGATCAGCTGAAGAAAGCATTTAAAGAAAAGCCAAAAAAGCAACAGCAGATTATTTTAATCCTGTTGAGCAGTAAAATTATTTGAACATTTACCGTTTGTTACAAACGTTTTACAAAAGAAAAACATCGGGAGTGTTGGGAAGAAACTATGGAACTTCACTTTTCAGGAAAAAACAAAAAAACAGCTTGGTCATAAATTTATCATTTCTGGTTGATGCACAAACAATTTACCCTTAACAGCTCCAAAATTTCTAAAAAAGCTAAGTCTGGTCCTCTGGACATTCAAAAAACAAAACAAAACAAAGCAAAAAAAATTGTAGAAACG
>JARVLU010000599.1:10828214-10859334 GCA_031762415.1 Simpsonichthys santanae | reverse complement strand
TGTCTGATTTTAGCCTTAAACAGACCACCTCTACTGCCTCATCAACAGGAAGTAAAGAGTGATGTGACATCAAGAGAGACCATTGTTTCATCAGTCTCCATGATGACATCCCTCACCTTATCCACAAAGTCCATGGTTTAGTTACACATGTCAGGCTCTTCCATTGTGGAACCAACTTCTAGATTTTGTATGTGAGGCTGACACTTTGTCTACTTTTCAGACTTTCCTTTTTGAAATATCCTGTAATTACGGTTGTCTTGGGTTTCCTGAGCTATCCCTTAGTTCTGCTGCTATAGCTCAGACTGATGGAGGACAAACTGATCACATCTCCTCACTCTGCTGCTGTCATTAGTTCTACTCTCTGTGTTTGTATTTGTAGTTATTTCTATCGTTAACATATTATTTGCCTTTCTTCTTATACAATACAAACCACACCTGGACCAAATAAACAACATCTGGGCTGTAGAGACTACCTGTCCTCTCAAACCCCAGACAGTCAACACAAATGGCTGACAATCCTGAGTCTGGCTCTGCTGGAGGAGTTTTACTGTTATAACAGAGTTGTTTCTTCCTACTGTCGCCTCTGTGCTGCTCAGGATGGGAGAGTGTTTCATAAAGAACTGTATGTGAATGTATTTTTATTAAAATAGGAAGGAGTTCACTGAACTTGAATTCTTTTTTTTACTTGTTTTTGCGCCATAATGATTTTTGCTGTGAATTTTTGTTAAACAAATAAACTGAATTGAATGATGACGTTCTGGCTCTTGAAAGCAGCTGGACTTTGTTTTTCCATTGACTGTTGTATTTATAACAATGAGGAACAGTCCTACTGTAAACTGTAATAAAACATTGCTCTTTGTCATGTTCATGGTGATTTTTGGATCACGTAGGGTGGATTTAGAGTCTTGTTGAGAATTTGTTTTGTCCCAAAATGCATTAGTTGTGATTTCAGTCCACAAAAGATTAGTCATAAATCTGTTCTTTCTTTGACAATGTTTTGAACATGTAAGCAAACATCCTCCTAAGCCATTTTAGTTCTAGATCCTCTCATTAAGGTCTCTGTTTGCAGACAAAAGGGAACATTTGGGAGGTATCACATATCCAACAGCAAACAGCAGAGTCCAGGTGCCGCTCCAGCTTTTGTCAGGGTTTAAAGGGCAGTAATCATGACATCATCATATTTGATATTTTATTGTTCTTTTATTAAACATAATGTTTCTCTTTCCTCTAGGCCAGATGAGAAAACATCTGTAAATGTTTGCTGTATGTTTTTGAAGAGAAATAGACGGTAACAGGAGGATGACCTGCAACCGACCTACTAGCACATTGTCACCTGCACGTCTTAATCATTCACTTTCTGATTATTGTAAATTGTTTTCTTTGGTCAGAATTAGACATTTTTCAGTTGCTGGTTCCCTGTGGAAAAAACAAACAAACAGGAAGTAACATTGACTTTTCTACAAAAATAATGACCAAAAAAAAATCTGTTAGTTATTGAGTTTTACTAATTCTAGTAGATTTGATTTAGTTTAGTTTATTACATTTCTAACTTGTTAAAACATCTCTGCTAGAAAAAAATAAATACAAGTTTAACTAAGATTTAAAATAAAATAAATGAAGAGTAAAATTAAGCTAAACAATCTTTACAGGTGAAAAGCTAGCTGAGCTCCTCGTCGCTGTGGACAACCAGCTGCAGGTGCAAGGGGCCTATCCCGGTCCTTCTGCTGTCACGAGCAATGTTTCTTGCCAGTTCCAGGATCTCCTTAGGAGATCTTAGAATCTCAGTGGTCAGGCAGTTAATCACAGCTCGCAGACGGGAATGCATGCACGGAGCCTCCTTTTCGACTCATTTGAGATTTGGGGCTGTAGCTAACGTATTATTTGAACTTTTGAGGTGTTAATCAGCTGCTCCCAGTTGTTACAAAAAAAAAACTTGTTGCCATGGTTACGCATCATAACAAATGTCCAAAAGTAAGAAAGTTGCAGTAAAACTCCTTCCAGCTGCACAGAATCTAGTACCAAAGGAAACAATCGTCAAAAAAAAAACCAGTGACTTCCATCGAGAAAAACAGGAATTAAAGTTTCCAAAAGCAATATCTCAGAATGAATGTAACCGAGCTGCTCCAACATGCAGCCACCCTGAGCGGCGCAATTCTGGAACATGCTGTGGACAGAGGGGTGTGTTTTAACAGAAAACAGGAAATTGTCTCTACTAATACTGCCTCACAGAAAAACAAGGCCCCAAGCAGGAATGAGACTGCAGTAGTCCCCACGGTTCGATTTTTGTAGACTCACTCTATCATGGTTTGTGGACAAACCGTCCATAATATTGTACACAAAAAAGTGTACAGGACACATGATTGTCAACTTTAATATTACGCATGTGATTGGGACAGTACTGGATACTGTACTGTACAGTACAAAGTTAACAAAAAAATAAAATACTTTGGACAGATGCCGCCATTTTGTAGTTTTCTCTCTGTAAGCCTATACTGTATTTCCGCTCATAACTACCACATTTCCCAGAAGGCAACAGGGCCACGCCCCGAAGCCCCGTTTCCTTCTGCTGAATAAACCAGAGGTAAAGTTTAGATCTGATTGTTGCCCAGTGGATGCAGAGAAGCCGCACTGAACCCCGCAAACCGGAGCAGAATCAGACTTCCAGACCCATCTGTGATTCTTGAGAACTGGTAGCCCGCCCACGTGGACCTGCGAGCAAACACGAGTGGTCAAAGGTCCAGTGCTCCATCTGAAGCCAACGACAAGGACCTCCGAGCGAGGACATGCTGGTAAGTAAAATGTAGCTAGACATAAGCATGTTGTTAAATTTAGTGGCTTTAAGAGTTTAGAACATTGCAAGAGTGTGGAAAAGGTTTCTAAATCCTTAAAATATATATAAATACTCAAATAAACATAGTGTCCCTACTTCAGTTTTTCACTTATCACGGGGGCTGGAACCTAACACCCGTGAGAAACGAGGGACTAATGTATGTCCACATGAAAAGTCTCCCACAAGGCACCTCCATTCCAAATGCAACAACACAGGAAACATCACCACCAGTTCCTGGACAGAGAAATATGGAGCCTCTAATGTTTATGCCTTGCCATTAAAGATGAGTTCTTCTGGCTTCTAAACTCATGAAGAGGAGTTAGCGCTGTGATGTTGATGTTTTTTTTTTTTTAATTGTTTTATGTGTTTATGATTTTTTTTTAACTGACCCCACCTGAGAGGGATGCTGAATGCACCGTAAGGTCATCTTCAAAGGGCGTTGAGATGACGTGGTGTTTACCCCTTGATTGGACTGCTTTCTCCTTTCACACAGTGATGGCTGGACATGGGCGCCAGTGACCCGAAAAGGAAGAAGCGGGTAAAGATACTGGATGGATGGATGTTTTTAGGATTTGGAAATATTTTAGCATACTGTATTTTATTAGGACTTTTCTTTATCAATAAAATAAAATAATTTGAAAGTATAAAAGTTACAAAAACTAAACGTTACAGTACCTACAGTATCTCATGAATGAGGAAAACGTTTTGATATGTGAACAGCTAAAGCAAGCTGACTCAGACAACTCTCAGCTGATTTCAGCTCGGTTGTAACCCTGACTGATTTACATTCATTTGTTTTCAGCAAACACCACATTATGAGGGAATTATTATTATTATTATGAGGGAAGCTTAGGCTGTTAGATGGAAACAGACTAATTCAGATAATTTGTGCATGCTTCATTAATGTTCATACATTAAATAAACTAGTTTAGCTACGAAAACAAAACAGTTTAATAATAGAACTAATTTATAATGAGCTGAATGTTTCACTGTTAGAATAAGAACAAAGAAATGATCAGCTTGTGAATGAATGGAAGAGGAAAGTGAATTACGTTACGACGTGAGCAGCTGTTTTGCAGTTTGAGTGCGTCATGGTTCAGGGCGTGTTCTTCAGCTGAGGCTTTATAAATGTTGTGGTCTCTGGTTCTGATCGACCCACTGCTCCTCCTGCAGCCACTTGTTGCTCTGCTCGTGCAGAGAAGGTCTGGACTATGAACATGCAGGCTGAGGAGTACAACCGCAGAGGTAACCTCAGGATTCATTCCATTTCACTGTCCGAACACCGAGTCAGGTGGTCTTCTGAGCGCTGTTTTGGACTTGAAGTCTTTCTGCAAACTTCCAGCTGTTTCAATGATTCAGGTGTCAAAATGTCCCTTGATCAGGACAGTATGCAGTTCAGACTTTTTTTTAAAATCGTTTTTATAATTTTTACATTTATTTATTATTTTCATTGAAATTCATTCAGACCTCTTTTTCTTTTCTTTCTGTATGTTTCTTCTTTTTTAGTCCTTTTAGTCTCTTTATGGCTCTTTTTGTTTTCTGATGTATCTTCACTATATGTGACTTTTTTGTCTTTTTATTATTATTTAATGCTTTTATTAATTTTTCAGTATTATCATTAGTGTGTGTTAATTTTTCCATTAATTTACTCTCAGTGATGTTATTGTTAAGCCCTTTGGTGACAGCTTGTTTTAAATGACTTGACTTTTTATGCCTTTGTGTGACTTCTATTCATCTTATACAGTACATTCTTTTAGTCTCATGTTGCATCTTTTTTTTTTGTCTTTTTATGTCTCCTCTGCTTTTTTCTGTCCATCTTTCTGCTCCTCGTGTCTTCTTTGCCTTCTCTTTTAAATATGTACACTAACATAAAAAATTCAGCGATTGTTCAATGTCTTTAGCAAATATCAGCCGTCCTTCATCATTTAAATGTGTTTTTTCTCCTTTTTTGAAGAAAATGTACATTTTCAAGTCCTGTTTAAAGTATGTTTTTCTCTGAGTGGAGTTGTTTCTGAGCAGGTAAGGAGCTGGTAGATTACATCTCTCAGTACCTGAGCTCCATCAGAGACAGGCGGGTCATTCCAGATGTGAAACCGGGCTACATGCATGAGCTGCTTCCTGACACGGCGCCTACAGAACCGGAGGACTGGGAGGACATCTTCAACGACATCGAGAGAGTCATCATGCCAGGAGTGAGCTCCTGTTCATGTGTTTTATCAAGTGCTTATGAAATGTACTAAATAAAAAGTGTTTGTGTTGTTTTTGTGCAGATTGTTCACTGGCAGAGCCCTCACATGCACGCCTACTTCCCCAGTCTGTCCTCATGGCCGTCCATGTTGGGGGACATGTTGGCCGACGCCATCAACTGTCTGGGATTTACCTGGGTGGGTAAACAACAAACAACAACAACAAATATAAAAAGGAGAGCAGATATTTGGAGGTTCTGTGGAAAAATTATGAGCTGTTAATATCTTACCTGCTGCAGATAGTCTCTGACTGATCTCAATCTTACTGTAATGAAGAGATAAAGACCAAAATGAATTGTTGTCACAATAAAACAACTCCAATCTATAAAAGTTTAAAGTGTTTTATGAAAATAAGTTTAATTTTTTTTTTCACAATGTTTATCTTCATTTCTAGAGCTTGCGGTTAACATTTGTTAAAATATCTACATCATTTGGCATAAATAACTATATAATACAATTATCTGTGGTGATGTAAAGATTTACTAACTCTCCTGCTGCCCTAATGCCTCAGGAGTCCTGTTTGATCCAAACATGTGGCAGCAGGAGGGATAAGTACCATTCACATAAACTACTTTAAAACTTTTGAGACTGAAACGGCTTTATAGAAGGTGCCAAATGTAAAGTTTTAGTTAAAATATTTTAATTTTCCATCTAATGTTTAAAAAGAAAAGGCACCTAAAATAACCAGAAAATGTTGTCTAAATGTTGAAAATCTAAAGCTAAAGATTTTTATTAATAACTTTATTTAACCCGTGCCTGAAGGCAGCCTAACAGGCATGTTTTTGGATTGGGGAAGGAAACCAGAGTACCCAGTGAAAATACGCAAATCTGATTAAATCTGATGAATCATCAGAGAAAAATGCAAAGAAGTCAAATCCCTCTGAAGTGAAACATCTGTGCTCTGAACCAGGTCTATGGATGGTAGTATGATGGTAGATAGTAGATGTAACTTTCTCCACATTAGCTTGTTCATCGTCAGTAAATACCATTGGACTGATTTAACGAACCTCTCAGAGCTGCATGTTAACTGCTGGAGTCAGCCTTCAAGATGGCCGCCACAGCTCATCAAACTTGGAAAAACACAAAAATGGCTCCAACCCACTTGTTTAGAATCCCACCTCCAAAGATCCGAACTGTCCCTTTAATGCGGTGTTCTGGTTGTGAACAGGCATCCAGCCCGGCCTGCACAGAACTGGAGATGATTCTGATGGATTGGCTCTGCAAAGCTCTGGGACTCCCTGTCTTCTTCCTGCATCGTCATCCTGACAGCCGAGGAGGAGGAGTTCTGCAGGTTTGCTAACGCAGAGTCAGCATCTACACAGTAATGCTGAGTAATTGTTTACACTGTTAATTTGTAACTAACTCTGCAGACTGTGTTATTTTCACCATTCATAAATCCAAACGTTCGGCTCGTTCAGGAGACGGCTGCTGTGACTTTTTTTGTTGTTGTTGTAAATTTTACACTCTTCAAAATGTTTGAAACAAGGAACTCAGTGTTCCTTGCCCGGACATGGGTCACCGGGGCCCCATCCTGGAGCCAGGCCTGGGGGAGGGGCTCATCGGTGGGTGCCTGCTATCCTGGCCCAGTTGGTCTCAGTGCTAAGGAGAAACAAGGGTTTGCCTTTTGCCTTCCTGTGGGCCCACCGCCTGCAGGTGGGGCCGTACAAGTCGGGCGCATGATGCCATGGGCAGTGGCCAAATGGCAGCTCAGAGTATCTGGCCTTCTTAGAGTCCCTGGCAGGGGTGCTGGAAGGTGCACCTGCTGGGGACTACATTATTCTGTTGTGGTACTTCAATGCACACATGTGTAATGACAGTATGGATGGACATGACTGGGAAGAACAGCCTCTCTTATCTGAACTCGAGCGGCGTTCTGTTGCTGGACTTCTGTGCTAGTTATAATTTGTCCATTACAAACACCATGTTCAAACATAAAGGTGTCCATATGGCACCTTGGCACCAGGACACCCTACAATGTAGATTAATGATTGACTTTGTAGTTGTGTCATCTGATTTAGGTCCATTTGTTTTGGATACTCGACTGAAGAGAGGAGCTGAACTGTCAACTGATCACCACCTGGTACTGAGTTGGATCAGATGGCTGGGTAAGATGCCAGACAGACCCGGTAGACTCAAACGTGTAGTGAGGGTTTGCTGGGAACACCTGGCAGAAGAACCTGTCAGAAAAATGTTCAACTTGCACCTCTGGGAGAGCTTTAACCACATCCCAGCTGAGGCAGTGGACATTGAGTCCAAGTGGGCCATGCTCCGCATCTCATTCGTTGAAGTAGCTGCCTTGAGCTGTGGCCACAAGGTTGTCGATGCTTCTCACGGTGGCCATCCTTGAACTTGGTGGTGGACACACCGGGTTAAGAAGGCTGTCAAACTGAAGAAGGAGTCCTATCAGGTCTTGTTGGCTGGTGGGACTACAGAGACAGTTGAGGAGTCCCGGATGACCAAATGGTCCGCAGCCTTGGCTGTTGCAGAGGCAAAAGCTTGGATGTGGGAGGAGTTCACTGAGGCCTTGGATAAAGATTCTTGGTCGGATCCAATCAGATTCTGGCAAACCATCAGGCTTCACTGTTTTCAGTGAAGGTGGGTTGCTGTTGACCTCAAACAGTGATGTCGTCGGGAAGTGGAAGGAATACTTCTCAGACCTTCTCAATCCCATCGGCACGTCTTCCATGGAGGAAGCTGAGTTAGGGAATGTCGAGGTAGATTTATCCATGACTATGGCTGAAGTTGCAGAGGTAATTAAAAAGCTTAGAGGCAGTAGGTCTCCGGGGCTGGAGGAGAGTTAAGGTCTATTCAAGGGTACTGGAGAAGTGGGTCAGTTCATTGGTCAAGCCATAGATCCAGGAAGGACATTGCGGGTTCCGTCCTGGCCATGGAACACTGGATCAGCTCTTTACCCTCACTAGGGTCCTTGAGGAGTTATGAGAGTTTGCCCATCCAGTCTACATGTGTTTTGTGGACTTGGAGAAGGCTTTCAACTGTGTTCCTCGAGGTACACTGTGGGGGTTGCTCCATGAGTATGGGACTGGGGTCCCATTGCTATGTGCTGTTTAGTTCTTCTACAAGTGGTGCAAGAGTTTGGTTTGTATTACCGGTAATAAGTTGGATCCCTTCAGGATGGGAGTTGTTCTCCACCAGGGCTGCTCGCTGTCACAAATTCTCTTCATAACTTTTGTGGACAGGATTTCTTGGTGCAGCCAGAGGGCAGAGAGTTTCCAGTTTGGTGGCCTCAGGATTCCATCTCTGCTCTTTAGAGATGATGTGGTACTGCTGGCATCATCGTGCCGTGATCTCCAGCTCTAAAAGGAGCGGTCAGTCCACGTTCCTACTCTCGCCTATGGCAACGAACTTTGGGTAGTGACCGAAAGAATGAGATTGCGGATACATGTAGTCAAAATGAGTTTCCTCCACAGGGTAGTTTAGAGATAGGGAGAGAAGCTCAGTCATCCAGGAAAGACTCAAAGTAGAACCGCTACTCCTCCACATCGAGAGCAGCCAGTTTAGGTGGTTAGGGCATCTGGTAAGGATGCCTGTGCGCCTCCCTAGGGAGGTACTTCAGGCATGTCCAACTGGGAGGAGACCCCGAGGAAGATCCAGTACACACGGGAGAGACCATATTTCTTGGTTGGCCTGGAACATCTTGAAATCCTCCTAAAAGAGCTAGAAGAGGTGGCTGTGGAAAGATATATGTCTGGGCCTCCCTGCTCAAGCTGCCGCCCTGCAACCTGACTTTGGAACAAGCGGCGGAAGATAATGGATGGATGGATGGATGGATGACTTTTAAAAGTTTTAGCTAGTCTTTTTCTTTCTATTTTAGCTACTGTTCTGCCTCTTACCTTTGACGTTTCAGTTTCAGCTTCTGCAGTAAATTTCAGCAGACATTTGGGTATCGGTGTTCACTCTGGATTTTGAAGAAACACTTTTTTTCAGTTGAAATAATAAAGTTTATTGAAGTGATGAAGTTTGGTCAAGTAATGAATCTGTTTCGTCTGTTTTACCTTGGTTCTGATCCGATCACTCGTTGACTCAGAGCACAGTCAGTGAGAGTACACTCGTTGCTCTCCTGGCAGCCAGGAAAGACAAACTCCTGCAGCTGCGGGCTGACCTGGACCAGGACGTGGACGACTCAGTTTTGAACTCCCGACTGGTGGCCTACGCTTCGGTTCAGGTCAGCCTTTTGGCTGTTTATCCTGCAGCTTCTGTCTGAGGCTGAGGTTTGACGTTTGATGTGTCCCTGCTCTGACAGGCCCACTCCTCTGTAGAGAAGGCAGGTCTGATTTCCCTAGTGAAGATCCGGTTCCTGCCCACCGATGAGAAGCAGTCACTGAGAGGGGACACTTTGAGACAAGCAGTTCAGGAGGACAGGAGGACAGGTCTCGTCCCTTTCATGGTGCGTATTTTAAACATGGAATCAATATTTTTTAAATATTTCAGAAATATAAAGGTACCCTGCATAAGTCAGAGCTTTAGCTTTAGGTTTAGACATTTTTGTGCTAAAATATAAACATTTTGATAGTTTTTTTTTCTGGTTTATTACATAACAGTGTCTAAGTAAGATCCTAGCATGTTGATTTTAATTGTATAAACGATAAAGAGGAAGAAAAAAGAGGAAACGGAATATTCACTTTTTTTTAAGGAAATAAATATTTCAGTGAACCAGGTCTTAAATTAATTAAAATTCAACATACTCAACTAAAGTTGCTGCATTTTAAAGTGATCAAAATGTATCCACCCATTTTCTGTACCCATGCACACCTGGGGCCAATTTAGAGTCACCAGTCAACCCCACGTGCAGATCTTTGGTCTGATGGGTTTTTCTGCAGATGAGTCTGAGTCAGGAGTCAAACCTTCTCACACCCCCGTGCAGCCCTGAACCAAACATTTTGTTATTATTTAATGGTTTCTTTCTGTAGATGTATGAAGAATGTTTTGTTTACTGTTGTCCATAATGACATCACCAGGTCCGTAGATGTTAAGTGCCCTGTTGCTTTGGTGCTGCTGGACCTTACAGCTGCTTTGACACAGTGGAGCTGCTGTCCTTCTGTCTCATCTTCAACACTATGTTGGTCGATCTAGTTCAGCAATCATGTGGTTCACCTCCTACTGGACTAACACAGAACTTTCTCTGTCATGATGGTACTCTTGTCTACGTCTACTGCCTCTCTTTCTTGTGGTGTACCGCAGGGCTCCATTCTCGGTCCTCACATTTTCTCTTGTCATTTTTTTCATTCAACATTTATTTATACAGGTTAATCTCATAGAGCCTCAGCGACTCATTTACAAGAGAGACCTGTGACCTGTCATATGCTGCTACTTGGATCAGTTATAGCCAGACACCACTTTTCATTTCACTGCTCTGCAGATGACTTACAGATTTATTTGCCCATGAAGCCTAAATTTAGTAATCCTCACGTCTTTTCTTGATTGTATTGTCGATAATAAACAGTGACTTCACCAAAATTTTCTGTTTTTAAATGAAGGAAATACAGTATATCTTTTGGTGATGAGACTCCCTGCAATTTTGGTGTTCTGACATCCAAGTTCAGACCCACAGTTACAAACTTGGGGGTGACCTTTGACAAGGATTAGATTTTTGACAAACATGTAGTCTCTGTAGTCAAGGCCAGCTTTTATCACTTAAATCTTTTTTTCAAAGTTAAGCCTTTTTTAAATTGTCCAGACCTGGAAAAAGATATGAGCTCTAGGCTTGACTTGTCTGTATGTTGGAATCTTCCAATCTTCCATCAGATGTCTTCAACGGATCCAAAACGTTGCGGCCTGTCTTTAACCAACACCCCCAGACGTGAGCACATCACCCCGGTTTCACAATTGATTTAAAACTTTTGTTTACTTTAATATATATTTAGCTGATCTAGTAGCTTTCAGTGAGCACGAGAGGACCTTTAGATAAACATTTTTACATTTGTCCCAAAGTTCAAATACAAACCTCGGGGTAACCGGACCTTTACAGTCACTGCACCCAGACTTTTGGACTTGCGCTATCCACCTTCGTATTCAGGCAGGATTTTAATACCTTGCATATTTTTGTATTATTTTTATTGTTTGGTTTTAATTTTTGTATTGTGAAGCACTTTGTGCACCTTTTGGTTGTTGGAGAGGAATCTAAAAATAAATGTTTATAGATAGATTGATTGATTTCATTACATTGCCAGTGGGGACAAACAGCAACAACCTTTGACCACCACTGATTTGTGAAAAAAAAAAAAAAATCTCAGAGTAAAAACAAGTCTGGTGCATGACTATTAACATGATGAAGCTACTTTATTCTAACTTTTCCCTACTGAACTCACCTGTGGTTGTTTCTTTCCAGCTGTGTTCGACTCTGGGAACCACAGGAGTGTGTGCCTTTGACAAACTGTCTGAACTGGGACCAATCTGTGCGTCTTCAATCTTTACTTTAAAACACTCAGGTTTTTAGCACCATTTATTAAAATCACCTGTTGGTTAATTATTGCTTAACAGGTGAAGAAGAGGACCTTTGGCTACATGTTGATGCTGCGTACGCCGGATCAGCCTACTTCTGTCCTGAGCTCCGTTGGTCACTGCAGGGCATCGAGTTTGCTCAGTCTTTTGTTTTTAACCCTTCAAAGTGGATGATGGTCCACTTCGACTGCACAGCTTTCTGGTGAGTCATGGCATTATCTCACTTTATTCTCAGTCTTAACAGTAAAATGTGTTTGTTTAAAATATTTTTGTTGTTTTTCAGGGTAAAAGACAAATATAAGCTCCAGCAAACCTTCAGTGTTGATCCTGTTTATCTCAGACATGAATACTCACAGGCAGCTACAGACTTCATGGTATTTTTTTTTTTAATCCAAACTTTAATAAAACAGAAAGTTACTTAAATTAATTATTCTTTTCTGTCATCCAGCACTGGCAGATTCCTCTGAGCCGGCGTTTTCGGTCTCTGAAGCTCTGGTTCGTCATGCGCTCCTTCGGGTTGAAAAACCTCCAGGCTCATATCAGACATGTCCGTAACCTTAAACTCATTCTCTGAACAATCATTCAAAATCAAACCAATCAAAATATGGTACCAAAACATTATATAGCCTTATGTACTTGGTATTTATTGGACACTGACTTGTTTCACAAGTACAAATCTGGTACTTCCTGAGTACAAATTTAAAAACCTGATACATAAAGTCTTAGTACTTAAAGTACCAGTACTGTATACGCCTGGTAAAATCTTGGTACATATTGGGTACAATTTTTGTGCTTAGAGGGGTACGTGCAAAGTACAAATCTTGTATCAGGGGTATTTGCAAGGTACTTTCCAGGTGTGCACCTGACATTTACAGAGCTCATGGTACTTACTGGGTATGTCCAATGCATATATCTAGTAAGTACTTACAGGTACAATCTTGTTGCCAACAGTACTATGTGAGTATCCTTATTAATATTCCATATGTACATTCTTGACAAGTACCAGATATGTATTTTGTAAATACCAAATACATATTTGGTAAGTACCAGGCTGTTATAGGTATCGGTACCCAAAAGCCAGTTGCTCAAATCACAACCTGCTTAAATTATAAATTTTTTCTTCTTGCTTTAGGGGATTGAGATGGCTAAACTCTTGGAGTCCCACATTAAGAGTGACCCAGAGTTTGAGGTTCCTGCTGAGAGGCACCTTGGCCTCGTGGTCTTCTGTCTGAAAGTACGCAACACCCCTTTGCATTAAAGACAATCAACCTTAAAGCTGTGCTCAAAGAAGTTTTGCTGTTTGCATGAAGCAACTTGTCCTTTACAGATTAATTATTACAGAACACTCTGAAGTTCAGCTGAGTGCCAGAGCAACACTAGTAAACAAAAAAACTTGTCAGAGGACAATGGATGATTGAATGATTGCTTTCATTATGGAGACAAACAGCAATAACGTTTGATCACGACTGACTTGTGAAAACATTTTTCTCAAAAAAAAAAAAAAGTAACCGTCCAGATGACCCGACTGAACATTTTTGGAATTTTACCTGGATGATTGAGCATGAACTTTATTGTTAGAGGACAGTTAAATGGAATTTGATGCAGTAAAACTCTTTTTATTTCATTACTGCAGGCAGGAAACACTTTGACCCAGGAGCTGCTGAGGAGACTGACCCGCTCCGGCACCATGTACCTCATCCCTGCAGAAATTCACAGCAAGTTCATCATCCGGTTTACAGTCACCTCCCAGTTCACCACTGCAGAAGACATCGTAAGGGACTGGGGGGTCATTTCTAAAACTGCTGCAGCTCTTCTAGCTGAGACGCGGGCTTTGGTTAACCAGCAGAGATCGGGAAAGGATGAGCTGAAGGGAGCAGAGGAAGATGAAGACCTTCACTCAGCTGAAACATCTGATGAGACAGAAGATGTTGTCACTCGAATGGAAAAAGCTCACTTGGATCTGTGGATTGACAAAACCTGGAATCGGCCTCGAAGGCCGATGCGCTCTCTGAGCTGCAGCAGCGAGCCTCTGCCTCACACCTGCATTGGGCCGCTGTTTGGCCAGGAACCGAGAGCTGGGCTCAGAGAAGCTGCAGGTGGACTCCCATCAGCCACAGAAACTGGCTCAATGGTGACAATTACAGAGATGCCCTCAAACCTGCCGGGCAAACAGGTCCTGAAGAAGTTGACAAAGTTTTACAGTGTGCCCAGCTTCTGCAACCAGTGGGTGCAGTGTGGTCGGTACCAGCTGTGCTGCCCTGTGAAGGGTCCACAGGGAGCTCAGAAACACAACTGCAGGAGAATCAACTGCAAGTCCAGTTCTCCTGCAGCCAACACAGCCACCTCTGCCGTGTCTCTGGAAGCTGCCGCTGCAGCCGAGCTGCTATAAGAGCCCCGAACAGGCAAGGGAGTTTTCAAAATGCCTCAGAAGGTTCTTAACTTTCCTGTGTAAGTTGCAAAAGCTTGCAGTTACATTGCTTGGATTTTCCTGTTCTGAAAAATAATTGCGACGATTCCCCAAAATGTGGTCACGCAGCTCGCTGGTCACTCAGGTCTCAAACATTCGGAATTCAGTAAGACAGAAGATTATCCTATTTTTTATTTTGTTTTGTCACCACCAAGTCTCCAGCAGTTGCAATGCCACCTCAAGGTAGTACCCAGAGCATCACAACGTAATGCCAGCTAGGTACTGATGGGTGTTGCCTCAACACACACGCACATATCTTGTTTAAACAAGCCTATAATTAACAACAGTTTTACTATTTTCTTACAGTAACAATCCTCCTCTGTGCTGATCATGGTTGATGTGCTGATTTCAATATTTTTTGCTGCAAGTGAACCTAACTTTTAAGCAATCACTGCTCCCGTTTAGACATGCATCACTTGACCCCTTACATTTGACCAATCAGAAGCGGTGTAGAGTGCGTCATGACTTCCTGTTTCAGCTAATGTCCTGTTATAATAGTTTATAAGATTCAGACATAGCTTATAGTTCGTGAAACTGAAACCTGAGTGCCGTCAGGTTCATGAAAATTGGTGGAATGAGATTAAAAAAAAAAAAACTAATACGCCAAGAATAAAGATTTAGAAATGTCCCAGAGAGAACCTAACCACTTCAAGCACTGGTTTGAGACACAAAATTGTGAGAAAATGATCAAATTTTCATTAGAAGATCATACCAAAAGACATGTATGCAACTTTTGATTCACTTTTCTCTGATAGTTTTTGACCATTTACAAAAAACATATACAGCTGAAGCACAATAGAGTCATAGAAACTGAGGTGAGAACAATTTGAGGCAGGTTTTAGATGGCTGTAATATCGACGACTATTCTGAGAGAAAATTAGTTGGGTAAAAATGTCTAACATATTAAAAAAAAACCTGCAAAAGAAAGAGACCCTGCAACTAGGGAAGTTCAGAACCCTTACAAATGCGTCAAAACATTTAGAAAACCCTCGCAAATGCTGTTTGCTGCCAACAACTGTAGTCCAGAGACACTCAGTCTTTGCCTCTTTAATGAAATCATTAAATACCAGAGGACTGATTTTTATTTTTTTAAGAAACATTCCTGTGTAAAAATGATGTTCTAAACACATCCTGTATGACTTAAAGCCTCAAGAATAAAAGCAGGACTTGACAGTCCACTGCAGTCCTTCAGAGCCTGAGTGTTCCCTCTGAGATGGAGCTGTATATTTCCTGGTTCATGGGGACGTAGCCTTTATTGTCCTCCAGGAAGAATAAAGGGTCCTGGATGACATTGGGGTTGAAACCCTCTTCAGAAAGTTTTGTCTTCAGCTGCTTAAATGTTCCAGTCACTGCCAGAGCATCCTGTCCCATAAAAATAAAGATACATCCACACTTTATAGTTGTTGTTTTTTTTACATTTTTATACAGTTATTGGTAATAATACATAATACAGCCCAGTACTTACAAGGAACCAGACAAGTACCTAGTAATTACAAGGCACATATGTGGTCTGTACCAAGTATAAAGCATTACGTACAGGGTATGTACTATGAACTCACCAGGTAAGTACTTATTTTGTAGCTATCACTTACCAGATATGTACTAAATACCTACCAGGTACTTACCGGTTGTATAACATGTATAACATACTTAATACTTACAGGATTATAGAGACACATCTATTATTTGTCTGACATGTATCACATAACTTTTTTTAGTAAGCACTTGGAACTTACTAAAACCAATATTTTTTTTTACCAGGAAAATACCCATACATACCCTATAGATACAGTACAGTATTAGGCTTTTACCTGGTATATATCATGTAATTACCAGGTATATAGTAGGTACATACCTTAGTTTTTGGAGTGCAGTGCATATTACATATGTTCCCAGTACATGTAGGATATGTGCTGAGTGTCTAAAGTCATGCACTATGTATGTACTTGGTACTTACAGGGAATGTAACAAGTATGTACCCAGTAGGTACGGGTGTATACCCAATAAATCTATGGTATGTACCTGATAAGTAGTATGGTAATAGTATCTGCCAGCCCAAGTACCAGGTACGTAAAGGGTTAGTATTGGGTTGTGTATTGTGTTCTTTGTGTACAGCAGGTTTTTCTTTTACCTGAATGCGTATGAAGCGTGGTCTGGCGTAGCTCGGCAGGTAGTTTTTGATGTGCTGATAAATAACTTTGCCGTCAAAGTCCATGTTTTTTTTCAGCGTCAGAGCTGCCATTCCAATTCTTCCTTCATGCCCTGATCACCCACAAAGGTAAAAAAGTAATTTTTGTGTCAGGTTTCCTAAAATTAAGTGCAAAACATATGTTTGGTAATTGTTTTTGGTGCGTGATTTGCACCAACAAACATTTACCAACTTGTATTTGATACAGAGGCGCGACATCAGGGTCCAATCCTCAACCCCGGTCTACAGTTTCCTGGTCACTGAACCCCCCCACCCCCACTGCCACCAATCAGCTCACTGGTGAATAAGTGAGAATATTCAACATGCTTTAAATAAAGTTTAATATTTATAATAAAATGTTCGTTGTGCAAGTCAGTGGGAGAAAACACTGTAACCCTTTTTACAGAACCCATTGGACTGTGTCCACGTAGATAATTCACAATTTATTCTTAAAAGTTCTCCTTTTGTCACTTTTTCTTTTAAAGCAGTGACGGATGAAAAATCTGCATGTATGGTTGTAAAAGTCTAAAAGGTTGGGGGTGATTCACACAGTTTTCATGATTTTCACAAGAAAACAAAATGTCTGCTGAGGAGGAGGGGGTCAAGGACTGGTGTACATCTTTTAACAATATACCGGACGTGCAACTTGTGCACGTGTGACCAAACTTCTGGTTCTGTCTCTCTTGCTGTGGAGCACGCAGTCCGTTCGAGGGTCTTGGTGAGACGCGTGATCCTGCTGCTTCAGATCTTAAAAATGAATATTAACACTAAAAGGCCGACATGCGTAACCCCCAGATTACAGCAAAGATGTGTGTCAGTTCCAGCTGTGTGTAGTTTATCACAAACATCTGTATGTCTGTTTCTGTACATTCAAAACAATTTAGAGATAATTTTACGTTAGCATAGCATTGTAGCATTCCAGAGAGACTGTGAGCGCTGCAATGGATGCTGGGTAGCCTTGTGGTGATCATGTGTGCATTGTTGAGTGTTTACAATGTTTCAGAGTAGAACTGGGTTGATTTTGTTAATGTCCTGTCCACGTTCGGGTTGACTTTTATGTTGAAGTCTGTCATTGGCTGTAAAGTGACATCAAGAATCAGAGGTTGTTTGTTCCCGGTACGTTTAAGGGGGAATGTACTTCCTACTGAAGGTTGAATACCGATAATAAAGAGTGATGGTGCACGATAATGGCTCACTTGTGATTTTACTGGTAGCACATGGTTTTTATGTCTCAACTTAACTTAAAATAAATGGATTTTGTGAAAATCAACATTTTATTGTATGTTTTTGTGGGAAGAGGTGGTGGTGGTGGTGGTGGTGGTGGGTCTCCATAAAGAGTACCAACATGTTTTGTACGCTGGTGAAACTGTTAAAAATCAGATTAGACATCAACCTTTCTACATTAGAGAGCTCAGTTTCACCAAAACAAGATCCATTTCAAAACTGAACGTGTCACTGTTTCACCCGAAATAAGGTTTGTATGTATATATGTTTTACATGTTCTGTTACCTGGCACCTTCACCCCGTACACGTTAGCCTCCTCAACAAAGTCCACGGTCAGCAAATGATCAGCCACCTCCGTGGTCGCCACATTTTCTCCTTTCCACCTGCAGACGCCGGGCGGTTACTCTTAAAAGACAACTTCTTAAATGGAACAGTAAATGACTGTACAGTTACAGTATAAAGCACCGTTGTATCTAATCAAGATTGTATTGATAATCAACGATGCTGCAGCCTTTTCACTTCAGCTGAGTGCATCATCCCAGTTAACAGCATTAACTGTCCATTTATAAAACTGTTTCCAGCTGCGCTTTACTGTTGTGTGTATGTATATGTGTATATGCATGTATATTTATACTCTTTTGTATTTATTTATTTGTTAATTGTTAGGCTTCTTGATCTGGGACCTGAGTCCAAATTTTGTACCATAATCATACAAATGTGAGCTGGTATGACAGTAAAAATCCTTGAGTCCTTTGTTTCATCCACTGACCTGAAAGTGTCTCCGATCCGATCCTGAAAGTAGACGAATCCCTCGTTGTCGATCCTTAACAGATCTCCACTGTTAAAGTAGACGTCTCCCTTCTCAAACACGTCCTTCAGCTTCTTCCTCTCTGTCTGCTGCTTGTTCTTGGCATATCCACTGAAAGGCGTTCCTACTCCGATCTTTCCCACCAGCAAACCTGCTTCTCCTTGAGAGGAGGAAAAACAAAGTTATACCTCAGGAAGAATAAAGAAGAACGTTGGTTTCGGGGGCGAACGTGTCACCTTTTGGGACTTTAATGCAGAATCCTCTCGAGTCTCTGACAGGCTCTTCTTTTTCTGTGTCATATCTTATAAGAGCATATGGATATTTTAACTGGAAATGAACAAACACAAGCAGCAAAAAAAAAAAAAAGTATTTAATAAATAATCAGCACGTTGCAAACATGGAAATTATTCAGCCAAGTTTCAAAAAGCATCCAGTCAGATTAACGAGTAACTTTGACCCTGAAACCTTCTCACTTTGTGGAGGAAATGCTCCCGGCCAATAGCTCCAACTTTTCCAAGGTAGTTGAGAAAGCCAACGTTGGATTCTGTCGCTCCGTAGCATTCACAGATCCGAATGTTCCCAAATCGCTCCAGGAAATCAGCCCAGGTGTCCGCCCGTATCCCGTTCCCCAAAGCCAGTCGCACCTTGTGATCCTTGTCGTTGTCCCTCTGAAAGAACAAAGAAAAGATCCTAAGGAGCAGTTTGATTTGTGTTGAAGGTCCTAACGATCCCTCTGACAGGTGTTAACGATCCTAACGAGTACTCTGACGTTGTTTGTAGAGAAATAATTGTTCCAAACGTCTTAAAAGCAACATAAAACAGGCCTTTAGCTGAAAAGACTTACAGATGGTAAAGTACGAACTACTGATTATTATTTGAGAGAACATCACTTGAAAATGATCAAACAGGCGGTTTAAGATCTTTTCTAGATCCAGCACATCATTAAAAAAATACAAAACCAAAGCAGGTTCTGCTCCGCTCTGAGGAAGCACCATTTGCTTTGCTCTTGTGACATAAGCACGGTCATAAACCGGCGTTCAACCTTTGGCGTGTTGCACAGGTAACGCATGATCTCTCCTATGTACTGAACGACGGTCACGTTGTACTTCCTGCAGTCGTCCCAGAAGTTGGAAACGGAGAACTTGCGCCTCAGAACAACGGTGGAGCCTGGAAACACGGAGAGAGAGAGAGACGCACAGATTTCATAAACAAGCTCACACTGAGACCTGAGCCAGGGTCCGCGACCTCAACTGAACTTTGAGTACAAACAACGAGAACCAGAGCCGGTCCGCCTGTTTGAGGTTGCTCGTTTAACCTGCAATAAACTCAGTTTTATCATTAGCCAGAATGCGTCACCTCTTTCTATGGCTCCTCCAAGTCCCATCAGGAACCCCGCAGTGTGGTACAGAGGTAGGTAGACGTAAAGGATATCATCGGCGCGCACGCCCGCCATGCAGCCGAGGAAAGAGGCCATCCATACCCTCTCATGGTTAACCACAGCTGCTTTAGGAAGTCCTTGAAGATAACGCTGCTGTTAGAAGCTGTTTTTATGAGCGTGCATGTGTGGCCAGTCCGAGCACAGCTCTACCTGTGGTCCCTGAGGTGTAGATGTATAACGCTGGCGTTTTGAGGTTCACGTTGGCCCTCAGCTGTGGAGACAGAGGCTGATCTGAGGCCTGCTGGATGTGACCCGAGAGGCTCTCCATGCCCTCCACATCACAGCTCTCACTGAGGAGAAACACACGGACCCCCTGCTCCCTCAGGGCCGGCAGCACCTCCTCTACAGCTCCTCGCAGATCTGACACACACACACGTCAAATTAAAAGACTGTAAAATCTTTATTGAGGACAGAGCAAAGACAAATGAAACATTTTGCTCTGTTACTGAAGATTATTCTTTGAGTAAACTAACTGTTTGAAAAAAAGGGGCAGAAATAATAAGATTTTTTTTCTTCTTTCTGCCACCTTTCATTTTTATATTTTGTATGTTATCGTTTATGGGATTGTTTTGTATTGTATTTTAAAAATGAACAACTTTTTATAGATAAATAAATAAATAAATTCAGCAGATCACAGCTTCACTCATGATCTGTGAACGCTGGCTCAGCAGATTGAGTTTCTGCTTAAAGTTTCTCCTGTACTTCAAGACAAGAAAGTTCATGCTCAATAATCCAGGCGTCAAATCTGATAATTCTCAATCAGGTCATCTGGACAGTTTCTTTGACCTGATTGATGATGACCTGATTGAGAATTATCAGATTTCTCCTGTACTCTTTCTGTCATCTACCTGTGCAGATCTTGTGCTTTTCACCGTTTATAAAACAAAATGTCCCGCTGGGTTGTCCTCAGACTTTGAACTTATGCAACATTCGTAAAAATTTTTTTTAACTTGATTTAAAATAAAACACCTCCATAAAAACACATTCAGGTTTGTTCAAAAACAGTGTTCTCTTTGAAATCTTTGTCTTCTTATGCAGCTATTAGCGTTTAGCTGCTTTTCAGCTCTGTTTAGCTTCAGCTTTGTTAATCTGAGCCATTGTTTAGCTTCTGATGTGCCAATTGTAGCTAACCTTTTGAAAGTTTTAGAAACTTTTTTGCTTCTTCCACGATGTTACTTTTAACGAGTTTTGAAACTTTTAGCTTCTCTTTGTGTCATTTTAGCCTGTTTTGCTGCTTTAAGCTACAAGTTTGTTAAAATTAGCCTTCATTTTGGTGATTTTAGTTATAGCAACCATTATTAACTTTAGGTTTTTAACTACTGTTTTGCTTTATTTAGCTTTCAGGCACATTTTTCATTAATTTTAGCTACTCAGTTACTGTTTTAGCTTCTGTTTAGTCATAAGTACCATCACTTTTGCTCATTTTAGCTACTGTTCAGCTTCTTTTAGTTTGTAATTAGCATTATGCTTGTTATAGTTAATGGTTTGATCATTTTGTTTCACTTCTTGTCATTTTAGGTTATTTGTTTTGCTACTATAAGCTACAAATTAGCACCTGTTTTGGTCATTTTAGCTTAGCAACTGCAGTATAAGCCTGTGGATACAGTTTTTTTTTTATTTTAGCTACTCTTAGCTTACTGTTTTAGCTTCTGTTTTGCAAATGTTAGCATCAGCTTGGCTCATTTTAGCTACTGCTCTGCAGATTTTAGCTGCTGCACATCTGATTCCTGTTTTCCACCTTTGAGTAAAATCAAACAGATTTTTAAAGACATGCCAAAATGTGACATTTGCTTTTACATAAATAATTGCATTTTTTTGTTATTTCTGCTTTTATCCAAGTAAACAAACAAACAATCCACCTCAAAGTTGTTTACTTTTCTACAGATGATTCCAGTTTGTGTCAAATCAGATGTGAAAATCATAAAACTATAAAGTTTTATTAAAGATCAAATGATTCCTGCAGGACTGATGTTTGGGAAGAACAAACAGTGCTGGGGTCTCTGGTCCAGTCTTGGATCTGGTCCATCTTACCTGCTCCAGTGATGAGGACTTTGGCTTCGCAGCAGGAGAAGCAGTGGAGCAGAGACTTGGATCTGATGTTGGTGTTCAGCAGAGACGCCACACAGCCCAGTTTGGCCAGTCCGAGCCAGACCCACACGAACTGGGGCTCGTTTCCCAGGAACAGGGCCACCGTGTCCCCCTCCTTCAGGTGCGCGTGCGTGCGCAGAGCTCTGGCCACTTTGTTGCTCTCTCTGTCCGCCTGGCTGTAGGTGTAGGAGCTGTCCTCAAACACCAGGAAGGTCTTCTGGGGTTGCTTCTTCACTTGGTCCAGAAAACAGTCCACGAGACTAAAGAAATTCTTCTGGATTTTGCCAAATTCTCGCCTAATCTGAAATTCTCTGATTACGTATTTCAAATCGTCCAGAAAATAAGGATTTCTCCAATAAATCAAAAGTGGTAAAATAGGCAAAATGGTCCAAAAAATACATGCAATCATTGTGATTCAGAGTTCACTGTCGGTCCTGGTGACCCAGAAGAGGACTGAGGGGGTCCGATTTCTGCTGTGAAGAAAACATAACCCCCCCAGTCTAGTTTTGTCTGACCCTTGTCATCTCTGAATGAATGACTAACTATCTGTACATTCAGTTACACAACATCTCAAAATCTTTTTTTTTTTTTCTAAATGAGAGCCGGTCCAAAGTTTTCTGCAGCCCTGAACACCTAGTGTCTCACATATACTTTTAAATGAAGGAATAACTTTTTGTATCTTTAATTCCAGAACATCTCAATGGCTGCTTTTGCTGAGCAAGCCCAAAGTTTTTGTGGTTGCAAACAAACATTTAATTAGGTTTTATTTGTATTAATAAACTAAGCTGATGTTAAAGTTAAAAACATAGTTACATAACATTTCACAACTGTGTATAAACATTTAGTCACTTTCCCTTCTCAAAGAAGAAGCCAGATGTGAATACCATCAGAACTGCTGCTGTCTTCTCTGGACCAGAGGTCATTTTAAATGGACTGAAGTGAAGTCCAGAACTGTTCTGTGGTCAGACGGGTCCAAATCTGAAGTTCTGTTTGGAAACCACAGACGCCACGTCCTCTGAACTAAAGAGGAGAGGGACCATCCATTCTGGTATCTGTTCATAGGTACACAGCCTGCCTCTCTGATGGTGTGGGGGTGCATTAGTACTCCTCCATTATTTTTACTCTGCTTCTCACACAGTGCCCACTGGAGTGAAGCACCAACGTCTCACAATCCAACAAGGACAAAGCAAGTGACAAGATTAAATGGAAGTTTTACAATTTCTTAATGTGTTGAACACAGAGATATCCATGTCAGTCAGATTTATAAATACTGAGCTAAAATGTTGTGTGGTAGTAGGTGAGAGTCAACAGAAACACAAACTCTGAGAGCTAACAGATCACATCATGTTTTTGTTGAAACGTTTTGCATGCAAAGTTGCAGGCAACATGTGTTTCTTTAAGATCTGCTGAGTTCATGTTTCATGCCAGGGGAGATTCTAGAATCTGACCTTTAGGGGCGCTTAGCCCCACCTGAGTGAAGTTGTCCCCAGGTCTTAGCCCCCAATGATGACAACGGCTCTTGGCTTGAACACTGCAGTGGTTATTGGAGTCAGAAGCATTTGTACACACACTGGTGGTGGTGCTGGGTCTTCCCCCATAACATTTTGAATAAAGTAGCCTATGCCATTTTCTGCATTCTGGTGTCTACATTTCTATGTTTACCTACATAAGTAAACATTTGATTCAATAATATTTTAGAGAGCATGGCAACAAGATGTAGCCTGACCAACAGCTCTCCTTGTGAATAGAGCATGCGCCTCCACTTCTCTCACACATCCTAATACCCCGCCCACCCACCCCCCGGAGCTCCTGCAGGTAAGGGGCATTTACTTAAGGGACAAATTGTGGTTGCCGATAGGTCAGTTGCTGACAGGCTTACTGGACTGATTGACAGGTGGCGATGAGGACTCATGCAAAAAAAAAAAAAGAAAAAAAAAAAAAAAAAAAAAAAATTTTTCTTGGTTGTTTAAGATTGTCATCATTTACTCCATATTTAAACCAAATTTATTCAATGTTTTGGTTTGAGAACTAAGCTCCCTTACAAAAATGTAATGATAGCTTCATGGGGGCTGAGATGGTGGAGACTCTAGAGGCAGGGCAGCTGGCTCAGGACAGAAAGCCCCAGGTTCAATCCCCAGTCACCACATACCCCGTGGCATCTCTGGGCAACACACCCTATCCCCAAAATGCCCCACAGGTGCCCTCAATAGCCACCAACTGTACCACCTGGTGGTTAAATGCAGAGACTAATTTCACAATGGAAACATAGTCATGACAATGTGATGACATTATATTATACTATACAGTATTCTCTAATGATTCTCAATCAGGTCATTGAGAATTATCAGATTCGACACCTGGATTATTGAGCATGAACTTTCTTGTCTTATTATACTGTATTATTATTATTCAGGGGTGCCGAGTTAAAATTTAGGGGGTGCTTGCTTCCACAAAGAGGCTGAAATCACCAGTTTCATGCCGCATTACAAAGTAAAGCTGTGATAAAATTTACCAGATTTAAGAACGTTGGAGTAAAAAAAAAAAAAAAATCAATTTTAATATTTAGGTTTAACATTATTTTTCAGTGATGGATCGGGTGTCTTTTTTGTCAGAATTAATGCTTAAAATGTTTTTATACATATTCCATCTATTCTTCGCCTTTAAGGTACATCAGCAATAAAATAAATGTATTTTTTTTTTTTTTTAAACTGAACTTCCACTCAAATCTTTCTGATTTGCAGTTGAACCTCGAGTCAGTCTGTTCTTCTCTGGCTCCATCTTGTGGTTCAACTTTGTAAAATAAAGCTCAATGCTAGAACAATGAGTAAATATCACAGGAGAAACAAAAAGTGTTCACTTTCACAATAAGACTCTTTATTTTCTTAGTAATGTTACTAAAATTTACAAGTTTTGGTACAAAATATAAACTTCGCAGAAGGTCACTTCCTGCATGGTTATGTCAGAATATAAATTTAAAATGGAAATACTGTATTAACTTAATGCTTGCGCAAAACATGTCATAAAAAGCCACATTTCTGAGAACAACCAGGAACAACTTGTTGAACGACATCATCTATAACTGTCAAAGCAACTCATCCTGGAAATCAGGCAGCGTTCTAGTGAATAAACTATTTATACCATGCCATGGCTTGTTTGTAACTATATCAGCCACACGCCTCGCCTCGAGCAGATTGAAGCTGCTGACATAAGCACGTTCACAGGAACACATCACAGGACTGTTTTTAATAAAGCATAAGGATAAAACTGCTGCAGACCTGAGCTGAAAGGTAAACATGTCTAAAATGTGTGTAACAGTGTGCACGGCTCAGAGCTTGATGCTTCCTGATCTGATGGACTCATAGGTCTGAGCGCTCAGAGGAACGTAGCTCTTTACTCCATCATCCAGGATGTAGAGAGGGTCCTGGATGCTTCCTGGGTCAAAACCCTGCTCCACCAGCTTCATTTTTATCTGCTTAAAGGTGCCGGTCAATTCCACTGCGCTCTGAGTAGAACATACACACACACACACACACACACACCAATCACAGACTTTTTTTTTTTTTACAACAGAACAATGTCTTTGTGCTTTACAGATCAAACATCCTCAGTGTTTCTTCCAACAGTAATAAAATGAAGCCATTTTTTAAAAAGGTGACCTCACCTGTATCCTGATAAAACGAGGTCGTGCATATGAAGGCAGGTAGCTGACCACATGATTGTAGATTTTAATTCCATCAAACTCTGCATCTTTCTTCACGGTAACAGCTGCCATCCCGACACGACCCTCATGTCCTAAATAATATATATATATATATATATGTACATACAGTATATGAAACTAATTCAATTCAATTTATTTATGCGCAATGACAATAAAGAATCTCTGAATATAGCGCCAATTCACAACAAAGTTGTCTTGGGGCACCGAACTGAAACATTCACATACAAAGAAAAGCCAATTAGTAAAGTTCTCCATCTACAGAAGCCAGTAGACTCGTTGAGTCAAATGACCAAAGTACACTGATGTCCCTCGTCTCATGGGTTAGAAGAGTGAATGTTTGTAATTTTAGAGACAAGTGTTTTTCTGGACATGCATTGAACAGATAATGAAAGTAAACCTAAATGTTTTTTGGTGCAAGATATTCAGGTGGGCAGGAGTTATACTGTAAAGAACAGAGGGAAGTTTTTATTTCTTGTCCGAGGCAAAGCAGAGTGACGGATCCAGGTGAGAGGAGGAGACATTTTATCCACCACCAGGTGCAGTGGAGGAGCCAGGGGGTGGCCACTGGTGGCCTAGACCACCTTCGATTAATCTTCAGCCACCCCAATCCTTTGAGGAAACTATACATTTAAGCAATAAAAAAAACTAGAAAGCATAGTTTACTAAAAAGGATAGAGGTTATGGTGGTGGCAATCTTGGATTTTGACTTAGCAACACAATTTTTGAAAGGAACCTTTCTTCACATAGATGTAGCCACACATAAACATGGACGTCAGTATTTCACTTGTTTTCAAGTTATCGTGCTCACAACATGCACAAATGGAGAGATGGAGGGGATTTCCAATTCTCCATTGTTACTCTGTGACAGGACAAAAATACAGAAAAATTGTGTGAATGCTGTCAGCATTCAGGCATCAGATTGAGTCTTTAGCTACTGTTCAGCTAATTTGAGCCATTTAGCTATGACTTTGATAATTTAATCTTTTACTTACTGTTTTTCTAGTTTAAGCCTGTAGCCACTATTTAACTAATTTTAGATTTTTACTCCTGTTTAACTGACTTAAACCTTTAGTAACTGCTTAGTACATTTAGGCCTTTAGCTACGGTTTATCTAACTTGAGTCTTTAGCTACTATTTGGCTAAATTCAGCCTTAAGCTATGACTTAGCTAGTGTGAGCTTTTTAAACATGGTTTTGGTAATTTTAGCTTTGTGTTTTCACTTAAACATTCAGCACTCAGGGTTGACATGTTTTGCAGGAAATGTACTGTAATCTTAACCTCTGCGATTAAAATAATTTCTGTTGAACATTCTGATTTTTCCGAGTTGTTTTGAAAAAACAAACAAACAAACAAACAAACAAACAAAACATTGGTCACCTGGAACCTGGACTCCGTAAACGTTAGCATCCTGCAGACAGTCGCTGATGGAGAGGATGTCAGAAACCTCTGTCGTTGCCACGTTCTCACCTTTCCACCTGCCGGTTCAAACAGTTTTACATCACATGGAGCTTCATATACAGTAGTCCAAGAGAGGTGGGCAATCATGACACTGTCTGTGAATGAGGATTAAAAGGCTAGCTTAAAATACAAAAGACTAGCTAAAAGAATCAGAAAGTCTAGATACATGCTAAAAATACAGTAGGGTTAGGTAAATGGTAAAAGTAGCCAAATGCTAGCTGATAGTAGCAAAAGGCTAGCAAAAAAAAAAGAAAAGTAGCAAAATGCTAGTTGAAAGCAGAAAAAGGCTAGCTATAGGTAGTAAACGAGCTAGATAAATGCTGAAAGTTAAAAATGGGTAGTTAAAAGTAAAAAGTCTGAACAAAAGCTAAAAATAGCAAACTCCTAGCTAAGAGCTCAAAGTAGCAAAATGCTAACTGAAAGTAGCAAAAATGCAGCTGAAAGTTTCAGCTGCATTTTTGGTTTCAGCCTGAAACCAAAAAGCAGAAAAAGCCAGCAGAACTCTTGATAGAAGCTAAAAGTATAAAAAACGAAAGGGTAACGCTAAAAGTGGGTAAAGGCTAGCAAGAAGTTAAATGTAGCAAAATTGCTAGCTAAATGCTAAAGATAGCAAAATAATAGCTAAAAGTAGTGAAACACAAACAAAAGCAAAAGTAGAAAAAGCTAGCTAAAATTAGAAAACTCTAGCTAGAAGATGGAAATAGCAAAAAAGTATAGCTAAAAGCTAAAAGTACTAGAAGAGTAGCTAAAAACTAAAAGCAGCATCCGAAGACTGAAAGAGATTAAAAAAAGAAGAGTTTTTGAAAGAACTGAAGAGAACAAAATTTATTTTTATGAGAACATTTTTATAAATAAAATTAAATATTTGGAAAAGTATAAGTCACAGCGTTCATGTTTTGATGAATGAACGGCTAAAATGGCACAAAGTCAGCTGAAGTAAGTAGATTGACAGGTAAACGAGAAGTCCAGGACCTGAAGGTGTCCCCGACTCGGTCCTGAAAGTAAATGAAGTTGTCCTCATCGATTCTCATCAGGTCTCCGGTGTTGAAGTAAACGTCTCCTGTCTTCAGGACGTTTCGAAGTTTTTTCCTCTCCGTTTGTTCCTGGTTTTGGGCGTAGCCTTCAAACGGAGCGATTTCTGTGATTTTTGACACCAGCAGCCCCGTTTCACCTACAAAAGCAGCCACGTTTAGCCTGAAACTGTAGTAAAACATATACAGTATTAAAGAGGAAGTGTCCGTCCGAGCGAGCTGAGATCATTTGTCACCTCTGGATGATTCGATGCAGAGACCGTTAGAGCCTCGCACGGGTTTGTCGCGCTCCGTGTCGTATTTTATCAGCGTGTACGGGAAGAACTTCTGCAAGAGCAACGTAGATGACAGTCATTAGTGTCCAAAGCACAAAGAGTCATAATAAACACTGCACCTTTAAACCTGGACCTGGACCATCACCTTTAAACCTGGACCTGGACTGGACCTTTAAATCTAAATGTGAGTCAGTTCTCTCATCTAAGATCTTCATGGTGGTGAATGAAAGTTTGATAAAACTTGTGTTAGTCCTCCATCTCCACCTTCTACTGCTTATTGGGGGTCGAGTTGTGGAGGTCCAGGTGAGAAACCCAGACTTCCTGTGGGAACCCAAGTTGTCCCCAGACCAGAGGGGATACACAATCCCTCCAAAAAGTTCTGGGTCTGCCTCAGGGTCTCTTCCCAGTGGAACAGCCCAGAAAACCTCTAAAGGGAGGCGTCCAGATCAGATGAACCTCCTCAGCTGACTCCTTTCAATTAGGAGGAGCAGCGGCTCAAATCCGAACTCCCCTCGGATGAGAGCAAGGAAGTTCGTTTCTGCTATTTGGTTCCAAGATCTGGTTCTTCTGGTCCTGATCCAAACCTCATGACCACAGGTCAGGGTTGGAACATAGATGGACCAGTAAATCCAGATCTTTGTCTTTTAGACTCAACTCTTTATTCACTACAACTGACCAAAGCAACACCCTCATTACTGAGGATGAGGCAGTGATCTGTTGATCCATCTCTGTCCTGCCATCAACAAAATGCGAAGATACCTGAAGTCCTCCATCTGTGGCACATGGTGGTCCTCAGTCCTGGTCCTGGAGGGCCACTCTCCTGCACGTTTCTCTGCTTCCACACACCTGATGTGGATCAATGGGATTCTGCAGAACTTAAAAGACCTGCTGAGGAGCAGGGAAACAAAACATGCAGGATGGTGGACCTCCTGCAGGACCAGGACTGGACACTGCACCACTGCTGGTAGTTCTGTTAGTTTGGCCCAGACGAAGTCTTGAACATCAACAGATTTTAACTAAAACTAAAACAATGAACGTTTGACTCAATTATTTAGGAAAAGTCTACCCACCATGTCTTCTGATAGGAATAATTATTCAACAGTGTCGGAGCAACAACTGAATCCATAAAACTCCCCAGAGCTCTGTGTTTACAAGGTGCCATGTCTCCACTCATCCTCGTGTCCTTTGATTGACAGCTCATATTTACAGGGACCACAGCGGGTCAGAGACGCTCACCCATACAACTGTTTCCACTTTGGTTGTTAAAATCCCAACAAAATTGATTTTTTTTCTTGAGAAGGATTCTGTTCATTAAAACTTTAACAAAAAAACAAAAACTTGCATCCGGAGATTATTCCCAAGAATTGCTCTTTAATGTCTCAGCTGCTGAGAAAATGGCAACGTTTACAGTCCAAGAAGCCATTTTTGCTCCAGAACCTCAAAATGTACTCGGAGTGTAAAATAAAGTCAACATCACTCATCCAGTGTTCTATAAATGAAACAACTTGCATCAAGTAATTCAAGATTTTTAATAAAATGTTGACATCTTGGTGTTTTTACACGACAAGACAATGAAATTTATTACTTTAGAAGCAAAAAACTTTTGGTTCCCACCCCCTTTGATAAAATGTAACACTGAACTACGCAGCTGAAGTCCTTCTATTTGTAATAAAGTTTATACTTTAATAAGTTCTTAACATGAATATAAAGAAATGACAGGCTGTTTCATTTTATCTGAGAAATTTATTCATGTATTTACAGAAAATTGAACAGAAAAACTGCAGAAACTACTTTATGAACAGAAATGTTTATAATTGCTGTATTTTTGGTCAAAGCTACAAAGAGAAGGACCAAAGAGCCACATGTGAGCCACTGGTTGCAGAGCCTTGTCCTAAGATTATACCTCTGGACGGACTGGGTTCAGACAACCAAAAGTATGTGGATAAATATCCAAAGCATTCAAATATTTAAAAGTACTGTATGTGGATGATATCACGCTTACCTTGTGAAAAAAGTGGACTCGTCCAACTGCTCCAATTTTTCCCGTGTAGTTCAGAAACCCGACGTTTCCCTCCGTGGAGGCGTAAAACTCCAGCACCCGGATGTTCCCAAAGCGACTGAGAAACTCTTTCCATATTTCCGCCCTGACACCGTTTCCGACGGCCAGCCTCACTTTGTGCTCCTTGTCGTTTTCTTTCTGCATTTTCAAACAATACAACCAACATTTAACGTTTTGAAAGATGAACCAAATGTGTAAACTTGTGTTTAGAACTGTTAGAAGAATAAAGTCCACCTTTCATTTCTTGGAGCTTAAGACATGATGAACCTGATCCGGTTTTTGTCATGTTCTAAATGACTCGAGTCTGACCTGAAGTGGTCTTTGGTTGGAGTGGAAACATTGTTAAAACGCCAAATGATCAAAAACATCCAAACTAACATCATCAGCCATCGGATGATTTTGTTTGCACCAAAAATATTCTGTTAGTAATAATAAAATTTCTGGAGCTCATCTCAAGACCTCAGATTTGGTGTTTTGTGGCCCACGGTTTTGTCCAAACAAGCTTTGATCTACAGAGGCACTGCACGGTCTGGCCTTCAGGGTGAATCAGCTGTCTGAACGTGAATAATCTTTCTCTCTGCAGAACGATGGACTCTAAATGACCTTTGACTGTACAAAGATTGATGGACAGCAGCAGCTGCTTCTTTTGAGGTCATTGCTGAGGTCTTTCCGTCTTGGTGTTGTGTTAAAACACACACTGTCCACATTTTTGAAAATTACATTTGTATGCATCCTTTATGATTGTCTTTTGACTTTGTTGTCCACTGTTGTTAAAATCAGGTCTCTCTTGTAAATGAGTCCCCGAGGCTCAATGGGATTAACCTGTCT
>JARVLU010000599.1:10805273-10816578 GCA_031762415.1 Simpsonichthys santanae | reverse complement strand
AAAGCTTTTCTTTCTGCAGCTGTGCAGCCTCCATGCCACATGTTGATGCTGGAGCACAGGATGCTCTCCACTGCACAGCTGTAGAAGGAGGTGAGGACTGAGCTGCCCAGCTCACCTATAGGCGTCCTGGGTCCATTCTTACCAAATGAGTCACCTCAGCTGGCTCCCCTGTATGTGGAGGAGCAGAGGTTCCACTCCAAGTCTCTGGAGAACTGAACTTCTCACCTGATCTCTAAGGGAGAGTCCAGCTACCCTGCAGAGAGAACTTATTCAGACCGCCTGGACAAAGGATCTGATTCTTTCAGTCTGCCCAGAGTTCAGGACCTCAGGTGAGGGTAGGAACGTAGACCGACCAGTAAACAGAGCACTTCTTCTTGCAGCACAACTCCCTCTTCACTACAATGGACCGGCTCAGGGTCCACAACACTGGAGGAACTGCACCAATCTATCTGTAGATCTTTCGCTCCATTCTTCCCTCACTGAGAACAAAACCCAGGGATTCTTGAACTCCTCCACTTGAGGCAGAACCTCACCCTGGAGAGAACAGTCCACCCTCTGATTCAGGACCAGGATCTCAGATCTGGAGATTCTGATCCTCATCCTGTGAACCGCTCCAGCGAGAGCTGAAGATGACACCAACAGGACCACGTCGTCAACTGAATCGACTGAAGAAAGTGACACTGAATAAATGTAAACGAGTCACGTTTGAACCTGCTGACTCAAGAACTGGACTTCCTCTGATGCAGCAGCAGATTTAGATCTTTTTGTCTGAACAGAATTAGTGATTTCCAGCACAGCTTAGAGTCAATAATCACCTCCAACACGAATTCTGGGAACAGTTTGGCTTCATTACAAACAGTTTGAGCGCCAAATACTTTTCTTTGCCTCTGCACTTTTTAAAACACAACAGAAAGGCTTTTCCTGACGGGACGTCTCTGCAGAGTCTCATAAGTGAACGAAGCAGCTGAAGTTTCTACAGCTTCAGGCCCGTTGGACCTCACAGCGCTGTGACTTCTCTGAGCAGCCGTGCTTGTCAGATCGACCTCCCAGAGGTCAAAGCGAAGAGTAAAAGTCGAGAATCAGCCGCGGCGACGGAGACTAACTCCGAGGTTTCTGTGGTTTCAGACTAAATGCGTGCACGTTTGACCTGCTCCAGTTACAGATGGCGTCTCCTTGAGAATCTGGCCGCCTGCAGGCCTCAGAGGTCGGCCGCTGCACGTGCACGCCTGTAATAAGAATCCTCGTTCTGATGACGTCGCTCAGACCCCGTCGCACCCGTGCAGCGTCTGCACAACGTCGGTTTCTGCGAGACGTCTTAAAAACCTGCTCGCCACGTTCAACCCGTCCTGTGGCGTTTGGAGCAGGAAGTGACGCTGCAGACGTCCTCAGCTCCGACCCTTTGAGCCTGGAGGAGATATTTCTTTAGATACGAGAAGTCAGTGAGGTCTGTGGGCGTGGGGGGGTTGTGAAACTGCTACGAGCACAGTCCATGGAGCATGTGGTGTAAAGCTGATTATTTCAGCTCACTGTGAGAAGCTGTTCTGCACAACCCAACACAAACAGAACCTGTCCGGACCCACAGGTTTGTTCTCTCGCTGACCTTTTTATAATTAAAGCCCTGGCATTCCTTGAAGGGATGCATATCGCCCGCCGCCTTTCAGGCCTGGAGTTTTTAAACTAAAATCCTCTTGTATTGAGAAACAAAGATGTTTTTGTGGCGGGTAAGCTCAGTTGGCTGTGGCAGCCATCTTGAATTGAACTGATTATAAATGTTGATCAGTTGCAGATAAACAAGCGATGGCTTCCTAAAACTTTCTTTGGAATCTGAATGATTCCTGAGAAATTTTGCTAACAGACATTAGGCATGAACTCCAATAGTTAATGGTAAAGTTTCAAGCAAAATTGTATTTTATTGTTTGGAGTGTTGAGGATCACTCTCTCAGCTACTCCCACACCAAACTTGAGCTCCGAATCTGTAAAACTGACTGCGCTACGGCCATTTTTGCGTTTGCCAGGTTGGTTTGACTTGAGCAGTTAAACACTTGTAGTTTTCCATTCAGTGATTACTTTTTAAGGGTTTTGTTAAAATCCGTCCACTGGTTCATGAGATATTTTGCTAACAGACACCGACTCCAATAGTTAATGGTGAAGTTTTTAGCAAAACTCACAAGTGCTATTTTAGTATTTGGTGCAAGTGTTGATGATCACTCTCAGCTACTACCACACCAAACTTTAGCTCCTTATCTGTAAAACTGACTGCAATACGGCCATTTTTGCGTTTGCCAGGTTTGCTTATCTGTGGTGGCCATCTTGAATTGGTTTGACTCGAGCAGTTAAACACTTGTAGTTTTCCATTCAGTGATTACTTCCTGAGAGTTTTGTTCAAATTCGGCCAGTGGTTCATGAGATATTTTGCTAACAGTCCGTACAAAAGGAGACTCAATCAAATGTGAGGGGCGATACCTTTTTTTTTTTTTTTTTTTTTTTATGGGTTTGGGGTGTTGTATCTTTTAAAGGGTGCAGCCTAATTAATGTAAGTGGTGAGTTAATTAGTTATTTTTATTGGGCTCGTGCAGAAATGTTCACATTTTTGAACTTTCCGTGCGCTTTTTGACGCCCTGCTGATAAGAATTCGCTGCCGTCAGGGATCTGGTCTCCTCTTTCTTCGGTCACGTTGCTGCCCGCCTGCAGGCGACCAATGGTCTGAGAGACACGTAGACCCGCGGCTATAAAACCGGTCCGGACCTCGATCCGGACCACAGAGTTCAGAACCGACCCCGGAGCCTGCGCCGCACGTGTGTCCGAGTTCCGCTCACTATTCCTGGGGAAAATGCTGCGCGTCAGGTGCCTGAGAGGAGGTAGCAGGGGGGCCGAGGCCGCCCATCTGATCGGAGCCATGGTTGGTATCCTGCTGGTGCCTTTAGCACTTCTCTTAGCACAACTTTGATTTTCTTTACAGATTAGTGTGTTTGCTGGTGTTAAAAAAAAAAAAAAAGCACACGTCAATCAAAGGTGAATAAAGACATTTTATTGGGACTTTTTCTTCTGATGCAGCGTCTGAAAAGGGCAGAAGTCTCTAAAACAGTTTTAAAAGAACATGTCTCTCAAAAGAGTCTCAAAGTGGTCTCCAGGTTGTCTCGAGAGTCCAAGCTGCGTTTAGACTCGAGGTGAGGGGTTAGACTTCTGCTGTGCTGTGCGCCGGTTCTGGCAGTCAGGTTCTGGTCTGCTGCCTCTGGATCACTTAGGGACCGTTACCAAATTACTGACCAATGAAAAACAAAAAGCCTCCATTACAGACTGGACAATGAAGACACATGTTTTCTTTTTTTAATTATAATTATCTGATTTTAATGTATTTCCTGATCTTTATAAATATTTTTATCCTCTGACAGGTTTAAAAACACATTGATGATAAATGATCTTTAATAAAAACTGGTCCAGACCTGCCTGTCTCCATTAAGTCAAGCAAGCAGATTAATCATGAAAGTGGGGCAGCTGCTCACATGGGCAACAAAATAACTCAAATTCATGAACTATTATGGGATGGCACAGCTGAATGGAGCAACATATCCTTTTTACTGTTATTTCATGGATTATTTAGTATTTCTGCTTTTACTGATGAAGATAATTGACATATCTGTATTTGTCACTGATGTAATGTCCCTCTAATTAAACGAGGTCACAGTTTAATTACAGTATTCAGGTTTCTGAGTTGTGGGCGACCTTTTTCAGAAAGTGGCTGGAAATGCAAAGAAAATTTCACCTATTTTTGTGCATTTTTCCCACATTTTTGCAGCTAGCACCTTTCAGAGCAGCTTTATTGATTTATTGAACCGTTTACTGCTCGCCTGATGAAGCCGTTTAGGGGAAAGAAATCAGATACGACCGTTTTTACTCCGAGGGGTCCAAAGAGTCATATGATTTCCCTAACAGACTTTTTTTTTGTTCTCTTGGTTTCTGAGTGACTGTGAACAGCTGTCTGGCACAGAAGGCTCCTCAACTCAGTGACACCGGAGCTGGTCCAGAGCCAGTGGGGACCACACTGTAACTGCTATCTGAGGAGATAAGGCTGCTTAATAACACGTGTACTTTGGCACTGAACCAACCCTGACTTGTATCACTTTCCACTCTACTGTATTTAAACAGGCCAAGTTTTTTTTACGTAGTTTCCCACCCTTTTTTTTTTTTTAACCACAATGAAAAAGACAAAGAAAACCCAGTTTGAATTAACTTATTGCTCTGTGGTCTTGAGTTAAAATAAAACCGTACATTTTGCAGAAAATATTCTCTGTACACTCATGCAAATCTGCCCACCCCCCTCAGGTTGGCCGCTCAGTCGCCGGCTGGATGCAGAGGGCCTTCCAGAGCTCTTCGAGTGCAGCAGCTGCACAACAACATGCAGCTGAAGAGGAAGCTGTCGCTGAGCCCCTGCAGCAGGAATGTCCTGTCTGCAGCTACAACGAATGGGACCCTCTGGAGGAGGTGATCGTGGGGCGAGCTGAGAACGCCCACGTGCCTCCCTTCACCGTGGAAGTGAAAGTAAGTTCATCAAGATGGCGCAGCTGCAACATGAAATCATGACGGTGATGTGTTCTTTTTTAATTTGCCCAAACAGGCTAACACATATGAGAAGTACTGGCCCTTCTACCAGACGCATGGGGGCCAGTCTTTTCCTGCGGACCACTTGAAAAAGGCCGTTTCTGAGATAGAAGAAATGTGCAACATCCTCCGTCATGAGGGCGTTGTCGTGAGGAGGCCGGAACCCCTGGACTGGTCCGTTGAATACAGAACTCCAGACTTCACATCAACAGGTATGAAGACATCACACTACATAAATAAAGATGGCGCAGCCGCAGCATCTCCACCACTGACACTGGACCAAACATCTTCTGGGCTTTGTATTTTTGGAACAAAAGTCTGCTCACTCTGATGTAAATATAGGAAAGTCCCGCCTACGCCCGCTCCTGACTGGTTAGCAGGCTGTCAATCACACATAACAATTCTTTAAGCCTAAAGTAATAAGTAAAACTAAACACATTAAAGCTTGAATTACAAACTATAAAATAAAATTTTAAAGTTTACCTGAACTATATCAAATAGTGCAGTTTTATATGCTGTGGAGTGATTTTGTATGGGGTGCCATTTGTAAAGTTCCACAGTCAAAAATTAATAGCAATATTTTGGTTTGTTTAGCCTTTAATATGAAAAAAAAAATTTTTCAAAGTCATTTTTTCACTGTGTTTTACATACTTTTAAAAATGTCCTAGTACCCATCTACCGTAAATATTTAATTTACAAGCTAAATATTTAGTTTACAAACTAAATGCTTTACTTGAAGTTAAATATTTAGTTGATAAACTAAATATTTAGGTATAAATTAATTGTTTAATTTCCAAGCTAAATATTTAATTTCCAAACTAAATATTTATTGTCCAAGCTAAATATTTAATTCCCTAACTAAATATTTGACTGCTAAGCTAAACATTTAATTTCCAAATTAAATATTTAATTTGCTAACTAAATATTTAACTCTGACCTGAATTAGCTTGCAAGTTAAATATTTAGGACTGAGTTATATATTTAGTTAAATATTTATCTTGGACAGTAAATATTTAGTTTGAAAATTAAACGTTTTAGTTTTGAAAATAAATATTTAGCTTGTAAATTAAGTATTTACTTCATACCTAAATACTTAGTGCACTAACTAAATATGTAACTTGCAAATTAAGTATTTAGTTTGTAAACTAAATATTTAGCTTGTGAATTAAATATTTAGTTTGGAACTATGACATTTATAAATGTATGTAAAACACGGTGAAAATATGATTTTGAAAAATAAAAACTTTTTTCTTATTAAAAGCTAAATAAACCAAAATATTGCTGTCAATTATTGACTGTGTAACTTTACAAATGGCACCCCATATTTTTGTGCCTTGAACTTGAGCACAAAGTTAAATATTTTTAATATTTACTGTACATAATGCTATTATAAATCTCTGTAATTAAATTCTGACCAGCGGTTGGGGGGGGCGGGGGGGCGTAACCAGGAGAAATATTAGCTTTAAAATATGATATTGTAAAAACAGATAAGAATGTGATTTGATTGTATGGTAAAACTGCCTTCCATACCTTGAATCAATTTCAGCGCGCAAACAGGCAGATGAGCGCACACTTTTTATGCACGCTCAACTTGATAGTACAAAACAACTACATAGTATGGCATTCTGAAATGCATGTAAGCACTCAATGTAAACAAGGCGCTCATCTGAACCTGTTTAGGCACGAGAGACAGGACTGAGCTGCACCGGCAGGCTGCAGTTTGCGTAGTCAAGTCAATTCAACCTTATTTATAAAGCACATTTAAAAACAGCAGCTGTTACCAAAAGTGCTTCTTGGATGTTCATAGAAGCTCTGAGAAGAGTTTTAGGAGGAAACATCTGCTGTTAAAGAAAATAAAGGAAGAACAAGGAAGACGACTGTCAAAAATAAATGTCAGGGATGAAGCATAGAGCGGCAAGTTTACAGTTTGAATGAAATTTATTTTTATTCATAGCAGGTGGTAACTGGCTTAGCTTTATAAGTTTTTCTACAATTATTTAATTAACATTAACCATTAAACGAGAAAATTTTATGTGTTTGGTTGCGCTGTGTTAAAATGAAGGGGCGGGGCTTAAAGCAGTACCAGGACTCTCCTCTAGGTGGTGCACATCCTTTGCAAATTCATTTTTCGTCTTCTGGTCCATATCTAGTTATAAATTTGATGATTACCAGGGGGTTGTGTGTAATTTTCCAGACTTGAATGGCTATTTTGTTTGTTTTCTTGTTGCAGGTATGTATGCTGCCATGCCCAGAGACATCCTGATAGTTGTGGGGAATGAAATCATAGAGGCGCCGATGGCCTGGAGGGCTCGATTCTTTGAGTACCGTGCCTACAGACCTTTGATCAAGGAGTACTTCAGAAGAGGAGCCAAGTGGACCACTGCTCCGAAACCCACCATGGCGGATGAGCTGTATGACCAGGTGAGGCCCACTTCAGACCTGTGAGATCAGGACCAACCACCTCACTGAGGTTGTTCACATCACCTCTGAACTTTTTGCCCTGAGCGCTTTTTTTGTTTGTTTGTAGGAACAGACTCCACTTCAGTTTGGTTGCTTCTGTGTGAATTGGTGTTTTCTTGCGTCCATCAGGACTACCCCATCCGGACCGTGGAGGACAGGCACAAGTTGGCGGCCCAGGGCAAGTTTGTGACCACAGAACACGAGCCCTGCTTTGATGCTGCTGACTTTATCCGAGCTGGGAGGGACCTTTTTGTCCAGAGGAGTCAGGTAGGAAGCCTCTGAGCTCAGAGTTCATCTGACCGTTCAGCCAGGATCATTCCTGTCAACTGTTCCACCTCAGGTTACAAACTACTCGGGAATCGAGTGGATGAGACGTCATCTGGCCCCAGACTACAAGGTCCACATCATCTCATTCAAGGATCCGAACCCCATGCACATCGATGCTACTTTCAACATCATCGGCCCCGGGCTGGTGCTGTCCAATCCTGACCGCCCCTGTCGCCAGGTATTCTCAGACAGGACTCGATCAGGACGCCGCCCTCTGTTGGAGAATCATGGTAGAACTCACCGATGGCTCCATCATTCACCGCTGCCCTTTCCCCGCAGGTGGACATGTTCAAGAAGGCCGGCTGGACGGTGGTGAAACCTCCGACGCCCTTGATTCCCGATGGTGAGTGCTTCAGCTGAAACTTCTCTGACTGAAGGAGGAACACTGAAATTGCATCCTTAAAGCTGAAACAAGTAAACATTGACTGAAAAGCTAAAAAGAGCAAAACACTCCTCAAAAACAGCTAAACTAAATCGAAAACTTAGCACCAACCAGCAAAAGAAGCTAGAAGATTTATTGTATTTTATTTACTTTGTTTTAACTTTTGGCTGCTCCTTTCCTCAGAGGTCGCCACAGCAAACTACCGGTAACTAGCACAAAGACAAGACGATAAACTGCCAAAAAGATTTACTAAGAATAGCAAAGCAGTAATTAGAAGCTAAAAGTATACAGTACGGTATATATAAAAAGACTGGCTAAAAACTCAAGGCTAGCTAAAAGAAGTAAAAGCTAAATGAAGCAAAATGCAAGCAAAAAGCATCTAAGAGTTAAGCTAATTGTAGCTAAAAGTTTGAAGTAACAAATGTCAACTAAAAACAAAAAGTAACAAAATACAAACTAAAAGCTTAAAAAGCAAAATATAGCTAAAAGCTACAATGAGTAAAACACTAGCCAAAAACATCAAAGACGGACTAGTAGACAAAAGCAAAAAAGAATAGAAAAATGCTTGATAAATGCTAAAAAAAAAAAAAAAAAAAAGCTGAACTCTAAATCCAGTAGCTTAAAAGAAAAAAAAAATTCTAAAAGCTAGCACAAAGAAACAAAAGGTAAGCTAAAAGTAGCAAAAGACTGGCTAGAAGATAAAGTTCCAAATGTGGTTTCTAAGAGTAGTAAAGCAGTAACTAGAAGCTAAAAATAAAAAGATGGCTAAAAGAACTAGCCAAAGGATAGCTTAAAGCTAAATAAAGTAAAATACAAGCTGAAAGCATCAAAGCCTGGCTAATAGGCAAAAGGAGCAAACGACTAGATAAACATAGCAGATGCTCGCTAAAAATAGCAAATTGCTAGACAAATGTTAAAACTTAAAGGCTAGCTAAAAGCTAAAAGTAGCAAAACACGACAAAATTATTTGCAGAATCAGATTGTAGAACATTGTAATATTCTGATAGCTACAAAACTAAAACTTTTAGCTCGATTTGAATGAGCTGAACGTTGTTAAACAGCTAAAACAGCAGATGTAGCTGGATTACCATGAACGTACAGAAAATTAAAAAGCTAAAAACATTCGTCTGACTCAGCGCTCAGGCGAACGTTAGGAGGTTATTTTCTCAAGAAAAGGTTTTTTTTTTTCTGTGCAGACCACCCACTGTGGATGTCCTCCAAATGGCTGTCCATGAACGTCCTGATGTTGGGCGAGAAACGGGTCATGGTTGACGCCAACGAAACCTCCATCCAGAAAATGTTTGAGAGCCTCGGTGAGTGCACGCCATCGTCTGAGTCCGTTTTTTTGTTACTTCAGCTTTTGCATCTTTTAGTCATGCTATTTTTTTTTTATATATGTGTCGTTCAGGTATCAAGACCATAAAGGTGAACATTCGCCATGCCAACTCCCTTGGTGGTGGCTTCCACTGCTGGACAACCGATGTCCGCCGCCGCGGTACCCTGCAGTCCTACTTCCACTAGCCGTGCCAGAAACAGGCAGTTTTTATTGAGCTTTGGAAACTAAAGCCTCAGTCCGGATTCTTAATTAGCAATCAATCTGTGATGTGCATGTGCTGGTTCTTCAGACTCTTGTGTGAATAAGAATAATTTGGAAGTCTTGAGCTCCTCCGGATTGTGTCTTGAACGTTTAGGAGTGATTTTGATTCGCTGCCTCTTTGCAAACAGCTTTGTTCAGAGAAAAGTAGCAAATATTTGCTCGATATCGACAAACAATCCGTTTACTTCAGTCGGGAAACTCAATATAAACTGCATTTCTGGCCTGGCTACTGCGAAGATGAAGTCTCAAAGGCTTTCTCACCTACAAGCCGAAGCTTTGAGGACAAGGTACAATTTGGTATATGAATGTCACGAAACAAGGGTACGGAGGCATAGAACTACCTCCTCGGGAACTCTGAGGGTGTTTTTCATTCAGACCTCGCTCCTCCTGAGAGTTTATTAAAAAGAAAGGGAGAGTTAGACACATTGGTGAAAAGCACCCTCAGAAACAATATTTCTGTCTCTTTCCAATATTTCCTTTTTTTTATAAAGTCATGTATAAATCTTTTCGGTACGTCATGAAACCATTTTAACATCTTATCACTATTTTGTAAAGTTTTTAATTGAGTAAACAGGAAAAGTTCTGCTTATATTTTTACAAATATTGGATTTCCCAGGAATTCATTTGTTTTAATTTTATATATTTTCATACAAAGTGGTCCGTATCAAATATTGTCTACCTTCTGCCTCTGCTGTTTTCTCCTGTTGCACATCTGGGCCAGTTACAGTCCGCGCTGCTCGTCACGCTAGCCACACCTGGATGCTTCAAGAACGACGTTTCGCTGGAAAATGTAATGTCTTATGATTCCTCTGCTGCCTTTAGACCGAGATGTGTTTGACTGCTTTGATTTATTTTGTTGTTTTGAAACAATAAATTTAAAGGAAACGGGAATGGAAGTGAGGCTTCATTGTTTACACGTGTTATTAAATGCAATTTAAGAAATTCTGTCTCGTTGCTTTGGCTCATGATTTTAACATGTTTATGTTGTAATTTGACACGGCCGATAATTAGCATCCAAATATTCAAAGAATTTTACCACAGAAAAACAAACATGGTTGATGGTGTGCGGATCCAGAGGTGCAAGAAGCAGGTAGTTTCCAAAAAGGTTTAAATTAAAACAAGTGGTACTCCGATGTCCCTCGTCTCAGAGGGATTTGAAGTAAATGTAATTTTAAAGATGAATGTTTTCTGGACTGGAATTAAGGGAATGAAAGTAAACCTAAATGTTTTTTGTGCAAGATATTCAAATGAGCAGGAGTTACACTGGAGAAGAACACAGGAAGGTTTTTATTTTTCTTGTTCGAGGCAGCTCTGAGTGATGGATCCAGAGAGGAGGAAGCCATTTTATCCACCAGGTGCAGTGGAGGAGCCAGGGGGTGGCCATTGGTGACTTTAGCCCCCATAGATTAACCTTCAGCCACCTCAGTCATTTGAGGAAACTACTTTTAAGCAATATAAAAACCAGAAAGTGTAGTTGCAACAGTGGTCCCAGGTACAGACAAACACAAGGAGCAAAAAAGATAAAAATGTATTTATTAAGTAAATAAAAACGCAAAGCAGCAAAACTTTCATATGCAGGAGAACACAGAGGAGGACCAAGACGTGTGGAGAACCAATACGATGAAACGCTGGTGACGAGAGTGTTTAAATAAACAGGGAGACGGGAAAGCAGAAACACCTGGACTGATTACTAATGAGGAACAGGTGAGGATGGCAGCCTAACTGAACAAACACTGAGGAAGCTGACGGAGGAGAAACATCCAAACCATCCATTCGTCATCTTTACCCACTTCTTCCTTTAAAGGTCACGGGGGTCACTGGTGCCCGTAACAAGCAGTCACTGTGCGAGAGGCAAGGGACACTGGACAGGTCTCCAGTCCATCACAGGGACACATAGAGACAAACAACCATTCACTCTCTCACTCTCACCTAGAGACAAT
>JARVLU010000599.1:10724396-10739062 GCA_031762415.1 Simpsonichthys santanae | reverse complement strand
CTCTAGAGCCTGTCTTGTGTGTGATTTCTCCTTCTGTCTGGCTCCTGAGTTAGTGGGGACACTGTCTGCTCTGTGGTACAGAGTCCTGATGACTCTTAACTTGTGCAAAACGCATCCGTCCAGGGGACCCGTCTCAACCTTGTCAGATTTATCTAACTGGATTATTGAGCATGCTTCAGGATGTTGGAAGAAACTATTTTTTAGAATGAGGATCAGAGAGGACAGCCATGTTCCCCGAGCAGCTGGAGGTGGGGGGACACGCAGGGGCCAAGGACAGCGAGGGACAGCAAAAACAAAGACAGGTCTGTTTGCTGTTAGTCAGGTACAAAAGACAACATCCACTGCTGCTATAAGGTTGAAAAAAATGTTCCTCTGAAAGTTTTGTAAGAAAACAGAAAAATGTAACTCAAAGAATTCAGTCAATCTCCCCTCAAGAGCACACCAGCTTTATTTACAAGGAACTTTAAACAACCTTTGGACCAAAGTGCTGTCGATAGTCAACAAAACCACCAGCAGTCACACAACACATTGTACAAAACATTTAAAAGCATACCAAAAACAGCCTTAACATTAAAAACTAAAAATCAATTAAATAGGTTAAAAATAAACTAAAATTAGATCAAATCAACATCTCAGGTGGTGTCGAAAGCCAAGAAGAGGTGAATTTAAAGAAGCGGTTTAAACGAGCGGTACTCCAATGTTCAGCGTCTCTGAGATTTTTAGAGTAAATGTTTGTAGTTTTAAAGTTGAGTGTTTTTCTGGACTGGAACCAAACAGACTGAAGTAAACCTAAATGTTTTTGGTGCAAGACAGGAGTGGCACTGTGGAGAAGAACAGAGGGAGGATTTTTTTTTTTTTTTTTGGTTTTCTTACTCGAGGCAGCGCAGAGAAACGGATCATGGAGAGAAGAGGGAGACATTTTATCCACCATCAGGTGCAATGGAGGAGCCAGGGGGTGGCCAGTGGTGGCCTTGGTCCCCATAGATTAATCTTCGGCCAACTCAATCATTTGAGATGAATATACTTTTAAGCAATATGGAAAGCATGGTTTCCTCAAACAACTGGATTTACATATGTTGGTAGCCATCTTGGATTTTGACACGGTAACTCACTTTTTGATCATGACCTTCCTTACATCAACATGCAGCCACACACCAAAATGGAAGTTGGTCGGATGCTTAATTTTCAAGTTATCATGTTTACAACATGCTCGGGCGGCCGGATGGTATTTCGAGTGATGGGCAAATGAAGCTTTTCTGAAGCTCGTTAAAAAAAAATAAATAATAATACAAGTCATTACTTAAGCTTTGCGACACAAACACGCCCTGTTTGGTGCCATCTTGTAGCCAAAAGTACAAAGAGCTGCTTGAAACCACAGTGTGAAATGAGGCATTTAATCCTTGTTGCCCAACCCACTGAGCTGCTGGTTAAAATTCTGAGACATTTCTGTCTGATTTCAGGCACATCGAACATTTATTTTTTTGTGGGCGAAAGAATAGATTTATGGATATTTGACGAATAAGGATGAATAAATTTGATCAAAACATGCAACCCCTTTCCTCGTGACTTCTTGACATTTGTAAACACAGATTGTTATAAATCTTTATAATTCTCAACACCAGCTTAGAATGTGCTACAGGTTTCCTGCCTCCATGACTTTATGCAATGAATCGTTTGTTTCCTGAAATGTTTTTTTATTTTATTTTATTTTCTTTCTAGGGGTTAAAGTGCTATGAATTGTTAAACACATAAAACACATCTGGCTGGCTCCACGACTCGCTGGACGCTGTGTGTTATATGTTATGCAAATTGTGTCATTAAAACCCGCCACAAATCTATGGGGTGCCGTTTGTAAAGTTACACAGTCAAAAATTAAAAGCAATATTTTGGTTTATTTAGCCTTTAATAGGGGAAAAAATAGCTTTTTTTTTTTTCAAAGTCATATTTTCACCTTATGTATACATTTGTACATTTATAAATGTCATAGTTCCAAACTAAATATTTAGTTTACAAAACTAAATACTTAACTTGCAAGATAAACATTTAGTTTGTAAACTAAATATTTAGTTTACAAACTAAATGTTTATGTTCAAGCTAAACATTTAATTTACAAACTCAATATTTACCTTGCAAGTTAAATATTTAGTCAGCAAATTAAATATTTATTTTGGAAATTAAATATTTAGCTTGGAAAATAAACATTTAGGTCAGAACTACATATTTATTTAAGGAATTAAATGTTTAGCTTAGAAATTAAATGTTTAGTTTGGAAATAAAATATTTAGTTTGGAAATTATATATTTAGTTTGGAAATTAAACGTTTAGTTTTGAAAATAAATAGCTTGGAAATTAAATATTTAATTTGTACCTAAATATTTAGTTCACTAATTAAATATTTAACTTGCAAGTTAAGTATTTAGTTTGTAAACTAAATATTTAGCTTTTAAATTAAATATTTAGTTTGGAACTATGACATTAATAACATGGTGAAAATATGACTTTGAAAAAAAAAAAAAACATTTTGTTTTCTTAGGAAAGACTAAACCAAAAATTGCTGTTAATTTTTGACTGTGTAGCTTTACAAATGGCACCCCATACAAATCTGTCCAATGATTTACTTCCTCATGAACCTTTGAATCGGGTACCGAAGCAGTGATGTCACTCTTGAAGCATCATGTGAATTTTGCCAAGCGAACTGTTGTTTTTATACATGCCCCAGAGCTTCAGCTTCAGACGGCCCATCACTCGGTACCACATCGCTCTACGACAGGGGACAACAAACACACTATTCAAGCAGTGAAACAAAACACTTTATTCTGCCTTTTCTCCTAAATGATAAGCAGCTGAAAAACTAGTCTGGTTTGTGTGAAACAAGTTTTGTTTTCTTGCTTAGTTTGACTCTGCTGACAACAAAGCTAAATAAATCCATCCATTTTCTTTCTCCTTTCTGGGTCGCGGTAGCTGGTGTCCCTGTGAGAGAGGCAGGGGACACCTGAACAGGTCTCCAGTCCATCACAGGGACACAAATGAGACGAGCATTCACTCTCACTCACACCTAGGGACCATTTAAAGCTACCAATGAACCTAACATGCATGTTTTGGTCTGTGGAAAGAAACCAGGGAGAACATGTAAACTCCATGTCTGGGAGGTGAACCTGCGGCCTCACTGTGAGGCGGCAGCTCTATCCACTGCTCCAACATGATGCTTACAAAAACAAATGTAATTTATTCAATAATCTGAACTTTTTATTCATCAAAACTGCTCATTTTGTCATAAAAATATGAGAATATTGTGCAAAGAGAGCAACAAACGCCACAAGTGACCATGACACGGTGGAGCAAAAGGTTCAACATGATAAACTTTAGTTTACATGAAACTGTCTGCTGTGGTTAATGAGCCTCATTTCTGGTTTTCTGTGAGCTCAGAACAAGGATGCATTTAAAAGAAGAGTCAAAACTGTTTGTCCAGTGGTCTCAAAGCACTATTTGTTGTTTTATTATCTAACCGATCTTCTGCTGAATTATTATAAGAACAGCGTTCAAAACAGGAACAGGTCCTTCTCGGTCAACTGAACCGGCTTCAGGCGGAACCAAAACTGTGAAAAATAAACAGATTTCCACTGAGTGGGTCACAGACAGCTCAAACAAACGCTGCACAAACTCCTGGTGACATTTTGACCAAATTCACATCTGGAGTGTCAAAACTACTGGACAACTGTTACACAACATTCTCACAACAAACTTGTAACTCTTGGACAACACAGAGCCTCTACATGGTCCAGCTGCATTTGATTCTTCATAAGATGTCAAAAAATATGATGAGGAGCAGGTGGGCCTGCTGAAATTCGCTCTTTGTTGTCTCAGTTTAGCTTTACAGGTTGCCGACGTCACAAGCTGTGTCAAATGTTGCACAAGTTAACTCAATGAAACTAAACCGAGAAGGGTTTGAGACAGGTTCTTACGGTGGCCATAAGGTGTAAATGAACAACATTTGAAAAAATACAACGAAAACAACATTAGAAAAAAAATGAAATTACATTAAGCAAAAGTGGAAGTGGCCAAAAGTGGCCGGAATTTATATTATATATGTATACAGTACTTTGGCTTAGTTAATTAATTAATTTATTTATTTTTTCAAATATAATACTGGCCACTTCCGCTTTGGCCATTTCCGCTTTGGTCACTTCCGCTTTGTCTTAATGTAATTCCGTTTTTTCAAATGTCGTGTTTTTGTTGTTTTTTCAAATGTAATTCTGTTTCTTCAAATGTTGCTCATTTACACCTTAGGGCCACCGTAGGTTCCAGATGCCCACGATGACTCTGTGACAGTTTTATAATGAATTATTTGTGTGAACTTTTTGAAAATTTTAAAAATTCCTCCAACATGACAGAGTGCCTCTCAGGCTTTCTTTCGGATGCTATTCACAATTTGCTCCAATGACAAGACCCCACTGGACTGACGGCTGAATTTACTCAGAAGGAAAATCTGTCAACTTTACGTTGCCGTCTCACTGCAATGTGAACGTTTGCAACCAGCAAGACGTGTGGCTATATTAGGAAATCTATTGCTTATTTTTTTGCACACGATTTGCTAAACTGTATTGGCTGTGCACAATACCTCCACCTACCATCTTGGCAGCAGCTGCACCCACATTTATGATTTAAAAATGATTATGGTGGAAAAAAAAAAACTATAATGGTGTGATGAGGATGGCTGTGAGGTGAGAAGGGAGGCCATCGAAAAATGGAAAAAAAAAAAAAAAAAAAGATTATGGTGTGCTTTGAAGACTTTTGGATGTTTTCTGACCCACAAAGGCTGCAAGCCTTTGTGAATTCTGTTTACCATCTAGTTATACCCAGGTGAGACACTACCTCAATTATAAAATCAATGTTAAATGCTGGTAAATATCATTTAACTTATCTACTAATGTTATTTGACTGCTATCTAAAACAGCATATTTTTACTTAATTATTTCAAATTTAAGAAGCACAAAAACATAATATTTGCAGGTTACAACTGTGGATGGCTTCAGTGTTGCCAGATTTATGATGATGATATTATAGTTTTTAGGGTCACACAAACTCCAATAAATATTTATTTAAAACAAAATACAAGTGTTTGGACATTTCTGTTTTCTAAAAAAAACAACACTTTTTTTTTTAGAAAAGGTAGGTAAACATTCCCTTATACCATCGTAGGATGGTATAAGGGAATGTTTTATTATATTGACAGGTCTCTCTTGTAAATGAGTCCTGGGGAATCAATGAGACTAACCTGTATAAATAAAGGTTGAATGACTTTATGCGAATTAGGCAATGACGTCATCGAGCGACTTTTAGGACCGCCAATAGCGACGTTCCTTACTGAGGAGTTGGCATTACAATCAAATTAAGAAAGAACAATAAAAATATATAAGGTGTACTTCGTGTTTCTATCATATAAACCTGAGCAACACAAAAACACATAGAGTAAAACTCGTTTACTACTTGACGCTTCGTTTCCAGACGAACTTGTTACATAACCTGAAAACGCTGTAAACGCTCAGCTTCCGCCTCGTTCAGACGCTGCGCCAACATCATAGGAAACCGTCCTGACTGATGGCTGCCGTCGTTCTTATCTGAAATTGGTCTTTTTTTTGATTTGGTGGAAGAGTGCTATGTCTTCAGGAATGACGGGACAAACGCGGTACGTTTTCATTTTCTTCTAAATTAATTTAGTATCGAGCGACGCTTTAGCATGCTAAAAATGGTATGCTAACGCGTTAGCATGTTAAAAGCGGCGTGCTAACGTGTTAGCTTCGCTGTAGAGCTAATAGTAGCGCGATAACTTGCCTGTTAGTGAGTTACGATTTTTTTATATGGTTAGGCCTGAACATGGATTTAAGTTATTTGATGTTACTTTGGTGTTTTAGATTTGTTAAGAATACTATTTAAATCTGAAGTGGATGTATTAAAAAATACCAGTACAGAATAGTAGTTGATGCTAAGTTAACTTAGCCTGTTTTAGCGTAATGAACGATTTGTTCGGTTTAAACAACTTTTGCTCCAAGGTTACTGATCTTAATCTACCTTTAATGTGTGTTTATTGAATTGCACTGTTGTAAAAATGTATTATTGTTAATTCTGAAGTGCATATGTGTTACCAACGCAATTCAAACACTGTCAGAGTCCATCTTTAATTTTTTCCCCATTTTGTGTCAGATTGTTTTTATAATTTTGACTCCGTATTGTTATTATACAACCCAAAATTACAAGGTCCCTAAATCAAAAAGTTCTCATTTTTAGTTTTCTGGTAACTGTGCAGATATTACACAATAGTATAAAGGAGAGGTACAGTTTTTCCCCATAAGTTCAGTTAGCTACAAGTGTTCACAATGAGGAAATTTCAGTTTGTGTTTTCTTTTTTCCAGCTGCCTAACGAGTCGTTGGGATAAGCCAGCCCAGCCTAAAGCGAGTGTAGATGTGCAGCAGCAGAGGAGTGTTGGAAATGCAGCTCTCCCTGTTTCCATACCAGGAGTCTGTGGCTCATCTGGACCGACCAGCACCGTCTCTCAGCCACCGGAAACAGGAGAAAAGCCGGCACAGGGAGGAGTCGAGCTGGCAGCAGCCATGGCTGCTAAAATAAATGCCATGTTAATGGCAAAAGGAAAGCTTTTGACCCCTCCTCCATTGCCTGCAAAGGTGATGCTTTAAAATATTTAGATACAAGTGTAGCCTTTGTTTGTTTTATGTAATACCAAGGAATTGACTATTCTCTATCTCTAATTTTTTTTCCTCATCTTTTAGATGCCTACAAGTGTCCCTGTACCAGCTGCTGTAGAGGAAATGGTGGTGACAGAAGTCGACATAAATGATGTGCCGTTAAATAGCAGAGACCTTCTTACCAAAGGCAAAACGCAAGAGGAGGTAAATAGAAAACATTTACACAAAGCCTTGGGGAGAAGTTGGTTTGAAAAGTTGCAACATCACCTTAAAAATTTGTTTATTTATTTTCTTTTTTCTTTTTTTGTTTCTCAGATCAGATTGTTCAGTGGAGCTGTTGTCTCGACTAAAGGTCATTACATGACAGACGTTGAAAAGGGAAAAATAGGAGGGTATGTATCTAACTCATTTCATTTGATGTTTTCCTACATGTCTTTTTGCTAACACAGCAGGGTAAAAGCTGTGCAGTTATTTACACTTGAGGTCTTTTATCAACCCATAATGTGTGGCTAAACACGCTACTTTCAACGGCAGGTCTTAATGCTCAGCTCAGATTTTTTTTTGCTTAAATTGGCTGTTTCTGTGTGGTCATTCAAATTATAATGTCAGTGTGACCTCCACTGGACTCCAGCGTGAACAGTCCACAGTTCTGAAGTGACCTGCAGAATAAGACGTGATGTCACACCCAGCGCGTTGTTTATAGAAAGATACACGGATGCTGCCTATGTTGGCATATGTTGATCAGTTCTGAAAGTTGTGCAGTCAGAACCAAGTAAATTAAGATAATTGTTTTGTCCAATAATTCCATCGCATACTGTAGTGCAGAATTATACTTCTCAAACAGGATCAACTGTAAGTATGAACAAGCTGTTATGGATCTCGTTCATAACATTAGCACTGATACAGTCCAACGCTGATATCAGATATAGATTCTCACTCATCAGGACATAATGAGGAAAAAGACAAAGCAACTGGACTTCTGCAGCTGAAGGCATGGAGTTCTGAGCTTTAATATGCACAAAGTTATCAATATTTTTGATCAATCCACATCTGACCTCACTGATGAAATGAGACATGAGTGTTCAGACTGAGGTCACCCTGAACAGCATAAGATATGGCTCTTGATTTTGAACCACAGGTGAAGACCTGGTTCGGATTTGAAATATATCAGATTTGTCCTGTTCAGTCTTTCATAAGAAAATCAGATATGGGTCACTTCTGCCTGCAGGGTGTTGTAGGTAGCTTTAGCTAGTTTAAGCTACAGCAAAAGACAGCCTGCACCCAGCTGTTATGAGAAACAACTGTGATGAAATATTAAAATATGTACATATGTAAAATATGTACATCTGAACTGGGACCACGTAAAAACACATTATAACCACGTGTGTTAATCCATGTTTAACTGATGACTACTTTTTTCTTTTTGATGCTACATTTGTCTCTGGACAAACATAGTATAAAAGGTATTTTTATTTATTTATTTTTTTTTTTTTTTCAAATTTGTTATATTTGTTAGTGCAGATGACTAATTACCGGTACTGGGAGTTAACTGCTCTGTTTTCAGAGGAACAAAGCTGTTGCACATTCTGTTTGTTTTTGATAACACTCCACTGGTCGTATTGCAGCCACTGATTTTGTTGACAAAACAAGTTTTTAACTTGTTCACATCAAGCTCACAGGTTAACTCATCCTTCCTGCTGTTTGTGTGTGTTATTGTGTAACTTTTGTTTTAATGTTTTGGTTAAAAATGTTGGCAGTGCATCTTGTAGATCGGTTGCCTCTCAGCAAGAAGGTTGCAGGTTTGTTTCCCAGTTCTGGACTTTTCAGGGTGGTCTTGTTCTCTCCATGCACATGTAGGTTGCACTCTTTGTTTTATCAGACAGCAAAGTAAGTTTGAGATAAATACACAACACAGTTGAACAGCATGTTAATTAACCAACAATCTAGTTTGTTTTGAAAAAAAAAAAAATCAAGAGTCTATGTCCAAATGATAAACACAAACACTCACATTACTGAAACAGTGTAAATAAGGCATCTGGAACATGTCAACAACTCATAAAGTAGTAGACGCACACCAGATTTGTGTGTGTACTGATTTATTTTAATTTATAAACTCACTTTTCTCTTGAATATATTTGTACTACACTGTATTTTTGCCTTGAGTAAATAGTAATACTTTTGTGTAAAACCTGATTTATACTTGGAAAAACCAAGAGTTGATGTGATCTGAGCTTTACATCAATTTTATATTTTGTGTTTTCTTTTTTTAATAAATGCAAATAAAATAGTTTAATGTTTCTGACTACTTCCCCTTCAGGCAGAGACCTCTGTACCTGCACGTTCAGGGAAAGACTCAGGAGCATGTCAACAGTGAGTATGGGATGGAATGGGATTAACCTGACTAAATAAAGGTTGAATGAGTAGATGCTGTTTTAAAGAAGCCAAATCTGGCTCGTTTTCATTTAAAATCATAATTTCTAAATGTTTTTGTTTTTCTGCCACATCAGAGGCTGTGTTGAGGATAAAGGAGATAATTTCTGAAGATGTGTTGAGAGCCTCGGTAGAATCAGGACTGCAGGTTCCAGTGATCCCCCCGCTCACCCTTTACCCTCAGCCTCCTCGGCCGGTTATCACCTCTCCTGTGCCACGAATGCCCAGCACGAACTCTGTGCCGGGTCTAGGACACCGACCAGCAGCTCCTCACACAGGGGTATGTTGTCTTCACCTGAGTGTCGATTCAGATCTTTGCAACGGAGGTTAAGAAAGTGAGGCAGATGGAGGTTATGTTGCCTTCACTGATACCCACCTCCAAAATAAAGGAGCAAAGAGAACATCCATGGTCTGCAGGGAAACGCCGTGGATGACTGCATTTGCCAACATTCAAATCCATCTATCTAACTGTTTTGTTACCTTTAAATGAACATATTGATTAAAAATAAATATATATATATTTTATTTATATAGAGTTTTGTGCACACAAAGATCTTTGTGGGTTTGGACCAAGCATTGCCTTCATTCAACGTAAAGGAAAAGGTTGAAGGTCCGTCAGGGACGTACCTGACTCACATCCAGACTGAGACGGGGGCTCGGATCTTCCTCAGGGGGAAAGGATCTGGTTACATAGAACAAGCATCCAAACGCGAGTCTTTTGAGCCTCTTTACATCTACATCAGGTATGTCCTGTCATCACGAACCTCATGACGTTTGATATAAGGAGTACTTCTTTAAACAAATCATTTCTAACGGTCTCATCGGAGCCCCATTTGTTTCGATTTGACTCTTTTCTCGAATGCTTCATCAGATTACAACAGTAGCTTTTTTTGTGTTGTAGCCACCCAAACGCAGCTGGTCTGGAGTCTGCAAAGAAACTTACAGAGAGCCTGCTGGAAACTGTAAGTTTGGCTTCTTGTTTTTGATGTCATGAGTCGATCTATTGGGAGGTATAAGAAGGTGAAACTACTGAAGTGCGTAGTTTTCACCGATACCCACCTCCTACATTGAATGTGGTAGTGTGAACCACCTGATCTCCAGTTATAGATCTACAGTGCTCTGCACCTACCCACAAACCCATTAGTGAAACCAGTTGATGTAGTCTTTGTTGAATTTGCTGTGTTCATGAATCGGTTTTCGTTTTTCTTTATTATTTTCCAGGTGAGAGCTGAACACGCTCAGATGGTGTCGATGTACACTGCCACAGGCTCGACACAACGTGAGTAATCTGTTACCTGCTGGACCAGGGCTTCTGCAGGACATGAAGTCACTGAGTGGGTTTAGCCTAATTTTGGAGCTTTAAAAACAAAAGCTGATTTTTGTTTTTAGATCAGAGGATTTGCTATGATTCAATAAATTGGAACCATTTTAGTCATGGTTTATGGATGGTCAGTTGAAAGGGCGCACAATGGAGGACAGAGACAAAATGATTAAATGCAGTTAAAGTGGCTGGAAAAGTCTGTCACTTATTCATTAAAGCTCCACATCAACCCAGCTGAGTTCTGCTCCACGCCTCTTGGTTCCACTTCATCAAGTTGGAATTGAAAGAAAAGCTCTGAACTAAGGGACATGACTTCATCTTCTGTAAAATAAACAAGCAAAAAAAAAAATATATATAAATATATACAGTATATATACTGTGTGTATATTTAATAGTTTCAGTGTTGGATGTCTGTATTGTTTTTGATTAATAAATCTTTTCATGACTTTTTGTTGCTCAACGTTAAGCTGAATCAGTCAAAATTCACTTCCTGGTTTGTGTGGTTTATGCTCTTCTGTCATCACTGTGTACCCAGCTCACGGATATCCATCCAACAGCAGCTATGCTAACCAGGCGTCCTGGTATAACTACTCAGCCAACGGGTATGTTGGCGGCTACGCTGCGTATCCTGGAGCCACTGGTTATTGGAATAATCCTGATGGTTCCCCGAGTAACGCATCTACCAACCCTCCATCTTCTCAGACCATGGTCCAGTATCCAGTATGTCCCAGGATTCCACATCCATACCTAGTCCAGGTATTTGCTTCAGACCAGTACCTCCAGAGCTACGTTTTCAGTAAAGATTCATGAAAGAAAACATGTAATTGTGAAATAAAACCACAGGAAGATTAAAAGGATTTCATGAGTCACTGTATGAGTTTGTAGTTTTAAGAACAAAAGGTAAAACAAGAAGTCTCTGAGCTTTGGGACAATTGTGGTTTCCTCATCAGTTTTTTTTTTTTGTTTTGTTTTGTTTGTTTTTTAAGGACCCAGGCATCAGCGAGACGGTGGAGCCTGTAGGGGCTTTGAACCCTGCAGCTGACACAGGAAGTCCCAAACGTCATGTTCAGAAGGTGGCAGAGGGCGAGCAGGTCAGCTGAAGTCATTCCTGTTTGAGTTACAGTTAGAATGTTGTGATCAGATCTGCTGAGAAGCTTCTGGTGTTGCTGCTTCATCCCAGCTATTTTTCATGAACTCATTGCCTAAAGATAAACATTTGTTTGTTGGGTGCACTTTGGACAGCGTTTAAAGTCCAGTTTTGTTTTCTCGTAGCTTGGCAGCTGCTCTCTAGAAGGTCCTGTTCACCTGGAGTCCACGCTCCCTTCCTCCAGTGTTGGAGAAGCGAAAGCAGAAAGGTCGGACTGTACATTTATCTTTGTCATTTTTATTTTATTGTGCATTATTTTAACGTTTTTGTTTCTTTCAGAGTTCTGATGCCTCCACCTCCGCCTCCTTTTGTGGCTCCGCCTCCTTTTGTGGCTCCGCCTCCCTTTGTGGCTCCGGCTCCCTTTGTGGCTCCGGCTCCCTTTGTGGCTCCGCCTCCCGTTGTGGCTCCGCCTCCAGTTGTGGCTACGGCTCCTGTGACGCGCAAGAGGCCGATGGATGCTACGACAGAGGATCCGCCGGGGCTGCAGAACGCCGCCGCATCGTTGGGTATGCATTTCTTCATTCCCAAATATTCTGAGCCTGAGTACTCAGACGTTTCTTCTGTGGAGCTGTCTAATGCATGAAGTAGCACCTCCTCCCACGGAGCACCGGGGGAGGAGTGGAGGACGTTTATGGATCTCACCTGTGGCTGAACTCACTAACACACTCTTCTTGTATATGTTTTTTTGTCTTTCCCCTGTTTTCTCTCTCAACATGTCCCCGGATGGGCCGGTAACGGATGTGTGCTCTGCTGCCGTTTCATTTGATCTCTTCCCTCCCCCCGCCCCCCCGGCCTGGGATCAAACCAACTGAAAATCCACCGCTTATGTGGGGCTCCTCATGGGTTTCTCTTTGACCTCCCCCTCCCCCACACCTCTCTTTTCTTATGTCTCCCACTTTCCTGTTTTTCTCTCTCTCTGTTTTTATTGTGCTCTTACAGATGTTGAAGAAGACGTGTGCGTGAAGAGGATTAAGGTGAACCAGGACATTTTGGGGCTCGTGCCCTACGACGGAGACTCCTCAGACGAGGAGGATGAGAGGACTCACAGCAGTAAGACAGAAAACTCATGACCTCAGCTGGCCCCCATTGTCCCAAAATACTCAGTCACTTAAAGTCCGGTGTGTCAACATCAGGCCCAAACTGTCCAGAAAAGGAAAAGTCTACCCTTTAAACACTGTGCACAAAATACAGTAACTTAAAAGCCACCTCTTGCTGCGCTGCGGCTGTTGGAGACGTTCAGGATTCTCAAAACTGCAACACATTTTCTGTTGTGGTCTCGCCGAATTCTGAATGTTAGCCAGAGAGCCTCTGCTGCTCACGCAAGGAAACCTGAGACACAAACACTTCGAGACAGTCTGGAGTCTCCCTCGCAAATTCTCTTCACCAACCAGTCGCAGTCCAGTGACATGCTTCAACAAAACGAGGTTCTGTTTGCTCTTATTTCTTTTAGTTGTTTGAATCAGTCGGAACCTCTTGAACACGTCGAACTGACACGTTGAACCTGTTTAGTGAGTTGAAGGTGAGCACGTTTAATCTCCCGCCTGTTCATGTAAATGTAGAAATGTTCGTTCATCTGTCTGTAATCAGCCAGTCTTGTAGCTACAGGTTGAAAATCTTCCAGGTGGGGTTTAAAAAAAAATCCCTAAATTTGACCTTTTTAAAATTTCTTTTTATTTATGTTTTAGTTTGTTCTGTTGGTTAGTTTTTTTCTTCTTCCACCTTTAATCCAAATTTAAATTACGTCCTTTAAAAAAGGTCAAATTAAACCTCATCACTTCAAAACAGTCCATATTTAGCAACTAGATTAAAGTCAGGTAGTACAGAGGGTGGACTTTTCCCTTTAAGACGTGAATACAACCGTAGAATAAACTCTTTTCTGCTTTTATTTTACGTTTTGTTAATTAAAACCTTTCCTTTTCGAGCTTCATCAGCTGTTTTTGCTGCAGCGAAATGATTTAAAAGCATAAAATTCACTGAAACCATTTATTTTCTTGCAAAATGGAGTATGCCTGTTCCCATGGAATAAAAAACACTTCAAAACATCTCGTTTTGTCTTTACTGACGGACGTAGGTTTTCCTGAAAACACACAAGTTCTCAAAGGTTTTATCAAACGAACACAAACTCTGCTTCCTGTGTCGGAGCTTTCTGCCGTCACATGAACGCGTGTCTGGGAGCCGCGACCCCGGTGTGCACGGTCAGGGCTCCGCGGTTGTCCAGGCTGAAGCAGGGCTGCACGTACGTGTGGAAGCGACCGTGGAAGGTGTGCAGGTGCTGCTCCAGGTCAGCGTTGAAGAACGACAGGGTCCCCCGCTCGTAGTCCAGAGCCAGTCCGATCCGCAGCGGGTGCACCGTGATCCTCAAGTCCGGGCTCCAGCCGTTGTGCAGGAACTCGTATTTGTGCCTTAGAAAACAGGATATTGTCATGATTTTTGGAAAAGAAATTCGAAGCGTGAACATTTTCCCTTCAGTTTTTTTTTTGGTTTCCACTGGTACAGCAGACAAGAAGAAGAATTTAAACGTCTGCAGATGAAAGAAAAATAATTTTTGAAGGCAGGACAAACAAGAAGCCCGCAGTGGGAATCACATTCTGGTTTGATGTGTGGCTCTGAATGGTTTTAATGTGAGGAATCATCGGTCCTGCTTGGGTTTCTAAAGTGGTTGCTATAGAAACATAGGAACAGATCTTCACACAGAGACGACAAGCTTTCAGAAAGTCGTTCCTAGCTCTGCAGATAATTCAATCCAGCATAAGTGACGTTAGCCGATACAAAGATGGCCGTTGCTCCGTTAATTTTACAGACGCTGAGCTCGAATTTGACCTGGTAGTAGCTGAGAATCATTCCCAACTCATGCTTTGAGTGCTAACAGGTCATGCAAGATGTCGCACATAAAACTGCTACAACGCCGTCTTTTCTCAGTATCTTAGTCTGGAACTGGGGCCAAATGCAGCGGCTGATGAACGTTCCTTCAAAGAAGACTAGGCCTTTGGTCAAAAAAAGGTTCAATACAGAAGCAACTGGACTTTATTTGTAGCATGAAAACGTTTCGATCCTCATCCGAGGAGC
>JARVLU010000599.1:10689918-10713820 GCA_031762415.1 Simpsonichthys santanae | reverse complement strand
CTCACTGCCATCTCTCCAAGACATTTCCAAACCTCCACTGGTATGTCATCAGGTCCTACTGCCTTCCTCTTCTTCATTCTTTTCAGAACTTTCCAAACTTCACCCTCACTAATCTTTCCCACTTCCTTTCAGTTTCTATGACCTCTATACTCTTCTTTCATTCTTTTCATTCATTAGCTCCTCAAAGTATTCATTCCATCTTCTCTTTACACTCTTCTCACTTGTTAGAAAATTGTCATTCCTATTTTTAATAAGCCTGACCTGCACATCCTTTCCAGCCTGATCTCTCTGTCTTGCCATCTTAGTGTCCATACAACTTATCATACGCTTTCTGCTTTGCCTCTCCCTCTTAGCTCTACATCCCATCTCCTTATACTGTACAGTATTCCTGTCTCCTCTCTTCAGTCCTCTCACTGTCATATTTCTTCTTCACCTCTTTTTTTAATAGCTTCCTGCACTTCACTATTCCACCACCAGGTTTCCTTATCATCCATTCTCTGTCCATAAAACACACCAAGTACCTTAGTAGCCCAGTCATTTTGGAAGCTCTTTCTTACCACCCAGAGCCTTTAACAGCTCCTCTCTGAATTTCTCACACAACATTCTTCTTTTCTCAACTTCCACCATTTGGTCTTCTCTGATTTTCTTCTTTTTCTCTTCTTCAAAACAGTTATTCTACACACACCCGATGATGTATGGCTACACTCTCCCCTGCCACAACCTTACAGTCTCCAATCTCACTAAGGTTTCCTCTTCTACACAGAATGATATGCATACACCTTCCTCCACTCTTTTCCGCCCTCTTTTGGAAATAGAAGCTAATTCTGTCGGTCTAACAGTTTCTAAAATTTAGTTTCTGCTGCTATTTGTATCTGTATTTTTATTTTGTGTTTTTCCTGTCTGCTGTGCTCGTTTGTTTCTGTTGTACAGCACTTTGGTTGGCCTTGTTGCTGTTTTAAGTGCTCTATAAATAAATTGGTATGGCATGGTATGGTAAAGTTAGATAAAATGCTAATCCACTAAATGAAAAATTAGTTAGAAGCAGCTGTTAGCAGATTAGCAGAACTGTCTGTGCTCACCACCGCTGATGCCAAAACTAGGGCCAAAGCATCACTGAACACCATCACTTGATGAGCTGAAGGTTTTTATAACCAGCTAAAATAGCATAAAAAGTACTAAAAGTATATTGAGTGCAAATACACATACAGTACTGTGTATAAACAGGTAAAACTATAATTCACACCATTAAATAAAGATTTCACTTGGTATTCTGAAGCTCTCGACTTTGACCTCTCTAAGGGATTTTAAACTACTGATAAGTTCAATGCAAAATTCAATGCAGACATGTTCCTTACTATCTTACACCATTTTATAATTTATGCTTTTTATATCACTTCTTTTATATACTTTTAATTTTATATGTACCTCAACAGGTCTCTCTTGTAAACTAGTCCTGATAACTCAATGAGACTGTGACCTGCACAAATACAGGTTGAATGAATCTGCTGGAAATCCCCGAGCACGAGACTCAAAAGGTCAGAGTTGAACACAGTCTTGTGATGCATTTACTGAACATCGTAAATTAATCAGTCATGCACCCAAACGCTTTAGATTTTGATTTGACTCATCACTCATCTTCGTCTTATTATCATCTAATAATCCATACATGTCACTGTTTAGCTGTCATCCTTTTTTTTTTTTTTTTTTTAATCGTTAATGAAGTAAAATGAGCCAAATTGACTTCATCCCAAATGTATAAGATTTTAAATTTGTGTAATTATTTTGATTGTAGCGACTAAATCTAGTGTATTTACTCTGTTAACGTTTGTTTTCATTAGATACAATATAATTATTTTTAAATGTACAGTCATTTTTAATGTGTTGAGTGTTTTGTGTCACTCAAACCCAGTAATTTAGAAGTTCCGATTTTTTTAACTGTCATTGAAGCAAACTGACGTCACACAAGATGGCGGGCGTTGTAAACATTGCTAACAGTTTCTCAGAGCCGAGGCCGAAGTAAAGCCGAGCTTTTAAACATGGACGGAGTGGAGTTCGAGCGCATGGACAGCCTGGAGGGTTGGGTGGCCGTCAGAAGCGACATTTTTGAGGAACACGAAGCGTTCAAGTTGGGTTTCATTGTCCAGTGGAACGTCATCGAGTCCAAGTTCGCTGTCACCTGCCACAATCGGACGTTACAGCGGCGGAACCGGAGAGCCGAAGTGACCATCGGGGACCCTCAAGTGAGCTGGGCCGGACTCTTCTCCGTCAGCGACCTGAAAAATATTCACCAGCAGTTTGTTTGTGTGGCGGACGTTCTGGGGGGCTGCTTCCCGGACCTGACCCAGTTTGAGGAAAGTAACATCTGGGACTTGCTGTTTCTGAACCGGAGGCCGGGCCCGGAGGATCCGGACGGCGGTGACGGGAGGGATTTGGACTCTCCATGTCGGAAACTGGAGAAATATTTCAGCACAGCCATCGACCTGTGCGGAAGGAAGATTGTTCTGGAAACTTTATTCAGCCAGGATGAGCGGGACGTGGAAGAGTACTTTGAAAACCTCCAGGAGTTCAAGAAGAAGAGCATGCAGGAGGACATGTCAAGGGTCAAAGGTCACCTGAGACAGGTGAGGCTGGGGCCAGCTGTTTCCTACCTGGCAGGATATGTCCACAAAAAAAAAAACGTTGATTCTTAGAATAATCTGTTGTCATAAATGAGAAAATTACCCACAATTCCACTCGTAATCCAGTTGTTTACTTCCTGTTTATAATTATAACGTTTGCTCCAAGAAAATCTGCGACATATTCCTGAACATTCAAAATGACTTTCAACAACCCAACAAATGTACTTCATGCTTTAAATAATTAATAAATAAACCAAATAAACAGGACACAAGTGAAAACAAACAGGAACACAAGCTCAAACTAACAGAACACAAGCTAAAACCATCAGGACACAAGCTGAAACACGATAAAAGCTAAAACAAACAAGATACAAGCTAAAACCAACAGAACACAAGCTAAAACCAACAATACCAGCTAAAACAAACAGCACCAGCTAAAACCAACACAACACAAGCTAAAACCAACACAACACAAGCTAAAACCAACACAACACAAGCTCTAATCAGCAGCACAAGCTAAAAGTAGCAGCACAAGCTAAAAGTAGCAGACCACTAGCTAAAATAAACAGACAACAGGCTAAATCGAACAAAACAAGTTGAAACAAACAGAATTCAAGCTAAATATGCAGAAGACAAATTAAAACAAGGAGTATGAGATAAAATGATCAGAACACAAGCTAAAATGAGCATATCACTGAAAAGCTAAAACGAACAGAACAGTAAGTTACTAAAAGCTAAATTTGGGAAAACGATACCTAAAAATCTAAACTAGCATGCTGACACCACAAATAGAGCTAGAATGTCTGGTTGTGGCAGGTCTGCTTGAAATTCCTACAAGTGCAAAAATACTTTTTTAACAACTAAACGGTTTGCTAAATGACTCATAAATCAGCCAAATGTTGTTAGCATAGCTGCTAACAAAGACTTAAAGTTAATGAAATGTTCAGAACAGGTTTATATTAACGATACGTAGTGCAAAAAATGAACTCCAACATAAACTAGAGAAATGTCATTTTTAGCCAAAATTTCATGTGATGCTGCAGGTTGCTGAAGAAGCTGAAACTGAGTTAAAATGATCCAAACAAAAGCTACAATTAGCAGAACAGTAGCCAAAACTATACAACTGTGTCCTCACAATGAAACCCACTGCTTTAATTTAAGGCAGCATGCTGCTCAGTGGTTATTAGCACTGTTGCCTCACAGCAAAAAGGTCCTGGGTTCAGTTCCCGGGTTGGACCGGGCTCGTTCTGGGTGGACTTTATGTGGGTTTTCTCCGGTTTCCTCCCACTGTCCAAAAACCTGCATGTTATGCTGCCTCCTGCCTTCAGGCCTTGCTTGAGATCTGTGACCTCAGTGGGATTTCCTGATGAAGAAGGTTAATATTAAATAATAAATTAAGTTTAGTTGAAATATAACTTTCTTTAATTTAGCTTAATTCAAGAAAATATCAAGAAAGTATACACAAAGCAAAATATTACATCTTTATAAGAATACGATCCCGGGTAAGTCTTCACTATTTGTTACTAACAAAAATAATGTTGATTTAGTTTAGTTTTAATGTCAATGTTAATACATTTGGTTCTTTAAAACGTTTTTGCACTGTAGAAAAAGTGTTTAATTCACACAAACAAGATTTAATGAATTTCCTGTAGTTAAACTTTAAACTGTATAACTACCGCCACACAGTGGAGGAATTTAAAATTACAGCCACACAGCAGACAGGGTTGAGAGTGGCAACACAGACACAGTTTTTTCTTCTTTTAGCTTTTAGAATATATTTCAACAAACAATTGTGTCATATTGGTTGTTTACACTAGTAATATAGCAGGTGAGTAAAAATATATTTAATAGGAAGTGTCATAATGTAAAATCTGTAAGACCTGTCTGTTAATCTGAGGGGCAAATTAAACTTCAGTATAAACACCAGAGTGTGTGGTGTTTTCAGGCAGATTATCAAGCTTCTTTTTGGCTGTTTTCAGATTTTCTTCAGACTGTTTTCATGCTTCAGACTGTTTCAGACTATTTTCAATCTTTCTTCAGGCTATTTTCAGACTCTTTTCAGTCTTTCTTCAGACTGTTTTCAGACTGTTTTCATGCTTCAGACTGTTTTCATGCTTCAGACTGTTTTCAGACTGTTTTCATGCTTCAGACTGTTTTCAGACTCTTTTCAGTCTTTCTTCAGATTGTTTTTAGACTGTTTTCATGCTTCACTGTTTTCAGACTGTTTTCAGTCTTTCTTCAGACTGTTTTCAGACTGTTTTCATGCTTCAGACTGTTTTCAGGCTGTTTTCATGCTGTTTTCAAGCTACGTTTGTTTGAGGCTTTTTAGGCCTGATATGTAATGACACTATCCACGTTTGACAAATACGGTCGAACAAAAATTCTCCTTGTAAATATTTAACTTAATCTGAGCAATTAGAGGGTAAACTGAAGTGTCACTGAGTTCAGAATCAACTCCTGCAGGACTGTTTTCATGGTTTGTGTCTTCAGCTCCTGCAGAGTCACAGCAGATCTGACCGAATGGTGGCACTGCTCAGCATCTATGAAGACGAAGACCAGGCCTACCAGGACCTTGTGACTGTGGCCACCAGCTTCTTCCATTACCTGCTGCAGCCTTTCAGAGACATGAGAGAACTGGCCAGCCTGTACAAGATGGAGATTCTGGTAAACAGTCTCATGATGAAAGTGAAACTTTGTGCTGCATTCCTTATACAAACCAAGGCTCAACATAGATTTTAAACCCTGTAAGATACGGTTCACCAGTCTACTTAGGATTATTTACAGTTTATGTTTCATCTCGTTTTTCTTTTATTTAAATTTATTCTGAATAAACATGAAATGCTTCTGAGCTTTTTAAAACCCTGGAACAGATCACAGAGTGTAAACTGTCCCGTGTTTTCTTTTTTTGTGTATTTCTGCAGAAGTCTTTGGAGTTTGAGGACTTGGGTCCAAAGAGAATCACAGCTCTGGAGAAGGAGGCTGAGGAGTGGAGAATGAAAGCAGAAGACGCAGCCGCCTCCATTCAGGACATCACTGTCAACTACTTCGCACAGACTTCAAAGGCTTTGGCTGGTATACGTTGTTGTTGTTTTTATTTATCTGATTTATACGTGTCATTATTAACTCTGGGGTTTCATAAAATGGAAAACATTATAGCAGGGTCTATTTGGACTTTATGTTCTTGTGCAGGTATGGTAAAACAGATGGAGGAGGACAAGCTTCGTTTTGGACCTGCTGCCTGGGCGTCTGCAGCTCCCAGACTGGAGAAGCTACGCTTCCTGTTAGCTAAAGAAACCCTCCAGCACATGCGAGCGACAGAGATGTGTCTCAGTCGCAGGAAGGAGACGATTAAAGACCGGGTGCGTCACACAGCTGTTCTCATCTGTAATGAGCCGGTCCAACTCACGGTAACATGTTGGAGTCTGGAAAGATATTTTTTTATTCCACTACCATGCCAGCTGCTGTTGGTGTTGGTTGTTAATCTTGGGCCCACTGGGTGTTTGGTTTGTTATTCAGGTCTGAATCTGTGTGAATCTCTGGCTGCTGAGGTTCTTTGATCTATTTATAAAACTCTAAAAACCCAGAGAACAGCCCCTGACATAAAAAAAAAAAAAAAAAACCCTGTGTGCATGAATAAGTGAACGTGTCTGTGTGTTTGGATCACATGGTGTGAAGCTGCAGCAGGTTTGGTGCCACGCTGTGCATAGCAACCTGTTTTCTTTTAATTATTTTGGGCGAGAAAAGGAGAACACCTTCCTCTCCACCTTTACGTCGCTGCATTATTCATCTGATGAATCGTTTTAAGTCAGACTTGAAGATGCTGGGAGCAGCCACCTCTGTGAGATCAGCACGAGTCGGTAGCGCCGTGTCTTTCTAACGAGCTCACTGAGCCTCACCTACGCAGAATTTTTGTGCCGGTGGAGCCGAAAACACCGTGACTCTGATGAATGGGGCAGTGCGCTGCAGATTTCACAGCGTGACACCTTTTATGTATAAAACGTGTGTGTGTGTGTGTGTTCACGCATTCATACATTGAACACATTTAGGCTGTTTTTAAAACCAAATGATAATTTATATTCAGATGCAGTACTTTATAAGACATAATTTTATTTTAGTCATATTTTTGCATCTTCAAGTCCACCTTGTTGTTCGGCCACTCGACGTCCGAGGATCAACATTAAGCTGTTTGCTCTCCTTGATCAGAGTTTTTTTTGTGGTCAGTCTACCTGACTGGTCTTGGCCGTTCGATAAAAACAGTTTTAAAGAGTGAAAGGGTCTATTTACAGCCAACGTGCATATCTGAGAAAACATTGTGCTCCTTTGAAGGTTCTTAAGAGCACAGGGAGCTCCGTGGTATTAAATTAAGGGCCTGGGATATCTTGAATGAATGCGTATCGCCTCAACCTGCTGCCTTCAGGGAAAAGATAGAAGAACCTGCGTGCGCTCTCTAGACTGCAGAACAGCTTCATGCACCAAACTGTCGGGATGCTGAACTCTGTGCCACACCTACACCCTCTCAGGCTCTACCACATAACCCTCACCTCATCATCTGTCTTTTTGAGTAATTAGGGCTACATGACCTGTGATGTTGTTGTTCAGTGCTGGGAGGAGGAAGATGATGATGTCAGTAGTGATGATGTTGTAAATGCATCAGTTTCTCTTCTGTCGCCACCATCATTAAACCTGATGACAAAACTGAGAGTCTGTTGTATCAAAGTGACCCGTCACTCCAAACCGAGGGTTAAGTCATTTTCCGTTAAGCTCATTTTCAGATTCCAGGCTACATTTTGATTCCTGGATCATCCTAAAATATCAGGAGCGGTTCCAGAGACATGTCTGGATTCACCAGGATAACTCCTGGAGAAAATGGGTCAGATTCCTGTTTTTAGCATTTTACTGAAGATTTCTTGACGTCATTTGAAAGAGAAAACATCAAATCATATTTGAACATCGGGTTTTATCAGCTGGTAGGACAAAAAGCTTTGCTAGCTTGCAATGAATGTAGCAGCAATTTTAGAGCTTATTTTTTCTCAAAATCGTCATTGGTTGTTGGTACTTTTCAGAAAAGTGCTTCAAAACATTCTTTAGGGTTGTACATTTCATTCAAGGGATCCAGAGACGATTGATTCAGCAAAGTTTCAGATTTGACAAAATCCAGTTCTCACTCATTTTTCTTCCAGCGCACTGAATCTCACGACACCGTCCTCTGTTCGATGTGACGGGTCACAAATATGAGAGATGTGAGTAGATTAGCTGTGGCAGCCATCTTTAAATGGCCGACTCCAAATGCTAATCTGCTGTCGATGTTCATTCAGTTATTACTTCCTATGAGTTTCATTAAATATTTAATAATGTTTCTTCTGCTGAAATGAAGAAATACATTTGTGTTTCAGTTTAATAAACCAGGCAACGGTAAAACTAACAACGTATCATCAAGCTGCAAAGACCAGAGATATTTCTAATAAAAACCGGCTTCGAGCAACCAAAGACGGGTTCATCTTCTAACCAGACAATCAATCTGAGCTCAAGACCCAAAGCTAAACACCCAACGTGCTTTATTTTACTGACACAACACTGGAGGCAGCGGTTTGTTCCAGCTCAGTCCATCACAGCAGTAAAACCTGATTCAAAGTGCCTCAGGTGGATCACTCTTCTGTTTGTTTTATGACCTGGTAAAGCTCAGAGCTGGACAGAAGAATTCACCTCCATACTTTTTGTTCTTGCCTTTTTTTGTCACCCTTACATCAAACAAAAGTTAATATCAGTCTTTAGTCGTTAAAGGGGAAACAGTCATTTAAAAACATCAAGTTTTGATGTTTTGTTGTTGTTTCTGTGTAGCTGCAGAACCTGTCAGGAAGAGTCCAGGACCAGAGATCTGCTCCCAGGTCTGCATTTGAGGACGGACAGCAGCAGCAGGACTCTGTGGACCAGCTGGAGCTGCAGTTCTACGAGACCCAGCTGGAACTTTATGACACCAAGTTTGAGATCCTGAAGAGCGAGGAGCAGCTGCTGGTGGCTCAGATAGAAACCCTGAGACGGCAGATTAAAGGTGAGATTAAGAAGCTGCGCTGAGCACAATCTGTCTCCTGGACCTGATGAGATGATTTCAGTGTTTCCAGTAAACTAAATTTTCAGTCACTTGCATAAAACAGTGTTTCTCTGAGGTCACTTGTCTTGGCAGGACTCTCATCTCTTCCGGCTCAGCATGAGGGAAACGGAGCGCTACCACTGTAGCTTTTTAGCTAGCATGTCTGGATTGCACGATGCTAACTTTGCGCTACATCAGTGCTGGCAGTTGTCGACTTGGGGGGCGGGGGAAGGACCGTTTGATAGGCAGGGCACTCTGTTCTGTGACGGGCGGGGTGCCCTCCTTGTATAATAGAAGGTGAAACATTGATACATAATAAAACCCCAATAATGCGTCTCTAACAATAAAATAAATGCTAACGTAAAACAGTTTTTTGAAGATTTACTGCAACAGTTTGGGAGAGGGCGGGGGTCGTTGCCTCAGGTGGAGGAGTCACTTGAGGCAAAGACTGGACATCTACTCTGTGATGGATCGATGAATCAGGTCCTCATCCTCAGTAATGAGGGCGTTGCTCTGGTCAGTCATGGTGAAGAAAGAGTTGAGTCGAAAGGCAAAGCTCTGGATTTACTGGTTTGTTCCAACCCTCACATGTGCTCATGAGGTTTGGATCAGGACCCAAAGAACCAGATCCTGGACAATGAAATGAGCTTCCTTCGTAGGGTGGGGTGAGGGTGGCCTTAGAGATAGGAGGAGGGGCTCTGTCATTAGGGGGGAGCTCAGAGTAGAGATGCTGCTCCTTCGCATCAAAAGGAGTCGGATGAGGAGGTTCATGTGGTCTGGACGCCTCCCATTGGAGGATTTCAGTCACGTCCCAGTGGGAAGAGACCCAGAACTCTGAAGGGATTAAAGATCCTCTCTGGTCTGAGAACACCTTGGGATCCTCCAGAAGGAGCTGGAGGGAGGTCTGGGTTTCTCTCCTGGACCTGCTGCCGCTTCACCCGATCACAGAAAAGAGGTAGAAGATGAAGATGGAGACATTCAGACCTGTCGAGTGGAAACTTTCACCTTTCTGGTCCGTCTCGTAAAACTTTAAATGGATCATGATCGTCTTCACAAAGCTCACACTACGTGATGAGGATGACTCTCAACTACTACAACACCAAATTTACCTCAATGTCTGTAAAACTGAACGATCGTCGTCGTTCTGTTGAATACGGTTGATTAGATGGGGCCGATATCTTAGTTGTAAATTTTAAAAAAGGCCCTAAATGTTGTAGTAAGTGTCATTTTATTGCTTTGTGAAGTTTCTAGTTTAATAGAAGCAAGTTTTAAAAACTGGTTCGTTAAAAGTCTGACTCAGTTCGATGTGATTTATTATAGTAACGAGGACATTTATCAGTTTATTACTCGGAAACACGAGCTCCTTATTAAAGAAAACAGGAAACCTCCTGTACATAAAACAAACATTTATCTTTGTGTTAAAATTAAATGTTTATTTTTAAAATGACTTGTTAAATCCTCGAGCTGGACGTGATCGATGTTTACACAGAAAGTTTTATTTCTGCGTCCCGTTTAAATAAAACCGTTTGTTTTGTTGACAGAAATGTTTCCCTAATTGCTCCTCGAGGGACACGAGATGTTTGCTTCCTGTGTGTGTGTGTGTGTGTGTGTGTGTGTGTGAGTGTGTGTGTGTGTGTGTCTCAGTAGTTTTTCATCTTAACGGCTTTTAGATTTTAAAATGTTGCCGTTTGGACTTTGTTATTTGCAGCTCAGTGAAGAAAAGAGTCTGAAGATTATTGCTGCAAATTTATCCCAACTACCGAGCCAGGACTTTACTAATGTTGTTGTTGTTGTTGTTGTTGTTGTTGTTGTTGTTGTTGGGATGTACCATTTTTACTGTCACAAAAGCATCTGTTTGTCTCTATTAGCAAAATATCTCATGAACCAATGGATGGATTTTGATCTCTGGATGTGCGTCGACAACTGATGAACTTTTTGAGTCGACCAGAATCAAGACGGCTTCAAGAGAAATGGCTAAAACTCTGTTCATTTTAAAGATATTGAGCTCAAACTTGGTGTGGTAGTAGCTGAGAGTCATCCCCAACACAAGCTCTGAGCACTAACGGATCGCAGCAGCGGGTGACGTGCACCCTCCAGAGTGTCAATCTGACCTCTTTAGCATTTCCAGATCCATTTAAGTCCTGAATCAGTCTTGTCTCATCAGTTCATGAGTTCAGATGTGTCCTCTTTATCTCCTGGTGAAACGTGGAACACTTTCAATACAAAATGAAATAAATATGATTAAATACAGTTCGAACCGTCACATTTTGGTGAAAAATAAAATGATGCTTGAAGCGAAATAATGTCACACTTTTATTATTTGTTTATTTATAATTAAAGCCTCCGATCCGTATAATCTGAAATGTGTTGTTGAACTTTTAAATTATTTGATATCCGTGCTATGGACACGGACGACAACAATTTGATTTTTTTCATCCAAAAGCAGCTAAATTTTGTCCTAACTCACCTGAGATTCAGGCGTGTCCTCCAGCGTTTGTTGGTGCAACACGTTTACGCTGCGTTCGAGTCGTGTGTGTGTGTGTGTGTGTGTGTGTGTGTGAGCTTAATTAAACTCATTGTGTTTCAGAGCTGAAGGAGGAGGTGGTGTACTACGATGTGTGTGAGGATCCCGAGGAGCTGCAGAGCCTGATCCACGCGGGGGTCCATCAGGTGGACTCCCCCCTCATCAGTCCTCTCCGGAGACGCCTGCAAGGCCTGGAGACCAAGAGAGGAAACATCTGCGCCAGGAGGGCGTACCTACGCAACAAGAAGGTGAGGAAACCACCGCTGCAGCTCGTTCACTCCCAACCTTCAGCCTTTTGAGATGGTTTGCTTCAGGGCTATTCAACGGGCGGCCTGCAGGCCATTTGTGACTTTGATCCGGCCCCCAATGACTTCATTTAAAAAAACAAAAAACATTTTTTCTGTCTGGGTTTGGGTTCTGTTTATTGCATTTTTGATTCAATGCAATAAAATAAACAAATTGAAAAGATAACAGATCGTTTTAATAATTGGTTTATTTACGTAATGACTTGAATCGCTGGATGTCCGGCCCCCGAGCTGCTGGCTTTCAGAAACTGTGGCCCCCCTTAAGCAGTTTAGATGAACGGCCCTGCTTTAGTTTGTCTCGGTGAGGACGTTCAGATCAACACGGTTCAGAACAGTTGGGTCGAACAAAGTTCAGTCAGATCATCTGGACGTTTTCTTTGTTTGTTTATTTTGTTGTTGAGACGTTTCATCCTTCATCCAAAGGACTTCATCAGCCCGAGGAGCCACAACAAACTCAGTCCCACAAGCAGCACACTCACATAGTGGGCCAACCAGATTGATGGTGCTCAGATGGTTTCTGGGGCCCGCTCTCTCCACCATCGAGTCCTCTGAGGCAGCCATGGCCACAGTGGTTCAAAACATCAAAGTTCATGCGCAGTAATCCAGAGATTAGTGGCTTCAGAGCAAAGACTGAAGAAACTCCCATGCCCCCGCGACAACCTTGGTGAGGGTAAAGAGCTGGTCCAGTGTTCCACAGCCGGGACAGAACCAGCGCAGTTCTGCCATCGACTGGACTCTTCTGCAACACACACCTGAATAGACCTGACCAAGGAGGTCTTTTATGAAGGTTTTAGATTTGAGATTGAACAGAGCGGCTTCAGGAGTTTTTTCTGTCTGAATCGATCACTTCTCTCCAAGAGATTTTTTAACAGAACGTTTAAATGTTCCAGCCGTCTGTAATCTGCAGGGAGTAACACGCCTGAAGGTCAAATAAAGCTTCCTTAATTACTTCATCATCTTTGACGTGTGTATTCACACACTCGTTAATATCTAATTACTTTAAAGTGTGAACATGTTTTAAATACATTTCTGAACACCGGGAGATGTTTTTTTTCTTCAGGATCAGTGCATGGAGGCTCAAGAGCAGAAGCAGTCAGCAGCCACGCAGAGCTCTTTACTCTTCACCCAGCATCATCAGGTCCACCTGGTACGTCACCACGGCAACGGGGCAGCCCACACGGACGCCCCCACGCCAGCAGCAGCGACAGATGAAATGGGATCCGTGAGATTATGTCTCAGCGTCTCCCTCTGTTGTTCGCAGAAACGAGAGAAGAGGAAAGAGGAGGAGCAGAGCAGGAAGCAGTGGGTGGACCAGGAGCGAGAGAAGACCCTGAGCAGGTTACGGTCCTTCAGAGAGGTCAGAGTCTCCTTCTGTTGATAAAACCTTCCAGGTTCCTCTCTAAACTCCTCCATCACAGGATCTCTGACCACCACTAGGTGTGCTAGAGGAAAAGAGCGACAGATTTTTGTGTGTTCATTTGTCCGTACCAGTGGTCCTCAGTCCTCAGTCCTGGTCCTGGAGGACCACCGTCCTGCTTTGAAATGTTTCCCTGCTCCTCAGCAGGTCTTCAAGTCCTGCAGAATCCTGTTATTCACTCATTCATTCACATCAGGTGTGTCAAAACAGAGAAACTTCTCAAACATGAAGGATAGCAGCCCTTCAGGACCAATGTTGAACACCAACAGGTCTGTACCGTTAGCAAAATATCTCGTGAACCAGTCAATGGGTGAAATGCATTAGTCCAAAAAATGCTTGTTTAATTGCTCGTTAGTAAATGCTGGCAGGAAGATGGTCTAAAATCTGACAGCACACCTGCATGAGAGCAGCAGCATCAGGAGGAATCTTCTCACCAACATCAGTATTTGTGTCAAACATGAGCGAGCTGTAGAACGGCTTCAGAGAGCTGCGGATGATTGGACACTAAAATGGAGAGATTTGGATCAGCATCACATTTAAAGAAAAAAATAAATTTTAACAAATACTGTATGTCAAGGAAATCTATACGTCTTTTTCTGATGAAAGAACTGAACAACAGACACAAGCTCAATATTTCTCATATTTAAACCTTTTAAAAAACCCTTTTCTGTTTTAAAACAAGTCCAAAAGCAGTCCCCAAATTAAATCCTAACAGCAACTAAAGGGAGAAAAAACATTGCTGACTTCCAGATGATGTGTGGAGCTCAGGACAGTGCATACCTGCAAAGGTTTGAGCTTTTGTAACAAAATAAAAATTGTGAAGGACATGCGTCAATCTTGGTATTCAGGAAAGAACTGTTGAGTTAAACTTGGCAAAAGTGGAAAAAAAGAAACTGGTTTGCTTGATGGAGTGCAGCTGTTGGGCATTAAAGTGGTTAAAAGTACTGTATTTGTATAATGAACTATGGAGTGGGAGCGTTATGGTTTTATTTACCATTAAATACCTAATGAATGTACAGATTAGATTTTATTTATTCATTTGTGCTGCTACTTAAGTCTTATGTGTGTATTATATTCTGATATTTTTAATTTAACCTCTATTTACCCAGGTAAAAAATGTAGATAATGGTGTTATCAGCATACAAATTAACATGAAAGTCGTCTACAGCATTGGTTACATTATAGGACCAAGTACAGAGCCTTGGGGAACACCTTTAATAATGGGTTGTGGCTGTTAAAGATAGAGATAAGGCCCCCATCCACATATCCCAGTTATTGTGTGTGCGTTGAACAGTAGCCATTGAAAGCTTTTGCCAAGTCGACAAAAAGCTAAAAGTTCAGTTCACAAAAAACACTAATCTAAAATGTAAATCCGTTTGAACGATGCTGCAAAAAGAAAAAAGCGAAAGATCTTTCAACTACAAAAAGTACAAGTATTTTTTCATTTCAGTCTCAACAACACAAACTCATACAAGAACCTTGCATTTCTTAAAGGAATGCACATCGCCCGCTGACTCTTCAGAAATTAAAACATTTAAATGAAAAGGGACTGAGTTGCTGTTTTAGAGTAAATTCTTGCAGGATCCGTTCGCCCTCGTGGAAACACTCTGTTTCATCACATGTACCACATGTGGTGCGAATGACAATAAAGAATCTCTGACTCTGAAAGTTCCTCCTGTGAGGAAGACGCTCTGATCCAAACTCTGAGAAGTTTGAGACGTCGCTGAGACTTTGAACGTACAAACCTTTGATTGTTGCGGAGAAGCTCGTTTCTTTTCAGTTGATCTAAGTGGATCTTTTTTTATTTCATTGTTTTGAAGAAGCGGCAGGGTCAGTACATCCTGAAGACACCTCAGACCAGGAAGTCTCCTTCAGACGTCTCTTGTCCGTCTCAGCCGATGTCCATCATCAGCGTCTCCGCCTCAGAAGAACCGCCCTCCATCCGCCCCGCACCCAGACGCAAACACCCCCCTAAAAAACAGCAACCTAAAGACATCCCCGTTCAGATCTTCTCTGCACCACCACCTCCGTCTGTACCACCTCCTCCTCCTCCACCCCTTCCTCCACCTGCACCCTCTTCCATCCCACCTGCTCCTGTTCGAGCTTCGCCTTCCTCTGAGGACGCACCGATGCCTCTCAGTGAGAAGGAGGACCCTCCATTTCCTGCCAAGAACACGCTCAAACAAAATTTAGGTGAGACTTTTTCTTTGTTGTTTCTTTACTGAGGTGGTGTCAGGCTTGTGTGGCTGTATAAGGTTCTTCCACCTGCTACTGTTTGCTAAATTAAATTTAGATTCAATTCTTCAGATTGCTCATCCAATCCAACAAATGACACCAAACATGAGTCTGTAGCAGAATAAGCTTTTATTCAACCAAACATGTTTTTTTTTTTTTGGTTACGTTTTTAAAGTAAAGAAAGGTTTTTATCTTCAGCTGGAGTTCAGATGGAGCAGGCCTGCACTGTTTTCTTTCTGCTGGCAGAATGGGCCCATTGGACTGGAAAATGTGTTTGGAGTGTGTGTGAATACGGTGTTCTGTCCTACATTCCCAGCGTTTCCCTGGAGGACACACGAGACATTTTACCTCGGTTTTGGTCCCGTTGTCGAGCGTCCCTGAGAGACGGTTTTGTTCTCTCATGGAGGTCACTCGCTGGAAGTTCACCTCCAAGAACGTGCTGAATCAGAACAAGCAACGATGAGCCCTGAACTTTTTTTAAACACGCGTCTGTTTTCATTTCTGTGTTCCTGCAGGAACGATGGACGAAGTGCTGGCCTCGCTGCAGCGTGGACAGATTAAACTTCGAAAGGTCCCTGCTGCCAGAACGGTTTCTGCCGAGGACCCGAGAAGTAACCTGATGTCCGCCATCCGGCAGGGAGTCACCCTGAAGAAGGTGAGAGGGCTTCCTGTCGGTTGTGTCTGCGTCAGAAGCAGCAGCTTCAAGTGTTTCCGCTCCTCCACTCGTTTGGTCCGTAAAGTCTTCACCAACATTAATTCTTTTGGTCTTTATTAGTCTGCTGATGGAAACCAACATCTGAAAAAGATCTTCATTTTAGCCTGAGAGCCACAAAAGGAACCAGGACCATTGAAAAGGGTCGGACCAGCGGGTTCTACAAAGTTCTGCTGAACATAAATTTTATTATTTGCTCTAATTATTAACTTTTATTTGTCCTCTGAGGTCACACAGTCCAACCTTCTGTTGTTGGACTGTGTGAGGAACATGTAAACTCCACACCGCCAGGTCCAAACTGGTGACTGAAGTCAGGCAGCAGTGGTAACCACTTATCCACCGTGCCATCTGTTAAGAATCACTTCTGGATCTGGGCAACAGAAACCTGAACCGGTCAGATTGAGGATTTATTTAAAATTTAAATAATTTTAACAGCTGCATAAAAAAAACATTCCAGCACTCGTGACGTCTCGGTCCCTGGACGTGTAGATGTTGGTAAACGGTCCAGACGCAGAAGTTCTGATGAGAGCCCGCTCCGTTTTCAGGTGACGCCAGATCTGAACCTCGTAATGTAGAAAACTGTGACAGGAACAGGAAATACCAGGTCTGGTCTAAATGGAGATTTTTCTCCATCTTCTACTGCTCCTCCGTGGTCGAGTTGTGGAGGCAGCAGGTCCAGAGAAGCCCAGGTCTCCCTCTTCTCAGAGACCCACTCCAGCTCCTCCTGGGAGGCCCCGAGGTGGTCCCAGGCTTCTGGCTGCGTTCATGCAGAGGAGCAGCAGCTCCACATCAACAGAGCTTTTGATGCAGATTCTAATGAAACTGATTAACACACAAGTTTATATTTAACAGATTTTAACTCAAGTCTTTAACGTCTTTTTAACAAAATGTGTTTTTGGTGATAAAAGTCGTCGGAGTTTCGAGTAACGAGTGGAAACATCAGTTTTCAGGCTTCGGCTGAGTTAAAGGAGATTAAATCAACCGTCTCTGTGCCGCAGGTGGTTCCTGCGCGAGCAGAAGTCCTGAGCGGTGGGGACAACGAGCTGGAGCGCAGCATCAAGGCTGCCATGATGAGGATGAAGAAGGTGGCAGCCGACTCGGACGATGAAGGTGATGAAGACTGTCAGAACCCAGACTGGGACAGCTGAGCTCGTCCTTCAGCTGCAGACGCACTTCAGCAAAACGCTGCCTGTTTGATTGGATTACGCTTCAGACTTTAAAAGTTTAGTTGTTTTTTTTTTAGCTGTCTCACGGTAATCCTCCTGGTTCTGTCGGGTCCAGACTGACTCCTGAGTGGCAGAACCAGGAGGGATCTCCTCTGAAGGAGCTGCTGCTGTGCACAAATCCACTGAAGATGGGATGGAAGCTGTAGCTCTGAACTGCACTGATTCAAGCTTTCTCCATCTGGTTTCTTTACCCGCTTCTCTCCGGGTCGCAGGGAGGTGGACACCTGGACATCTGGCCACGTCTTCAGTCCATCACAGAGACACTGTCTCACTCGCACCTACGGACAGTTTAGTTATTGAAGAACCCTGGTGGTTTCTGGTCCGTGGGAGGAAACCAGAACCCGTAAACTCCACTAAGAAAGGCCAGGAGGCGAATCTGTGGCCTTGATGTGAGGCGACAGCTCTAACCACTGTACCACAATGTCGCCCTAAAATGTTCCTGAAAAGTGTTTTTGTGAAGCGGCTGCAGAGCAGGACACACGGATAACGCCTCTCTGAAACTAAAATCAGTTTCTGGATGTAACTTAAACATAAACCTGCTCTAAGGGCTCCACTCAACAAATAAAGCTTTTATGTTTTTATTAAAGAGCTGCAGAGTAAAAGTGTTGAGGTCGTGATTCTCTGACCTGCGGCTTGTTGGACACAAAACTGAAAATGTTTTAACGTCAGAACCACTGAATGACACAAACTAACTGTTTGGAGTCCACGAGCTTCAGTCGAGCTTCTTTAACTCTCATCAGGGTCAATCTTTAAATGTTTGTACGGTTCAGACCCTGACGGCCTCAAACTTCCTGTCCGGTGTCGGCCCAGTCCGATGTCCAACATCGAGACAAATGTTCCAGCCAACAAGGTGGTGCTTCTGTCCCACCTTCAGCTTCCTGGTTCTGCTCCGAGGTCTCCTAAACAGACCGTGATTTTCTAAAAGTCATCCGCACGACTTGCTGGTCGACAGATTCAACTTCCTGCAAAGTCCCGTCTGATATAATAAACAATAATCTAACAACAAACAAACACGGTTTACCAGAGATTATTAAACTGAGCCAGTGTCTGTTACATTATTAATAAATATTTTATTTCACTCGTCTCCCGCGTTTTGCTGCACGTTTTTTTGTTTCACCTGGTTCTGAAGGACGTCCCTGCGTCACTCGTGAACCCACGACTGGCGCTCGGGCTCCCGCACGCCTCAGACGTCCCCGGCCGGTTCTGACTGGCTGGGTTCTGTGTGGGCGGCAGAGGGGAGACGGGTCACGCACCTCGGGGAGGACGCGCACGGCTGGCGTTCTGACAGAGCAGCCGATCGTGCATCAGACATGACGTTCCCCAGCCTGTTACCATGGTAACAGAGTCTGAGCTGTAACAGCCTGGGTACCATCACACACACATGCACATCTGCCTGCCCACACAGCACCAGTCGCACAGTGAGCCTCCATCACAGACAGACGGGCCGTTTCTGCTGCAGCTCAGGAGGATTTGATTTGATCTTATTTTATTTAGCCGACTTTGAATCCATTCAGTAAATTCTGTGTCGGTTTCTCATCCGTGAGTCCAACGTTGAAGCTGAACGTCCTGTTTGTAACTTATGAGGAGGGGACCTCCTCCACTCTGAGGCTTCATACGCTTCAAGACGTTCAGTCTGAGGGAAAGAAACAGATTTAAAGGTTTTAGATTTCATGTTGGTTCCCCCCCCCACACAGCCGTAAAACATTTAGATTTTACCGACAGATTCTGTTCGTTGCTTTGATTTTTGTAGAAATGACAGATTTCAGGACTCTGTGGTGTAAAAGGGACATGATTATTAAAAGGAAGTTTATTTTTGTAGTTTTCTAGTTCTGAAATCCTAAAATGCACTGAACATAAACAAACCACTCTGACAGCCGTTAGGTCAGCCGGTGTTACACCATATTCTGTGACCATCGTATATTGTGACCGTAGCGGGCGCTGCTGCATTTTTACATTATACTTTACAATACCTGATAAACACTCATATTCTGTGACCGTCTATATTTCCATAATACAGTTGTCATGATTTTAGTGGGCAGACGTTAATTTTTGTACTTTGGAGGAAGGCGAGAGTCAGCCTCCTTCCTCCAAAGAATAAAAAGTATAATCTGATCACAAATATCATGACTATTATGGAAATATAGATGGTCACAGAATATGATAGCACTTATCAGATGTGACCACATTGTAACTTAGAGAAAAACATTAAATACTTGAGCCACACGGTTTCTGCTGACTCTCATTTCCTCTAAGGAATAAAAAGTAACATCTGACCAATAATATCATGACTATTATGAAAATAAATGGTCAAAGAATCAGATATTGCAAAGTTTGGTGTAAAAATGCAACAGCGCCTCCTATGGTCACAATATATGATGGTCGCAGAATATGGTGTAACACCTGAGTAACAAATATGGCCGAATGAGAAATGTGGAAAGAATCTGCTGCTAAAGAAAAGAATGACTAAAACGACATCAGGAATAAATTGATAAATAATCAGGGAGAGCGAGCTCGACGACTCTACAGTTGATCTTTTTGTTTTTCATCTGGTCAAACATCTGAACTCATCGACGCCCGAGCTCAGAATCTTCTCTTCCAAACTGGAAGTGCTCTTTGATTTGTCACATCTTCTCAGGAAGTCGTTCAGATCAGAGCCCTCGGCTGCTCCAGCACGACTCCGTGTTCAGACTGTTCGTCTGAGGCTTACTTTCTGCTCTGCTTTTATGTCTTCCTGTCTTATTGAGAGTGGCAGACACCGTTATGGTTACCATGGTAAGCTTAGGTTTTAACAACCTGGTCTTTAGAGAAGAAAGTTGATGGACATTTTAAATTCAACGTTTCTACAGAAAACTTCCTTTGAAATAACGAGTCGTGCTGAAACTGCGACAGTCAGGATTTTCTTTTGTAACGTTTCCTCTAAAGGAGTTCATAGACCATGTGTACTTTTTGTAATAAAGGACTGAGTGGGTTTGAGTTTCCAAGGCAACAGCAGTGTCATGATGTTTGAGTTTCAGGTGTCCCCCCCCCCCACCCACCCCCAGTCTGATCTCAGAAACTGCTCCATGGAGCTGACTGCCACAGAGTTCCACTTTCCTGTGTCTGTGTTAGGTTCACAGCTAAATTTAGCTCCACGCAAAGCTAAATAAATAAATAAAAATCCTGGGGTGGGGGTGGGTGGAGCTCAGGAGACAAAATAAACAGCATCTGGACTGAACTGAAAGAAAAATTTGTCCAGAGCTGAAAAATCAAACCTAAAACTGGCAAAAATAAAATCTGCTTTACATAACTCAAGTTGAAACTACTTTGCTGCATTCTGAAATAAATAAAATAATAAACTATTGATATTTCAGATTATTTTTTGTTTATAGTGTCAGAGCTAAAAAAGTTGTGTAAAATAAAAATTGTAAATCTCATAAACCCACATTTAATTAAAATGTAAACAGAATGCTGAGATCAGCAACACGTAAAGTCAGAGGTCCGGATCAGAACCAGGACGAACATTTAGTAACTCCACCATCATCTTCACCAGCTTCCTCCTTTTTGGGTTACAGGGGTCACTGTGTGAGACCAGGGTGCTCACTGAGAGGCACCAGTTCTACCAGTTACACCACCATGCTGCTCCATTTACTCACTGAGGTGGTGAATTATCAGCAGGTCAGAGACTGGTAGAAGTAAAGACGGGCACAGGTTCAGCACTCTGTCTAAAACTAGAGGAACAATTTCAGAACAAAGTTCCAGAGTAAAGACTTTAATCTCCATCATCTCCAGATCATAATCTGATCCACAGATTAGAAGAATCTAGAAATCTGAGCTCAGTAGACGAGGCCCTCAGGGGTCCACTGCAGTAAAACCAGGTCTGGTTCTGTTCACACACGGTTCATCCACAGATGCTGCTTAAAGCTCTATCAGACAAAGAAGAAGCCAGGTGTGAACACCATCCAGAGCCGCTGCTGTCTTCTCTGGACCAGAGCTCATTTCAAACGGACTGAGGCGAAGTCCAGAACTGGTCTGTGGTCACACGGGTCCAAATCTGAAGTTCTGTTTGGAAACCACAGACACCACATCCTCTGGACTAAAGAGGAGAGAGACCACCCAGTCGGACATCAGCTCAGAGGTCTAAAGCCTGCCTCTCTGATGATATGGGGGTACATTAGTGCTTCTGGTATGATAGAAAGACTCCATCAATGCAGGAAAACATCTACAGGTCTTAGAAAATCTGAAAAACATCTGGAAACTTCCAGCAACCAGTCTCCTCAGGTCCTCCCAACAACTGGTCTACTCAGACGAGATGCTTGTCAGAGGAAAATGGACAGTTGTAAACAGATGTTTTGTTTTAACATCAAATTCTAAATGAGCAGATTTATTCTTCTTAAAAATGGAACAAAGTTCTTTGTGTCAACATTTGATGTTTACCATGTTCTGTTGTGAATAAAATATGAGTTTATGAGTCTTGTCCAAATCTTTAGAATCCGACAAACATTTTTTGTGTTTTTTTTTTTTTTTTTTTGTTAAAGTTGTGAAGACCTGCAGGTCTCAGACTCCTGGTTCGGTTCTGATCCCCCAGCACCGTTACGACAAAAATAAACAGACTCGTGTTTTAATTAAACTAAACTTTACCAGTTGTTTTGTACAATATTGAACAAGAATCACAAAAAGTGCACAAGAGGCGTGGGTTCAACAGGAAGAACGAAACCCGGTCCAGGTCTCTTACAAACAAACAGGGACAGAACAGAAGGAACCTTGGATCAGAACAACCGAGTCGAGAACACGAGCCTCTGATTCCAGCGGGGAAATGCTCGTTATTCTTCCACACGTTGGACAATGAGTCAACATGAGCTGCAGAGGCACAAAATAAATATGAAGAACGAGTCCAAACAAAGGTTTTGTTCACATTATTCACCTGCCGAGCAGCACCAGAACCCCTCGTCCAGAAAGAACCGCCACCATAACAAAACGAGTGGAAGCACATCACACCTCAGACCAAAAACACAGGAAGGTCCGTTCTAACCGGGTGAGACGGGTTCTTATTGTTTCTGAAGGTCCTGAGACAAGTTCACTTTCATTACACAAATCAAATAAACCGGTTCTGTCCTTCAAGCAGCAGAGCCTCAGGATGGACACGGTTTAGTTTCATCTCACTGGATCAGGGAGGACAGACGCAGATGGATTTGTTGGTTCTCTGATCAGAATCTAAATACCCTGACAAAAAGGTCCAGTCTTCTCAGAACCTTTGGAGATCCGTCATTAGGATTCAAAACGTGACGAATGCTGTGATCAGAAACCTTCACCTGGAGTTCAGCTTGAATGGTTTCCATAGGTCTGATCAACCTGGGGTTGCATTTCTTCTTGCGTCCATGTCCTGTGAGGTTGCCCACGGTCCCGTGAACCTTCTACTTTTTAACAATCTTGTCAGCTGTGGTCAGAGGAACCTGAAGCAGCTTGGACACGGTCTTGTGGTCTTTACCTTCGACATGAAGGTCTATAATCCGCGCTGCTCAGGGTGGCGAACAGAACCGACCCAGAGGCTCTTTGAAGGTCTAATGGAAAGCTTGAAGGCTCCTGAGATACTGAAGAAAATCAAACAGGAACAGAATGCGAGGATCATTAAAGCTGTGTATTTTAGTGGATCTAATAAATAAACAATAAACAAATCTTTTGTTTTTGTTTACTCTGCTTCACACTGACAAACAGAGAAGGGATTATCTCGTTTCAACGAGCTGGGAGGAACAACCAACTCATCTGCGTCTGTTTTCATATCCAGGTTGTCGTCATGGCGATGGTCATCGGTCTCCTTCCCGGGGACTTTCACCCAGAGGCACTTTGTGTGGTGGCCGTTCGTGTGCATAAAACCCAACGTGCGCAAACCGTCAGCTAACACACCTGAGACAGCGGCGAGGCCGCGGCGAGGACGGTCTGCAAAGGGACGTCAAATCGAATTATTACTGGATGGAACGCAGACGAGCTTCGCCTGCGTCGATGTTTTTAGCCCTTGACGCTCAAATTGCAGCTTTGAGAGAAGACACAGAATCCAAGAACCCACCACCAGTTTTTAAAGACCCCGCCCACCCCCACCTCCGGACACACAGAAACAGATGAACAAGCTCAAAGCAGGTCTCTCGGTGCCAACGTCCCTCTATGGGATGGGCTGCCCCCCCTTGACCCCCCCCCTTGTTTATTTGCAGCTGAGAGCTTCAGCCACAAAGATTCTGCCCTGAAGAAATACTTTAGTGAATCCTGCGTCCCCCGTCCCCCCGACCTTTGACCCCTGCAGCTCAATTGTCGGCACCCAGCTTGGAGAGCCCCTGCCTGAACTCGTGCAGCTCGTCGATCTTTCCGTCCAGAACATCCATGAACTTCTTCAGCTCGCTCTTCATGCTGCCTTGTTTCTGTCGGCTGTCGTTGATGTCGACCTGCAGGCCGTCGATTCGTCCCTCCAGCTCCCGGTTCTTTGTCTCTGCAGCCTGCGGACGGACAAAACCGTTTTTAGACACAGACATGACTTTCTGATCCATCAGAACAAGAAAAACAGACAAACAGCTCAAATGTTCTTTTAAAGTCTCATTTACTGGTTTAATCCACTTCAACACTTGATCTTCTCAAGGGCGGACGTCTCCTCTCGGTCTCCGCTTTGCTTTTTGCTTTGTCTTGTCTGTGAAACTGCCTGAGAGCCTCTCTTCTACAAAATCTTCTGAATCACAATTATGGACTTCAATTTGGTCAGTTGGTCCCTCAACACAACTGATAACATTTCTTCAAAGAGAAGACAGGCTGTAGGTG
>JARVLU010000599.1:10675417-10689818 GCA_031762415.1 Simpsonichthys santanae | reverse complement strand
TTGTCTGTCCAACAGATCTCACTTGTAAATGAGTCTTCAAGGCTCAATGTGACTTATCTGTTTAAATAAAGGTTGAAGGAATGAAAATCGCGTGAACGTTTTGAAATCATTCTCATTATTACATTGTTACATTGTTTTTTCCTCCGTAGATATTTTGGCACAACTCGTTACGCAACGTTTGTGCCATTTTGATAATTCATGTCTCAAAACGTTCGGCTCATTCAAGACATTCCTGCTCTGACTCTGTGTCTGTACAGTTTTTACTTTTTGAAATTTGTACTTTTTTCCACCGTTTTTTTTTTTTTTTTTTAATGAATAGAGCCCAGTTCAAATCTTATAAAACTTGTTTTATTTTCTTGCCATTTCAGCATTTTTATGCCAATAATACTTCTGCTAATGCTAATTCTTTCCCAGTAAAACCAATTTTTCCCTGCTTTGTGCTACATTTCTGCTAATTCCACCCTTTTCTAATCCTGCCATAGTTTTTGCTCTGACTACTTTTTTACTTACATCCTGTCCTAACTGGTCACAATGTCATTTAAGGCTAATTCTATAAATGCTACTGTGCCAATGCTAATTCTGTTTTTGCTACATTTGCCCTGCTTTATGTTAATGTTTCGCTACTTTTAGTGTTTTTCTTGTACATTCTGCGTTTTAGCTTTTCACGACTTTTGCTTCTTAGTGTTTGTCTACTGCTGCTGTTTGCTAACTTAGCTACTTCCTCCATTTTCCATTATTGTTTGTTATTTTAAAACCAATTTTAACTTTTATCTGTAATTTTTTAGGTTTATTTATTCATTTATTTATTGGTTTATTTCCAAATTTAACATTTTCAGTTATTTTTCTTTCATTTTTTCTTTTTATGACTTCAGCTTTTTAACAGTTTTCAGCTATTGATGTATTTCATGTAAACTTTAGCTCGTCTTTAGTAGCTTTCAGCCAGAAGCAATCGCGCTGTTTTCTCACAGGAAAGACGTTTCTCTGGTTACAACTAAAGACAACACCTGCTCAGGTGCAGCAGGAAGGTGTCACCTGTCAGAGGTTTGAACTATGAGACAAAGGTGGACCTGTTTTGGTTCAATGTTTTATTTTAGAGTTTGCTGTGGCGGCCATCTTTCACTCGGTTTCATTAGGATTCCTCCACTACTTTGTGGGCTATTTTGCTAACAGACAAATACAGGTGGAAACAGCGTTTCCCACTTTTCAGGCTGGTGGGCGACGAACAGAAATTTTTGAAGTTGGACATGATCTTTCAGCGAGTGGCGGGACAGCAGAGTCAGGTCCAGACCAGCAGGCGACAGGAACGCGTTTCTGAAGGCTCTGCCAGCCTGACTGATCTCAGCTGAGTCCTGAAACCAGACCTGCTCCTGGGGGGTGGGTATGTGTGTGAGTGTGTCTTTAAATAGAGATGAACCAGACAGGAGTCTGAGTGGTGAGCACGTTGGGTCACAAGGAAAAGCTTTGGTCAAATCTAAACTGACTAAACTTGAAACAGAAGCTAAAAACTAAAACTAGCAGAATGCTAGCTGATAGAAAGATAATTAAAATGAGCAAATTAGCTAAAAAATAGTGGCTAAAAGGTAAATTAGCTAAAAAAGCTGAAAACAAAAATAATTCAAAAACATAAAAAATGGACCAGCTCCAGAAGCTAAAAGGACAAAGTTTTTTAGGGATTTGAAGAGTTCCTCCTTCATTTCAGTCCATCATCTGGTTCTGGACTCAGTCTCGGGGCAGCAGCTGGATCAGGAAGGTCCAGTCACCTCTTCCAGCTCTTCTGGAGGACTCCAAGGTGTTCCCAGACCAGCTGAGAAACTAGTCAGGGCGTCCTGACTCTTGCCCGGGGTCTCCTCTCAGTAGGACATGTACAGAACACCTCCCTATGGAGGCGTCCACAGTCCATCCTTACCAGATGGACCACCTCAACTTGATGTGGAGGAGCAGCGGTTCTACTCAGTCTAAGGGAGAGTCCAGCTACCCCGCAGAGATAACTCATTCAGACCTCCTGGATCCAGGATATGGTTCCTTCAGTCTCTTCCCAGGGTTCAGGACCACAGGTGAGAGTAGGAAAATAGACCAACCCGTAAACAGAGAGCTTCTCCTTACAGCTCAGCTCCCTCTTCACCACAACAGACCAGCACAGAGTCCACAATACTGCAAAAGTTGCATCATTGGTCTGTAGGCCTCTGTCTTCATTCTTCACTCACTGAGAACAAACTCAGAGATACTTGAACTCCTCAGCTCGAGACAGAACCTCACCCTGGAGAGGACAGTCCACCCTCTGACTCAGGACCAGGGCCTCAGATCTGGAGGTGTGTTCTATTCATCTAAGCTCGTGTTCAGTTTGGACACCTGACTGAATGAAGATTCATCCAGCTGGAGTTTAGAGAAACAGACCCGACAGGAAAGTTCTGTAAAGCTCAGGAATGTCACGTCGGCTCATCAGGACAGCTGAGATCATGAAATCCTGCTCTGAGTCAGGTTTGAATGAGTCAGTCGCCTCGGAGCAAGAAGAGCGGCTGCGTCGGACAAACGGCTCTTCTGGTTTTACAGAAAGTCCAGAATTACTCACAGAAACATCAGCTCTGAACGACATGAGGTGAATCGACGTCAGACGTACAAAACAAACAGAGTTCAGTCTTTACTAAACCTGAGAACTAAAGACTGGATTACTGGATTCAGTTCTTTGGTTTTACATACCAGGACATAAAAACTGGGATTGATGAAAGCTGAAACTGAGCTGTTAAACTAGCCGAACACACAGCTAAAAGCTTCATTTAGCAAAAGACTAGCTGAAAATCAAAAGGTAACAAAAAGATAAACGCAGTGAAATAATTCAGTGTATTTCAGGAGAAATTTTTTTAAATAAAGTTAAATATTTTGAAACAAGCAAAACGTTTTGATGTACAAACATGTAAAAAAAACAAAGTCTGCAGAAGTTGAGAGTAAAAACCACACAAAAAAATACTGCAGAGATTAAATAATCTGGTTTTGACTGAGTTCTAAGATTGACTAAAAACCACTGTTTGTGGTTCTGGACTCTGACTGGAATGATGGTTCTGGTCCTTCTGACCCGTTCTCTTGTAGATCAGATGCTGTGTTTGGATCATGGTTCCGTTGGACCCAGTTTGGTCCAAGCTCCAGCTATTGGACTCCAGAATCCTTTGGTCTTCAGATGAGTTCCTGGTCCACTTCGTGACTGAAGGAGCCCAAACCATCAGCCTCCACCGCCGTGCTGACAGCTAGGAGGAGCTGTTTGCTGCAGTGCATTCTGGGTAAAAATCTTCCCTCTGGTCTGGTGGTTCCTTCAGATGAAACTTTTCAAACCTAAGTCAAGTTGCCAAGAAAAGAGGCCATGACCTTTGACCTGCTGAATGATGCCTGTAAAGCCACTGCACAGTCTGACCTTCAGGGTGAATTATCAGCCATCGTAAAGGTTTTCCTCCTGTGAGAATGTCTGTAAAATGATGGACTCCAGACAGTTTGAAAATGACCTTTGACCCTTCTCAGCTTGACCGGCAGCAGCAGTTGCTTCTTTGAGGTCATTGCTGAGGTTTTTCCATCTTGGCGTTGTGTCATCACACCCTGTATGCTCCAGAGCAGCAATCTTCAAGTCAAACATTTAAGAGTTTGGTCAGAGGGACTGTCAATACCTTTTCGTCCTCATGACTCCTGGACCTTCTCAGTTCAGAGACAGAACCTGGAACTGCAGGAACCTGAAAAGCTCAGCGAGCCTCCATGGAGGGGCAGGAAACCCTTCAAAGAGGCAGTCATCCTCTCCACGTTTAGATACAGTGACAACAACGTGAGCTGGAACACGTGACGGGGGTGTTGCGTCACGGCGGACGCAACAGTCTTAAAGTGCTGTTTCGCCTCCAAGCCGGAGCTTTTGTACGGCGGCGGTCGTGTCGAGGCTCCGTGATGCGAACAGAGCAGCAGAACCACTGCGCCGGACTCACCTTCAGTTTGGCAGTGATGCTCTCACACTCTCCCACCAGCTGAGGGATGATCTCTGCCTGCTTCCTCAGGTTCTCCAGCTCCTACAAAAACACATTTAAATGAAGGAAGATTTGAATATAAATTTAATGTTAGAAGATTTTAAATCATTAAAAGAATAAAGGATTAATGAGGTGTGTTGGATATTAAACTATCAGTCACATAAATTAAAGTTTTTGTTAAACTCTTGTAATTAAAAAAAAAACATCGAACTGATCCAGTTTTAAATGTATTTAAGCTGCAGCTGGTGCGACGTCATTAACGAGGTTTGACTCAGTCATTTGTCCTCAGCATCAAACTCCTTCAGAGACTTTTCATTTAATATTTTAAATTTAAATTATTTAATTTTTCTGTCGTTCTACACCAGAACCATCAGACTGATCCAGTTTTAAATGTATTTAAGCTGCAGATGGTGCGACGTCGTTAACGAGGTTTGACTCAGTCATTTGTCCTCAGCATCAAACTCCTTCAGAGACTTTTCATTTAATATTTTGAATTTCTGTCGCTCTAAACCAGAACATCACGTATCATCATTGTCTGCAATCACTTTGTGTCATTTCATGAGTAAAGAAGAGAAATAAAATATTATTTTTTGAGTTTTTGCAGAAGTGAGCAGATTCATTTCGTTCTGCGACAACACTGCAGACCGTCTTTAATAATTCAGACGTTTGTCTTTAATCCGAGGATGTGACGACGTGGATCTGGGGTTCGTCAGCTGCGTCACCGCTCCTCACGCAGCTGCAGCTCGGCATCCGGAACAATATGGCCGACGTGCACCGAGAGCTGGTGATGTTTCAGCATCAGCTCAGGCCTCTGAACGGTGACGGTGAAACCTCGCAGCATCCGGAGCAAGATGCTCTAATAATGCCTGTCGGGTCAGAACCAGCATCTTCCAGACACAGTTTCCCTCAGGCTGTCTGAAAGGCTCCGCACACAGAGCCGCCTTCAAGGTTTAAAAATAAAACCAGTTTAAGGTTCCTGGATGTTTCAGAGAAAATAAAGCAACGCTTGTTCTCAGCTCAGGATTAACAAACAACAACAACAACAAAAAGACATTTGTGTCTTTAACAAACTATTCATCAAATAAGATGCCTCCTTTAAGGAATGCACGTCACCCATCAGGTATGAGTTTTAAAGTTCCTGTAATCTGTTAGCACTCCGTTTGTTTGTCTGGGTCGACTCTCAGCAACTACCACAACAAGTTTTAGTTCAAAATCTGTTGAATCCACAGAGTTAAAACCATCTGTGTTGGCTAAGTTCAGCTAACTTGATTCAAGATGGCCACCGTAGCCAACTCCAGATCAGACGTAGACACGTGTCCAATTATTAATTTGGGAGTTTCATTAAAATCCATCCAGTGGTTGATGAAATATTTTGCTTACAGACAAATGGAGACATGCGGCAGTTACACGATTGCCCAGTTTTCAACAGGTGATACAGGGGCTGCTTGGAGTGGTGGTGGTGGGTGGGGGGGGGGGGGCTACAATGCCTCAGTTTTTATTTGTTCATTTTATTTTCAAATTAAACCACAAAATAGTCAAAATAGAAGAACAAGTTTTATAATATTGAATGGTCTTTAATACGTAGATTTATATGAGTTATTATTGTAACTGTGTTCTGGGACCTGGGGTGTGTGTGGGGGGGGGAGGGGGGGAGGTGGCTGAGAGCCACTGGTTTAAAATTGCCTTAAGCTTAAAAAAAAAAAAAAAAAAAAAAAAAAAAAAAAGAGAGAAACGGTGTATAGATGGTAAAAAAGATAAAAAATTGATTTATTTTGGTCATATTTAATAAATATGAAAAAATATATGTTAAAATCTGCTTATAAACTGATAGGTCGCAAGAAGGAGTCTGGCTCTAAAAACCAGGTCTGTAGTCAGGCCAGAACGGCTTAGAGAGGAAGTGTCGAACTGACAGCAAATTAGAGACCGGGTAAAAATAAGCTGAAACAGAACCGGAGCCGTAATCAGAGGTTTACTGTCTAGAGAAGCATTAATCACGGCTGCAGAAATGACCGTGTGCAGAGTTCTGCTGGCACCGAGGAGCTCTGAGGAACAGAAGCAACACATTCGGACTTGACACAAAGAAAGCATTGTTTCTGTGACAACAGAACATGGAAAGAACTCTGAGCACCTTCTGTAGGTGGAACTTACTGCATAAAAACTGAACAAAGAAGAAGAAATCTGGACTTTGGTTTAGAAAACATTTTGAGGTCAGATGTGGTTCTGGTAGTTTTTTCATTTATTTATTTATTTATTTATTTTTTTAATACAGCCCATTTTTTATTTTCGTTTTTATCTAAAACCCATTAAAATATCAATTTAAAAACAAATTTTAACCCCTTGTGAACAATAATTATCTCTGAAGAGTTGTAGTCAGGGTTTAGAGAACATTACAGATCTGATGTGAAGTAAGTGATCAGTTTGTGTGGTGGTTCTGTTGGACCTTCAACACCTTCAACCACAAATTTTCTGGATCAGGCAGTACAACATTAGCTTGATTTAAGTGATATATCTCTGACAGAATCCAGTTTGTACTTGATTAGTGTGTCTTCTTCACATATTTGACTTAATCACGGTGTTCCTCAGGGTTCCGCTCTCAGTCCAGCCTTTTTTCCTTTTACATAAGTTTCAGTTATGTTTTATTATCAGGAAATATAACCACTATATGCTGACGACACTCTGTTTATCAGTGCGATCATATGAATCAGCTTCTCTAGTTGAGGGCTCGTCTTGGAACTGGAAAACTGGAGGTTCTGTACTTTAGTTGTTGTTAAGTTCAGATACAACTAAATTCATGATCTTTGCCTCTAAAACAAACTCAAGAGGTGACAGTCCAGTTGTATAAAAACTTGCAATAGAATGAATACAGCCTGTAAATCTTCAAATTGTTTTACACTGGGCTTTTCTTCAACTTTCATATTTAAACATCTCAAACTACTTTTCTCATCTTTGTAGCATCGTTAAAGTTTAGAATAAACTCACTTAAAGCGATGCTGAAAAACTGACATGCACCTTCATTACAATCAGTTCCAGAAACTGGACATAAGATGGACAATAAATCATGATTACAACAAACAAGACTATAAAACCCTGCCCCCCCCCACCCCCCCCAAAAAAAAAAAAAAAAAAAAAACTATAAAAAAGGTAAATCTTTGCACATACATGTTGTCCAAATGAAACCCACTGACAAGTTTTTGGTTTTCATTTGTAAAGAAAAAAAACAACAGTGTCTCTGCAGCAGAAAGAAGTCTCAAACTTCTCTGAAGAAATGAGTTTGAATAAGTTTGTCATTAAAAAGAAAGGTGGAATGTTAATGTTTATAAAATCCCAGCGATAACTGAATAACAGATTCTAGCTTTAACATCTGTTTAGCTAATTGTAGCTAAATAGCATGTTTATTTTTACTTTCAGCTACTGTTCTGCTAATTTTCCAATCAATTTTTTTTATGCAACACATTTAGGAACAACTGCCATTTTAGCTGTATCATCTTTTAAAGTTTTTCTTTAGGCTCTGTTCTGCTTGTTTTAACTTTAACAACTGAATTTCCGTGTCAGCCGAGTCCTCCAGCACCCGGCGTTCACACAGTTTCGAATAAAAATCAAACTGTAGTGAATTTTCTGTTTCTGCTTAAAACAGGGAGTGACGTCATTGACCTTTGTAACTTGACAGATTCAATTGTTTTAAATTTTGCCAATATTTGAGCTTTACTGAACGACGTCAGTAAGAAAATCTGTGAAGATGATTCACTGTAGTAATGAAACATCTCTTTTTATTCTGACCTTTGACCCCTTGGCGAGCTGTGAAGCCTCATTTGAAGGGCGGAGCCAGTTTTAAGACAAACATACTGCAGACTCACCTGCTCCTTCTCCTGCACCTCAGCCTCCAGCTCCTTCACTCGGACGGCCAGCTGGGCGTTCTTCTGTTTCTCCTTGTTGGTGTCGTTACACTGAGCCTCAAGTTCTGCAATCTGCACAAAAACAAAGATCACACCGTTTGTCAAATAATCTGCAAACGGCATTCGCTTTAAAGCCTGACGGATTCCTAGAGTACCTGTCACTTCCTGATGAGTGGATATTTCACAGGTTATAAATATTTTAATTTATTAAAAGCAGCAGCGTTGATGCAACACCAGCCCAGCTGCAGAAACAGCCCACGTGGATTATGAAACTAAAAACTGTCTATTTTGAGTAAGTCAGCCTGAGCGCAGGAGCAGAGAGGAGCTGATGAAACGTTCTGATTCGTCACAGAGATAAACTGATCAAATCTGATGATTCTTTCATCCTGATTAATTAACTTTATTAAATAGTCATATGAAAAATTAAGTTCTCTCAGTTCTGGGGTGTCAGGTCATAACTAAATCTTTATCAGGCTCTGAAATGATCCAGATCTGACCTGAAGTAAATAAAAACACAGCCGGTTCCACTGAATCTTACTGGTTCCAGCTCCTGACCCAACAGGACCTCCTTCAGAACTTTGAAACCTTTGGTCTACATGGGAGTTCCTGGTCCACTCAGAGGCTGCCAGAAGCTCAAACCATCAGCCCTCCACCACCGTTCTGACATATGGGAGGAGCTGTGTGCTGTGGTGCATTCTGGGTAAACATCTGTCCTCTGGTCTGGTTCTGGTCCAGAAGTCTTGTGGTTCCTTCAGATGAAACTTTCCAAACCTAAGTTGAGCTGCCATGTTGTTTTTAGAGAGAAGAAACCATGACCTTTGACCTGCTGACTGAGGCCTGTAGAGCCACTGCAAGGTCTGACCTGCAGGGTGAATCTGCTCAGAAGACTGTCAGGTGTATGGATGTTTTCCACGTGTGAAAACCTTTCTCTCTCTAGAAGGATGGACTGTAAATGACCTTTGACCCTTTCCAGATTAACAATGAGCAACTTTTCAAAATATTTAACTTCATTTACATTTTTAGTTTTATAAAAATTAATGGGAATTTCAAATTGTAGCACATTTTAGCTTTTGAATATTGTGTTTACCGGTAGGTCAATTTTGGCTTTAGCTCCAGCTTTGCTAAATGTCGCTTTTAGCCACTGTTCTGCCAGTAAGGTTTAGCTGCAGTTTTGAATTAATTAATTTATTTATTTTAGCTTCTAGCTATTATTGTAATAATTGTGGACTTGGCTACTATTTATGTCTTATGCTGATTTCATTTTTTGTTTTGCTGGTTTAGGCTTTCAGCTTCTGTTTTTCTTGCTTTAGCTGTTAGCTACGGTTTTGCTCATTTTAACTTTTAGCTGCTGTTCTGCTGCTTGTTCACTTGAGGTCAGATTCAGATCGTTGTAGAACCCGATGAAGACTGGGTCAGGCTTTACGTCCTAAAACTTCAGAGCTGACAGAGCATGGACTTCCTGTTTCCTCTGACGGCGGTTCACGAACAGACTCCAGGAGGGTTTTGGTAATCCCATGTCGTTTCTCACTCACAATGGCGTTCTTTCTTTGTTTGTGGAGAAATCGCCCGCCAGGCCGCTCAGATGAAACTCATGAGGAAACTGGAAAAGCAGGCGCTGGCCCGTGCAGCCAAAGAAGCTCGCAGGCAGCAAGGTGAGCTTCGAGCTGTCAACCTTCAGGTTCTGTTGGTCAGTCTTTCACCAGGAACCGCTCTGATCCAAACGAGCCAGTCCTTTCTGCTTTTTTTTTTTTTTTTTTACATCAGTGCTGCTTTTTGACTTGTTTTATTAGTTTAACTGTTCTTTTCATGTTTATAGTTAGCACCTTTAGACGTTCAGGTAAATGTTCAGCTTGTTCTGGACATTTCGGCTGGGACTTTTAGCTGTTCCAACATTCAGACTCTTATATGCCTTTCTCTGGTCCCGTCCATAACTTCTGATCCGCTCAAGATAATTTAACTAAACTTGATGCGTATATGTTCCATCACTAGACGGCACGTGCGCTTGTAATCACCCCAGCTCCCAGGTCAAGGTTACAAATCAAGGTCAAATGTTATACAAGGTCTTTGCTTGTTATTGCTATGAATAGCTGTAATTGTGAAAAATGTGCGTATGGTGTTGGAAACAATTGTTTCATTGAAATGCATTGCAATCTTTTAAAATCCCTCTGAAAGTTTTTCTTTGAAATTTACTTCATCGTACCTTCTCTGTTTACGTCTCCTAATCTTTTCTGAAAATTCTTGATGAGATGTGAGTGAACCTGGAGCTCGGCTAGAAGAACCTTCTTACAAACAACGATTTCTCCACAAGAACTGAGCCACGTTGTACTTGGAGATCATACTGTGTATATTTTTACGTACTGTTTTCTTCTGGACTTCTGTTTATTCTGTCTCTCTCCTTTACAACAAAATCACCATAAAATGAGAGACTGATGATTAGTTTGCAAACGAGCAAACGTACAAAACGGCAGGAGGTCAGATAATTACAGTATTTTTCCTGCTGTTCAGGAGGTTAACGTGGTCTGGATGAGATGTGATAAAATCTTAAACAACTCAGGTCTTTGAGCAGCTGCTTCAGATACTTAAATGTAGACGCTAAATAAAAGTCTGACTGGTGTCTCGCAGCGATCATGGCAGCAGAGGAGAGAAGAAAGCAAAAAGAGCAGATCAAGATCCTCAAGCAGCAGGTTGGTGTTTTTTCTGGACAATTATTCCAAATACAGTATTTCACCTCAAAAACATCCCGTAAACGATTATTTTGTCATCCAACGTTTTAATTAACGCAGCCACTCTCTGAACTTCGCTGTATCTTTATGCCTCCTCTTTTGGGAACACAGTAAATCTATCTGTGGGTGTTTTCCCATATCTTAAAATATTAAAACATTTTTTTTTTTCTTACAGGAAAAGATCAAGCGCATTCAGCAGATTCGCATGGAGAAGGAACTGAGAGCGCAGCAGATTTTGGAGGTAGAGAATTTGATCCGGCAGCACCTCTGATTAAGCACAGCGTTCCTGGATAGCTCCAGCCCCTCAGTCTATAGTGTTTTTAATCTTCCTAAAGCTCATTACTGAACAGCAGCATGCTTTGGAGGGAGTTGTGTCTTCTTAGGCATAATTCCACATGGAACTAATGCTAAATTGGTCTTGGTTGACGGCTGTTGAATATTAAAATGGATGCTGCTGCCTCTTCAGACCTTATTTAAATTGGACAGAAAACTCTTTTTTTTTTCATCAGACAACAGTAACAGTTTAGCATAAGTGGGTCAAGGAAAAAAGAAACACTGTTTTCCACTCATAAACTCACACATACATGTGCATACACACACCATTACACTGCAGCAGCTTCAAAGTGTTTTAACAGAACTACATCAATTTTGAGTTGACACGGTCGACGAGCTGCACTTCAACGTTTTCACAATTACGTGTTAAAGAGATACATTATTCATTTTGTGTGTTTTACAAATTTGACGTGCATTCAGGAGCGGGGAATCTGCTCAGAACAATCACTTTAAGTGCAACAAAGCCCTCAACCAAGACGGATTGATATCTGTCTGCAACTGACCGTAATCTTTATTCATAGGCTAAACGGAAAAAGAAGGAAGAAGCCGCTAACGCCAAAATAATGGAGGCTGAAAAACGCATAAAGGTTTGTTCACTCTTAAAATAAACTCTTGATATTTTCACTTAATTTAAAAAAAAAGGCAATGAAGGTTCTAGAGCAGAAGTCCCCAACCACAGGGCTAATTAGCAATACAGATCCATGGATCATTTGGTACCAGGTTGCACATAATTAATAAAACTTTTCCTTTAAAAAAACTATCATCATAAATATTTTTGTAGATATTAGTGTGCCTGCTATTTTATTTTGAAAAAATGATCACTTCCATTCTCATCTCTTGCATCTGACTCAGTTGCAGTTATATTTCACATACTAACAAACCGACAAGCTAACACTAACAAAGCTACAAGCTAAGTTTAGCAATGCTACAAGCTAACCTAGGCAAATCTACAAGATAACACTAACAAAGCTACAAGCTAACTTTAGCAAATCTATAAGCTAACTTTAGCAAACTTACAAGCTAACCCAGGAAAAACTACAACACTAACAAAATTACAAGATAACACTTAACAAAGCTGCAAGTTAACACTGACACAGCTACAAGCTAACCTTAGCAAACCTACAACATGCTCTTGCAAAATTACATAATTGAAACACTAACTCTGGCAAAACTACCATCAACCCTAGCTCATCTAAAATGCTAACACTTGTATGCCTACAAGCTAACCCCAGTACAACTACAATCTAACCCACTTAAATCTACAAGCCAAGCAAGCCAAAGCTAAGCTAATCCTTTAAAACTACAAGTTAACTGTACTATTCTATATGCTAACCCTTGTTAACCTTCCAACTAGCCTGAGCATGCCTACAAGCTAACCCTACAGGGTTAGCTTACAGCTACAGGTTCCAGGTAGTTTCCAGGTTCCATTATGGATATATTTGAGCCTGTGTGTATAATTTTACAGAAAGTTCAAACATGTGCACCCAAGTTCATGTTTTTAAAAATCATTGTAGTTGTTTGTATGATTATTCCAACCTGAACATTGATGATTAATAATGTTTAATAATTTTGCCCCTTATTTTCTAAATCTTGTTTTAAAGGAGAAAGAGTTGAGGAGACAGCAGGCAGAGATTCTGAAACACCAGGTAAGCATGGCTATAAAATGTGTTTTTTAGTGATGAATAAATATTTTAAACATCTCTGGTACAACCCTGAATCTAAAAAAAAACTTGGAACATTGGGTAAAATGTAAACAACAACAGAATGCTATGATTTGCAAATCCAGTAAACCCATATTTTATTCAGAGTGGAACACAATAAACAAATAAATGTGAAACTAAGAAATTGTACAATTTTTAGGGAAAATAATACAATTTTTAATTTTATTGCAACAACACATCTCAAAAGTTATAGCAGGGGCAACAAATGACTAAAAGTATGTGGTATAAAAAAGAAACAGCTGGAGGAACATTTAGCAACTACTGATGTTAATTATTAACAGATGAGTAAGAGGACTGGGTATAAAAGGGACTTTTAGAAGTAAAGATGGACAAAGGTTCACCAGTCAGAGAAGCACTGTCCAAAAATAAAGGAAACATTTTAGATTAATGTTCCTGAGCAGAAATCTGTGAAGACTGAATCTCCATCATCCCCAGTTCATAATCTAATCCACAGATTAGAATAATCTGTAGAAATCTGAGCTCAAAGGACAAGGCCCTCAGGGGCCACTTCATTAAACCAGGTCTGGTTCTGGTTCTGTTCTGATCTCAGGAACACTTCCACTGTAAACACAGTTCATCCACAGATGCTGCTTAAAGCTCTATCAGACAAAGAAGAAGCCAGATGTGAACACCATCCAGAACCGCTGCCATCTTCTCTGGACCAGAGCTCATTTCAAATGGACTGAGGTGAAGTCCAGAACTGTTCTGTGGTCAGACGGTTTCAAATCTGAAGTTCTGTTTAGAAACCACATCCTCCGTACTAAAGAGGAGAGGAATCATCCAGCCTGTAATCAGATTACAGTTCAAACAACCCCTGCCTCTCCAATGGTATGGGGGTGCATTAGTGCCTCTGACATGGGCAGCTGACACATCTGGAAAGACTCCGTCAATGCAGAAACTATATACAGGTTTTAGAACATCTGCTCCCATCCAGATGTCCTGTTTTAGGAAAGGCCTTGCATATTTCAGCAAGACGATGTTAAATCCTCCTTCATCCACTGCTTCCATAACATCTAAAATTCCCAGTTTGAGCATTTGTTAGTTTGAATGTGTTCCATTGTGAATAAATCATTGCGTTCTGTTTTTTATTGACTTTTCACTCAACAGTCCAACTTTCCTTTAGAGCACGAGTTGTACTGTATAAGAATTTGTAGGTTTGTGTGTGTGAGAGAGATATTTTAAATTGTAAATGAGATTTCTTGAGTGTGTGTATTAAAGCCCATGCTTTTTGGGTTTTGGTATCTTCTTTTCTGTTTGACAATATTTTACCAACTCTCTCTGCCAGGAGTTGGAGAGGCATAGACTAGATATGGTATGGGTATGTTTATTTTTGTACATCTAACACCTGCATCGTGTAACTGGTTGTGTTATGGTTGTCATAGCAATGCATTAAGTGTAGCACTGGCTGCTGTCATACTACATTCTTCTGCATGGCTTTCCAGCAAAACCAACAAAAGAGAGAAAGAGTCAGTATGCTGCCTCCATCTGCTCGTCCTGAGGGACAACTGACCCCGTCACAGTGGCCAGGCAGCTTCTGTCCCCCTCCCCCCGCCGCTCTCTCCTCCCCCATCCTCCCCCATTTCCGCTCAGAATGCAAAGACCGCCAAGGCGGTCCACGCTCACCGGAGGAGTTTCCATCCGTCATTCACGTTGTCTGTTGTACCGGCGCAGCCTGTTTTACCCACGAGCGCTTGACGATTTCAGCGCAGAGATCGAGCTTGTGTCTGTCTGCGGCC
>JARVLU010000599.1:10646461-10664341 GCA_031762415.1 Simpsonichthys santanae | reverse complement strand
CTTTTTTTTTTCCCACACCGCCCCCCCCCCCCCCCCCCCCGCAGCTCAACTACAAACTATATTTAACATTTCAGGAGTCAGCATTCCTCCGCCTTCGGCTGCATCGCTTGCAGAGATATCCCCCTGACTTATCAACCAGAAGAGCTAAATCCAGACAACAGCTCAAAGAGCTGAAGGAACCCTCCACACATTCTGCTGTCAGAAGGAGACACATAATGGAAAACCTCCTGCCAGGACGTGGATAAGGGAAATAAATTACTGTATCTGATCAGATTTCTCTCTAATCGACTGTCAGTAAATGCTGAACTTCATACGTTTACACGTCGGCTGTTTGAAGCTAAAAGAAGCATCATCCTCTAGACGGAGGTATTTACTGAAAACCTCAACTTAAACATTTAAATATTGAATATTGGTTGTCACCATGAAAGGATTGTGTGTTTGCCACAGCTAATTAACTTTAGCAAACAAAAATGGCTACAACTCAGCTACTCTTACAGTTATTGAGCTAAAGTTTGTTGTGGTAGTAGCCAAGAGTAATTAATCCTCATCACAAACTCTGAGCTCTACATAACATGTGAAAAAAACATTATATCCAAGATTTGAACAAAAGTCCTAAACATAATTTACAGTACAGTAGTTACTTTGCAGTTCGACTTTCGCGGACGCCCTTTCGCCATTTTTCAAAGTAAGATTGGACACGACACAACCGGCTGATTGATGGACGAGCCGCAGGAGCAGCAGGGATTGTTAATTTTAAATAAATTATTTTAAATTATTTACCACCTGCTAAATCATTAGGTGCAGGGAGAAGCTCCCTCCTGCAGCGTGTCATGATCTCCGCGCACACACACACACACACACACACACACATATATCTCCTCTTGCTGCAGCAGCTTTGTGAAGGGTTAACCCTTTGCTGCCCAGCTGCACCGATTGAAGTTTGGTTGTGGTTACCTTTGTTTCTATAATTTACGTCAACTCAGTTTCTATAATTTATGGTAACGCAGTGTATGCTGTGTAGATTTTCTAGTATTTCCAGTTATTTCCAGGTCTGGCCTGTGTTTTCTCCCCGGCCAGCCCACAGAGGCCTGAAAAGACAATGTGAGTTAGGAAATCCAGCATGGACGTCACCAAAAGAGAATTTAAAAATACATTCTGGACTTTTCCTTGAGACAGATTTCTTAAGGTAGACCTCGCTGAATTAAATTTGATAATCACTGGTGTGGACGTTTTTGGTAAACTGCGTACAGGAAGTGCTCGCTGTGGTTTCCTCCACTTAGATCAGCCGGTACATGGAGTATCTGCAGTAAAGCTGCCTGCTCTGTAATCCTAATCCACTCCGACTCAAGTCTCTCCGCAGGTAAACTGTCGGATTTAAACCTGCAGAACAACATGACTGCTCCACAGTGTCAGCAGAGTGATGCTGCAGTCATCATCCTCCTCCAGTGTTTGCACAGAGACAATCGCCATGGAAACGCTTAACCTACTCCTCCACTTGTCTGAGGAGACACAGTGTTGGAGGAGATGGAGCAGAACTGGTTTAAGGTTTCTGGTCCGGTACATGCTCCTGACCAAATGTGTTTCTTTGTCAAGCCACTTAACCCTAATTATGTAGGTGTAAACGTAAATAAGTGGGTGTGTCTTCAGGGTGTAGGAGGCTGTTTTCAGTCAGCGCTCAGGGTAGCTTCAGTAACAGAATCTTAGAGACGCCAAAGAAGTAAAGAAGAGGTGAATAAATGCGAAGGGTCAGATATTTAGCTGCTGTTCATCAGCAGGAACAGAAAAAAACAAACTCCACTAGCTCTTCTGCTCTGGATGCTAAACCGCTGCATCCAGAGGTCTGCTGGGATGTCTTCCAAACAATGTAAAAAACAACAACAACAACAACAAAACAAACAACAACAACCAAATAAACACACCTGACTAAAATCAGGGACTGCCGTCAGAGGAAAACTTTCTCAACAGAAATCAAAAACTGCTTCCAGCACACGTACCAGGCTTCAGATCCCGTTAGTTTTAATGCAAAATATCACATTTAAAATTGGTAAATTTTAAGTTACCAGTCTGGTAACCAAACTGGTAAATTTTAAATGCATATGGAGACATTTACAAAACTTTAACGTTTAGGCCATATTTAGTCCAAGTTTAGCTATTATTTATGTCTATTTTGCTACTTTTAGCTTCTAGCTAGCTTTTTGTTTCTTCTAGCATTTACTCATCCTTTTGACACTTTTGGCTTCTAGCTAACCTTTTGGTTTCTATTATTTTAGCTAATTTTTTTGTTTGTTTGTTTGTTTGTTTTGCTTCTTCCAGATTTAACCAAGGTTATTACTTTAAGCTAATGTTTTGCTATGGTTATATCATCTAGTTGGGCTTATGATAATTTTAGCTTTACCTTTAAAATTTAGCTAGTTATTAGCTACTTTCAGATTCTAGCTAGCTTTTTGCTAAATTTAACTTTTAGCTAGCCTTGCTACCTTTTGCAAGCATTTTGCTACATTTAGTATTTAACCATTACTTTTAACTGTTCTTTTGTTACTTTTACATTTTAAATAGCATTTAGAAATTTTCAGATGATCTTTTTTACTTTTAGCTAGCCTTTTACTTTCAGTTTACCCGTTTCATCTTTTAGCTAGCCTTTTTCTTTTTTCTTTATCGACACACATACAGACAAACCTTGGATCCATCCACGCTGATAATGCGATAGCTGTTCCGTGAGCTGTCGTAAAAATAGGAGACCGTGACGGCCTGCTTGCTGGCAGGAAGCCAGTGCTTCTTGGTGGCCGGGTCAATCTGGAAGACATGGGCTCTGGTGGTGTAGATCGGCTGCTCCCTGAGAGAGACGAGGACAGAGACAAGAGACAACGTCAGGATCCTTTTCACTCAACTTCACTGACCACACAGCTGCAGTCTCCGAACATCTCAGTGTCACAGTGTTCCTCGCCTCACACGACAACCTGCTGGAGATAATGTAACAAATAACCGTACGGTAAATCATTGAGGACGCAGACCGCCATTAGCACATCAACACCCTGTCCCTGTCCAAGGTGTCAGAACTCCTCTCTGGTTGTTCAGAAAGTGTGCATGAGCTGGAAGGTTACTGACGACAACAGGCGGCAAACTCGCCATAAAACCAAGAAGAAAAAAATAAACATTAAGTTGAAACCCTTTCTGCACCAATTATAAAAAATAAAAAAAATTTGAGTTACAATTTACATCCAACTGGCAGCTGTCTTACAAAATTTTATTTTAAAACTCCAGATTCTCAGAATATTTTATTAATTTGCTAATAAAAAAATTCCTGGTATGACAAATTTACACAATACAGTATTATGGTTTTAGTTTTCTGGAGGGAGAGGTGGTGCAGGTTAAAGAAGGTGGGCCTGTGATCGGAAGATCGCTGGTTCAACTCCCAGAACAGACAACATCAAATATGTGGGCGGGATAGGTGAAACAACCTCACCTGCCTCCACCCTCATTTGCCCCATGGGCCCTTGAGCAAGGCCCTTAACCCCCACCATCTGCTCCCCACCCCCCGGGCACCCTAGATAGCAGCTCTCCGCTCCACACAGAGGGATGTGGTAGCTCGGTGGTCTGCGTCAGGAAGGGCATCCAGCGTAAAAATAATTGCCAAGTCTTTGTGTGACAGTTCACTGTGACGACCCCTGAAGAACGAAGCAACAGAAAGAAAATGAAAAATTAAAGGTTTCAGTTTTCTACAAACTACTTCTCCGAAAGAAAAACAGACTTCTGACAATCAAGGCTAAGGGCAACAAGCATTCAAGTCCAACATAAAGAGCCGATAGTGATGAGGGCCTTTTTTTTTTATTTCAAACATAAAAATAAACGTCCGATATACACTGCAGATGGACTGAACAGAATGCTTCAATTTTTAGTATTAAAACTCAAAATAAATATTTTGACCAAGTCAGGATGTAAACTTCATCTTTCAATTAGATTAAATGTTGCCAAAAATAAAACAATATGCAGTGTAAATGTTGGGTTGAACAATAAAAACAATTTAGCTAAACTGTACCCGCCTCTCGCACAGTGATGGCTGACTGGATATGGGCACCAGTGACCCCTCGTGACCCGGAAAGGAAGAAGCAGATAAAAGATAAAGATGAAAACAGAGCAGAAGCTAATCGTAGCAAAAACTGTTGTGTGAAGCTAACGAAGCAAAAACTGTTGCGTGAAGCTAACGTAGCAAAACTGTTGCGTGAAGCTAACATAGCAAAACCGTTGCGTGAAGCTAACGTAGCGAAACTGTCGCGTGAAGCTAACGTAGCGAAAATGTAGCTAAAGGTTAAATTTAGCAAAATCATAGATTGAAGCCAAAAGATCTTTAAGATTACAAAAATCAAGCAAATTTGTTTAAGCAAGGTTTGGAGAATGTTCTAGAAGGAAGCGTTCTTAATGCTTTTTATTTTCTGTTGGTGTTTTCGGGCCATGACCTTCAATGTGGGACGGTTCACAACAGAATGTGAAGCAGCTTGGACATACCAGCATAAAAGTACTGTGTGAAATAAATGCAGGACAACATGGCAACTACTTCGTACCCAACTGTTACAAAACATTACCTGGTGGGTACGATTTGACGGAGGGACTGACTGCACCTGTTATGGTGTTCCTGCTTCATGTTCTGCACAGCTTTGTCTGGTTTATGTTGTATGAGCTTTGCTTGTAAATGTTACTGCAGATTTTGTGCAGGCAGGCATTTAAAGACCGTCTGGTATTCCTTCTCCCTCTTTTTTTGTCATGCTCTTTACTGAGTAACAGGCAGAAACATTGTTAATGCTGGACACAAGGTGTGCCCAGCCCTTGTTTGAAAACCAAACAAATAAAAGTTAAAATTAGAAAAATGTTTCAAGGTCGAACCATCCATAAAGTCCTCTGGGCTCAGACTGCCCTCGCTCTCCAAGCGTTTACTGCACGTGATAAGGCGGGTTGTCTGAAGGGCGTTTTTATTTCGATAATTTTAGACGGGCAGGTCAACATGCTGCAAATATTCATGAGCTAATAAAGCTTCCACTTCCATCAGGATTAGAGCGCTCAAACAAATGAAAGCCTAATAAATGCGTTGGCCCCTTTAAGCCTAATCTGTCTTTATCTGCTTTGAGAGGAAAAAAAATAAAAACAAAACCCGATACACACACACACACACATGTTGACCTTTCTGTGGCAGTGTGTGCAGCCTGGCAGGAGAAGACAAGTGAACGGCCAATAGTGAACATATGGACGCTCTTACACAACTGTTGGTGAAATCTGCTTTTCCACAAATAAAAAAGGCATCAAGTTGATTGATATTTACTGAATGAAAAACAACAACAAAACAACAACTACTGGTCCTGCCAAGTGCTGCTGCTATCTGTTCCCATCTGCTGCTTTGAATAATTAACAGGTGTGCGTTTCTCTGAGGTGGGGGGCAGGTCAAAGTTCAAGTTGTACTTGTCATATGCAGGTTAACAGTACAATGAAATGCTCAGGATGAGAAGAACCGATGTGACTTGCTAAAAACAAAGAACAAGAAATACTAAAATCATGCAATAAGAGTACAAAATAAAGTACCAATAAATGAAAAAGTAAATAAAGTACCAATAAATGAAAAAATAAATTCTGTATAATATTTACAAGGTCCTAAAGAGAGATAGTAAACAACAACATGGTACAACATGGTAGAATATAACGGTGGTCACAGGTTTCTCAACAAGAGTTTTATTGGTCACATTTGATGTTCACTGTTGTGCTTTTGACATCATAATCAAAGATTACTCAAGAAAATTCAAGAGATAGAAGCATTTTACGTTTCACATAATATCTTGGGGGCCAGATAAGATGTCAACGAGGCCACATTTGGCCCCCGGGCTGTGAGTTCTATATCATCTTTCTATCTTGTCAAGATATTCAAAGTGCTTTACAACACAATTCATAAATCGATGGGACACATCAGAGGCAATGAGGGGTTCAGCGTCTTGTTCAGGGACACTTCAGTATGTGACTTTTGGTGGAATCGAACTCCCAACTCTCGCATTGGAGGACGACTGCTCCAACCACTCAGCCACAGCTGCCCATATTCATATTGTCACAGATGTGGCTTGGTGCAATGTTATTGCCAGTTGTTCAGTGTTATTTATCGAGAGTTCAGTAACCTGACAGCCTGTGGGTAACAGCTGTCCTTTAGTCTTTTTGTACACGATGACAGACTCCTGCACGATCTGCCTGAGGGTAGTTAATGGAAGAGTCCTTGTGCTGGGTGGGTGTGGTCCTTAATGATGCTGTGTGCTTTACACAGACAACAGATGTGGAAGATGTCCTGGATGGTGTGGAGACTGCTACCACTGATGTCCTCCGCTATTTGCACCACCCTCTGCAGAGCTTTCTGGCTCTGACTGGTGCAGCTCCCGTACCACCCTGTGATGCAGCCTGTCAGCAGGCTCTCAATGGTGCACCCATAAAAGTTGGTGAGGATGCTGGAGGTCGTACCAAACCTCTTTAGTAAACAATAATCCAACAGCTTTCTTTGAAAGAATGCATGCAGCTACTACCACAACAAATTTCAAACATTTGTAAAACTGACAGAGCTGTAACCAAGGCTGATTAGCTGTGGCGGCCATCTTGAATCAGGTGGACTCTGAAGGATAACCTGTTTTGTTTTTTTTATAATTGACAAGAAAATGCAATAAAACCACCAACCACAACTGAGAGGGTCCAGAGACTGAAATGGGTCCATACAGAGGAACAAAGACTGTAGGTGGTCTTCTTTCAGCTGCTACCTCTTCAGGGATCTCCACAACAAGTCCTCATTTGTCCTCACTGTCCTCTGTCCTAACTCCAACTATTATACTCAAGTTTATACCTCCATGTCCTCTCTAATTACATCCATACATCTCCTCGGTCTTTTTCCTTGCAGCTGCATTTTTAACATCCTTCTACCAGTATACTCACTGTCCCTCCTCTGGACATGTCCAAACTATCTCAGTCTGATCTCTCTAACTTTATCTCCCAGTTGTTCAACCTGCACTGTACCTCTGATGATCTCATTCCTAAACTTATCCATCCATGTCACTCCCAAGGAGAACCTCAACATCTTCATTTCTGCTAATTCCTTCTGTCTTTTTGTCCATGTCTTTGTCTCCAGACTATACAACATAGCTGGTCTCACCACTGTCTTGGAAACCTGTCCTTTGACCTTTGCCAACACCTTTTGCTACAAAATCACTCCTGAAACTTTTCTCCATCCTCCAGCTGAACATGGACTCTTCTGAACAGAAGTGGAGTTGCATGTTGCTGTTTGAAGGAGGGAAACGGGCAATCGCAACAAAGATAAGATCTTACGTCCTTCTGTTAACGACAATGAATCGATTCCCATTCCAACAAATTTGTGGTCTTGATTCTGGATGACATTTCATTTTATCCTCGTTCTAACGGTATTTCTGTGCTTCCTCAGCTCTTATGTCAGAAAGTGTTCTGTTGAAAAAAAGTGAATGGAATATAACACAATGTGTTACTTTTGGTTTGTATCCATACTACACACACAAATGAAAGTTTATGAATTTTGTTCAAATATTAAACTTGAAGACATTTTACAAAGACAGGAGGACCCTATGAGCTTTTGGACAAAACCTTTAAATCATTATTTCGCTGCAGTGACTTGTAGGTATGTTTGGTTTGTGGTTTCATTTACAGGTTCAAAGAAAGAAGATTTAGGAATGTTAAAAAAAAACCGCTCTGTCCAGATTCCTGAGTTTACAAATCCACGTCAGCTTAAACCTCAAACAAACATTTCCTCAACAAATCTCTGCTAGAGACGTGGTGCGAGGCCAAAGTGAGCGTTAAAGTGTCAGAATTCAAACGAGCCCGTTTGACGAACTGCATTTTGTTCACTTTACGACAGGAACTTCACCCGATTGACAAACTGCACAACCATCAAGCAACAAAAGGAGGCAGCGCCTGAAAGTCAACCAAAACAAAAACCCTGAAAGGTTTTCACACACACAAGTTTTGATGGACTCATCGCGGATAAGAACAGCTTCACATCAGGGTTTTAACAATTTATTTGAACCCGTCTTTTCTCTGAGTGGGCGATTTCTGCAACAGAGGACTTCCAGATTTTTTAGATAAAAGCTGAGTTTATTGTGGATTATCTCGGATTCACACAGAGCGAAACAAATCCACAGCTCCACTAAAACAAAACAAAAAATAATACAGTAATATGGAACCACTGCTCTTAGAAGACATTCTTTTCTATTTTATTTATTAAAATATAAACTCAGACATTCAGCAAATCTTTCATTTTTCCTAAACCCTGACCTTCTGGCAATAAAAACAGACGTGTAACTGTCGTATTGGGCCACAGTTTCAAGATCAGGTTGAGTTGATGGTTGGTACTTCGGGTCAGCTCTGCCTCCAGATGTTCCAGATCAGATCTGCAGGTTGGAGACACTGGACATTTTCTTCAATTTCCACCAGAGGTTTCCACCTGGACTGAGGTCTGGACTCATTGGCGCGGTCATACTGTAGACATTGTTTGTCTTTCTTGAAGGAAAATGCTGGTGAAGATTCTCAGTCATTCAGGACATGATAAATTCAAAAAAAGTTCATCAATACAAAAACAACTGGACTTTATTTGTAACAGAAGACGTTTCGCTCTTCATCCAAGGAGCTTTCTCATTTCACAGAGCAGAGAGTGTGCGGTTCAGGTTTTCTTATCTCAGCCTTTAAAACCTGAACCCCACACTCTCTGCTCTTTGAAGTGAGAAAACTCCTCGGATGAAGAGCGAAACTGTCTTCTGTTACAAATAAAGTCCAGTTGTTTTTGTATTGAAAGTTTTTTGAATTCTTGAAGGAAAGTTTCCACATCATTCAACCCGTGGCAAAATGATGATTAAAACAGGAAGTCGGCCCCAAACGTCCTTTCAACCGATTGAATAAGAAGTGTCCGACATTTCAATGTAGATTTAGTCATTTATTGTTTATTTTACTGTGTGGCTACACTTTGGCGTAAGAAAGGTTACATTTCAAAAATTGGGTTGCCACATCAAAATCCAAGATGGCGGCCACCCCCACATACAGGTATATAAAACTGACCACCTCCATCATTTGAGGAAACTATATGTTATAGTTTTTATATTGCTTAAAATTACAATTTCCTCAAATGAATGGGGTGGCCGCAGATCAATCTATGGGGGCCAAGGCCACCATTGGCCCCCCCGGCTCTTTCTTCCAGAAGACATTTGTCTTGTACATGTGGACAGCTGCAGGTTTCATTCCAGGTTGAAGGTGTTGCAGTTTCTTTCTTGGTCCTTTCAGTCCATGATGATGTAAAGTAATTATCACTGTGGACAGGGACATCGGTGGACAGGGACATCGGTGGATAGGGACACAGGTGTTCTAGCAGTTTCCATTTCATGGTAGGCTTGAACCTTGATGGTTCCTGAACATTACAACATGTCCTTCCATCTGAGGGGAACAGAGTGCTGGCTGATCCAGTGAGTGCAGTCAAACTAGCTGCAGTCAATCATGATCACCAGAAGAAAGTTAGAGTTTGAAGCCAAAAGTCCTTCAGCACCAGTGTGTTCATGTAAATATCTGAGCCCGATTAATGCAGTCCCTGTACGTAACGAGTGGATGAAAGCTTCAGACTTTGTCACAAACGCTCGTTCGTCTGTGCACTTTGAGAACTTCACAGGGCCTGGTGTCACGGATGTCCCAGGTTCTTCAGTAAATGGGTCAGACAGCATGTTGGGGAAGGAGTGAAGAGTAGCAGACCCACAACATGAATGGGTCTGTTAAGAAAACAGGAGCTCTTCTTCAGCCTCTTTAGGGACTTCATGAGCTCATCGGCCAGTTGAGGACACGGCTTCCCTCGTTTTCAAACACCACAGACCTGCAGGTTGTTTTCAGCTGAAGGCAGCACTTGTTTGAGCATCGTGATAAAAAAAAATGCCTCAGCACGGAGACGACCGAACTTCAGGAGGAGCGAAGGGAACACATCACATTCCTCACAAGCGTAAAGCGTAAAAACAAAACTGCTGGAAATAAAACAAACAGTTCGGAGCTTGGAGGGAATGCACGCCGCCCCTGCCGCCGACGTTTTCAATGAAGATCTCCATTGATCTGTTGGAGCTCAGAGGACGTGTTGGAGGGGGCCCTCAGCGACTACCACACAAAATTACCAGTCATTATCTGTAGAACTGACCGAGCTGGAGCCCTTTGAGTTGTTGCTATGTTGATTAGCTGTGGTGGCCATCTTGAATTAAGAAGTTTAGACGTCAATCCAGAAATTACTGAGTGTTGTTAAAACCGGCTCATTATTATTTTTCACCTCTGCCCCAGATCTTATGTTTGACCCTCCTGCTGCCCTTGGGTCAAAACGGCCCACAAGACCTGTTTTACAACCAACACATTCCGGGTCATTTTGAGCAGGAGGGTCCAATGATGACAGTTTATATTGGTTTATCTTTAATTTTAAAAGGTAATTTTATTAATAATCCAACAGAAGATAAAACGTGAAACTAAATATTGAATAAATACTGGTGTGTTTGTTTTGCCATGATTGTGAGGACGGTCTCACAAAGTTTAGGATGGTCCTCATTCCTTCTCCACTTTATCAGTTCCTAAACAAAAAGTCCCCACACTGATGCAAAACCACAAAACAAAGAAGGTTTCCTCCTCCTCTGATCTAAAAATATTGTTTTAACTGTTTCATTAACTTTTTTTTTAATTACTCTTAAACACTTTGTGATAATTCAAAACAAGTCGAAGTGAAAGTCAAATTTATTGGTTAGAAAAGTGAAATGAGTCTTAAAACCTCAGACTTTAAATTGAGAACGTTCATATTTTACTCATATTTTGTTTTTAACCAACAGCCAAAACTTAAAATCGACCAATCAGCTCTGATCGGGAGGTCCGGGACCCGGCTCGGCTCTGGCGCCCCGACATTAAACTGCAGAGCACGTCGAGCATGAAACTGGCCCGTCACAGAAAACAATCAGTTCTTCCAATGTTTTCACACTAAACCTCGTCATTATTGAGCCTGACGCTCGTGGCAGGAAGAAAAAACATGTCAGAACTTACAATGACTGCAATCAGTGACCTTCAGAACCAGAACCTGTTTATTGGCATCGTAAAGTAGCTCATCGTGTGCCGCAGACCAAACCCAGCAGGTTCCCTCTGCCGCACGGAGGTGAGACCAAGAAGTCTGAAGAGAATGAGGCGAAGAAGACTCCACAGAACCTGAGAACCACCGCAGATGGCCTCCTGGGCTTCGGCCATCTGGGCCAGTCAGTCAGTAAGACCTGCTTCCTGTCCTCAGAGCGGCCAAGAGAGCCTCTGCCGGGTCAGCGGGCCTAATGCACCGAGCGATAATTTCTGTGGAGAGTCAGGAGATTATCATCCGTCCCGTGTCGGACGCTTACTTTAAATAGCAATATGCTGACTGTATCCTGGCCTGGAAGCATGGCGCTGCTGGACCGGGTCCACAAACACAAAGTGGTACCGAAAATACAACTCTGCCAAACTGAAACCCATCCAGAACCTCCCGAGTACGTCGAACAGAAGTCATTGTTTCTGTACTGAACCTCAGAGGAAACGGCTTCACTGGGGTTAGAACCCAGATGGTTCTCCCTCAGGGTTCTACGGGTTCATTTGACCAACAGAACCATCAGAACAGGAACAAAGAGTGACCAAACATTTTGAACCAACATGTGCTCGTTCTTTCGTGGCTTGACTCGGCGTGTATTGAGCATGTTGGGTGGTCCTACCCACTCCAGCTCGGTTCTTGGAACCTACTGGACCGGACCGGGCCAAGCCTAGCCAAAGGTTTGACGTCAGCAGACTGCAGGATACTGATGGGTCAGATTGTTCGTGTACGCGTTAACAAGCACCGTGGTTCTATCGTATCATGGCGAGACTATGCAAAACTGGCTGGTGCAAGGCATGCTGGGAGTTCGGTCATAGAACCAGAAACTGACAAATAATCCAAGAATATTAATAGTTTCCTCAAATTTATAGAAGTTTTACGTCCAGCTTTGACCGTTTTCTACTTGGGACTTGAGACACGTCTTATCTGTGGAGGACGTGATCGCAGCTTTATCAGTCTGTAATCAGGGCCAAACATGTTGCGCAATCGGACCGCGCACGTGCAGAACCTGACCTCAGGTCAGACACAAAACTGTTTGTTTGATGAAAGATAAAAAAATAAAAACTTTTACTGAAAGATAAAAGTGCACAAGTCTGAAATTTGTCAGGAAGTGATTTGATTTTAGACCTGGAGTTTGTTTGTCGAGGAGGGTGGGAGTTTAAAAAGCTCCGGGTCAGAACAGAACCCCATCGGGTCAGCTTCTCCTCAACTTCCTGTTTTTCAAGAGGACACTTACTTTCAGCTGGACGCGTTCCGGTGGTTCCGTTCCAAAGTGAAGCGTCCATGTTGGACTTTCATGAACGTCGCTCGGCCTTTAAGAATCTGAGCTCGTGACAAACCAGCGTTGTCAGGAACAAAGCACTCCTCAAGATGGCCGCCACAGCTAATAAACTTAAACACAACTCAGCTCATTGATTCAAACAGAGCTAAAGTTTGACATGGTAGTAGCTGAGAGTCAACCAGACACACACTCTGAGTGCAGCTGATGGCAGATTTGGTTTGAGTGTCAATAATTATTGGAACCAACTGTGTCTGTTAGCAAAATATCTTGCGATCCAGTAGACAGATTTTATTGAAACTTTCAGGAAGTGATCATTGGAGGTTCCCATTCGGAACCAATATCATTCAAGATGGCCGCCACAGCCAGCTGACCTACAACAGCTGCACGTGAACCAGTCTGACAGATATTCAGCTAAAGTTTGATGTGGCGGCTCGGAGCGAGAGCAGGATCTGGTCTGTAAAGGAGCTCCTGGTTTACTGGTCCGTCTTTGGCCCAGCCTGTCCCCCACCTGTGGTCATGAGGTCCGGACCAGGACTGAAAGAACCAGAACTTGGATCCAAGCAGCAGAGGTGAGCCAGAGGCTGCTGCTCCTCATCAAAAAGGAGCCAGCTGAGGTGGGGGACATCTGGACAGAACCAGAACTCTTTGGAGGGATTATAAATGCTCTCTGACCTGGGAACACCTCAGGATCCACCAAATGGAGCTGCCGAGGACGTCCAACGGGTCGGTCTGTTCTGCTTACAACAGAGAAAAATTAGTAGGTTTGAAACTCCAGATCGGAGTTTTCAGCTCTCAAAACTTTATTTTGGACTGATGAAGTCCTTTGGATGAAAGACAAAATGTTTCAGACTGATGAAGTCCTTTGGATGAAAGACGAAAAGTTTCAACACAGAGAAACCGTCCAGAGGACCTGCCTTTTAACTTTGTTGGATTTTTTTTACCTGGATTATTGAGCATGAGCTTTGATGTTTATTTTTGGAGTTCTGGCGACAGAACAGCAGCCCACAGCTGATCTGAGAACAAAACTAGGCCCAACCATTAGTTGTGTGTCTAAAAGTATCCTAAGATCCTGAGCAGTACCAGCTGGAGGAGCTGAAGGTTTCCTCCTTCCAGAACAGCTCCAGCTGTCACACGACACACCTGGTCGTCTCTGAAGCCACAGAGCTGGAAAAATAAAATTTAAAAACTTGTTTCTGTTCTCCGTCTGTAGGTGTGACCTCCTGTCTTGGCCCGTCTGCCTGCTGCTGCAGGTCCACTGGACCAGTTCCACGACAACTCCTTTGAAACCGGTTCACTGACTCCGTCAGACTCAGGAAGGGAAGAAAACCAGTTTCACACACTTGAAAATAAGATGTAAACAAGAAGCACTGATGATCCATCACTGAAGGAGAACAGAGTTTGTTCCCATGAATTAATCAGAACGAGTATTGGAGAGAAAGTGGCTGATGAAGTGTTTTAGAACGGAGAGCGTGTGTGTAAATAAAAGAAACTGAGTGTTTCTGTGGAGGGAGCTGCTGATTACATAACTGTGTGACACACACACACACATGCACACGCATACACACACACACACACACACACACACACACACACACCATCTCTCCTTATTAGTAGGCAGAGTGTTGAATCTGACACCTCCATCCAACCTCAGCTACATTTGCACAGAAAAACTCAGATAGGCTCATAAATATAAGTCATAATCAAAATAAAAAAATATTTTTTCATGATTTAAAATGAAAAGTCAAGAAAAACAGTTCTGCAAGAACGACACTGAAGTTAGTTTTCGATTTGATAACAGTAAAGGGTCATTCCACTGAATTTTTCAGCGTCTGGACATTTTTGATCAACTCCATTTTTTATTTATTTATTTTATTTCATCATAGCGAACCAACTTGCATGAAGACTTGACGATTGTTTTTACACCAGATGCCCTTTCTGACACAACCACAGACCACTGAGCTACCACAGCCCATGGAGCAGAGAGCTGCCATCTAGGGCACACGGGGGAGCAGATGGGCCTTGCTCAAGGGCCCAGAGTGGGGCAAATGAGGGTGGAAGCAGGTGAGGGTGCATCACCTTTCCCACCCACAGTTTGATGTCGTTGGTTCAGGGAGTCAAACCAGCATCCTTCCGATCACAGGCCCACCTTCTCAGACCTCTTCTGGTTTAGTAAAAAAAATAAAAATAAAAACCTACATAACCCAGACATTTCATAATGTGCTTCAAAAATTTTCTTCTAGTTTCTAAGTAATTTGATCCAGGTTTAGTCCAGATGTTGTAAAGACAGCTGTATGTCGCATGAGTAAACAGGACCAGTTAAGCATTCCAGGTGCAAAAATAAATATTTGTAAACTTTCATAAATACAATAAAACTTTCAGTAATCACAAAAAAAATTTTTTTCATTTAATTTTTTAATCTGCTTTGACCTTAAAAAGATGTAATCCTGTTTCAAACAGTCTAAATATACAATTCCTGAGCAGGTGCTGAAAAAATGGAATAGCCCTTTTCGGAATTGTGAAATCAGAAGCGAACATCAGCGTCCTCGGTATTTTAATCTCCGTCAAAGAGTCTTCCACGCGCACAGACACGCGCTTATAATCAGTGATAATTACAGTTAAATATATCCCGACATTTCCAAGAGAAATAAACAGATATTATGTCGTGTTTGTGCCAACAAACACATTTTTAACTCACCCCATTGCCGCGGACTTCAGGTACAACTCCTTTAAATAACCTGTATTTACTGCTGATGCGGATTATAAATGATCTGTTAAAATCCTCAGGCGGTTAGTGGTCCGTGGAGTTCATAACCCCCTTGGCCAGGTTCGAGCCAGTCCTCCCGCAGCTGAGAGACAAGTGAAATGTGAGAGCACTTCGTAAAACTCGAATCACCGGGTTGTCATGCTCGCTCCCGCAGAACCCCGTTCAATTCAGGAAGTTTTCTCCCTCCTCTCGTTTGTTTTTCCTGTTCTTGCGCATGTGCTTTTGAAACACGCTTCGGGGTGTTTTGTCCTCGGTGTCCTACAGCATTCGGCGCAAAAGAATTAAGATTGCATTCCCCTGCTTCGTCGCTGAGCGGAGTTTGTTGCTGCCTCTCCTGCGGGATCGCGTTTCGTGTGACGGGCGGCAGCAGCGACGCTGAGCGGCTTCACCTGCTCCTTCCACCGCAGCCGCCCACTCCGTCAGAAACGTGCGGTTTCTGCGGCTCCCTCTGCGGTTTCAACCTCAAACCGCACAACGTTCGAGCCAGAGCCAAATTAACAAAACAACCGACGATGACATTTTCCCAAACAAAAGTCCACTTACATGTTTTAAGTGGCTGCGTTGACTTTCAGGAGTTTATCTCAAATTAAGCCGAACCGCTGCTACAGTTAACCACAAACCAGCATATTTTACTCTGAATGTGTCTCTTTAGCTCAGCTTTATTTAAAGGTTCATTTAAGCATGTTTTAAAAAACCAAACATTAATCACAGGCAGGTGCGCGCGCCTCCGGAACATTAAATTATGTCCTTGTGTTTCTGGGGGAAACATTTTAAAGACGTTCTGAAGCGTTGTAGCTGAAACAAACATTCTCCTCCTCGTTTAAAGGTTTGCTCGTAAATGTGATAATGAAAACGCATTCTTGATATTTTTTGTTGGTTTGTTCGTTTAATTTCAGGAAGTGTTTTATGTGCTGTAAAGCGGGAAACTCGCTGTAAACAAGCGGAAATGTGTTTTGATGGTTAGCAGCGGCAGCTAGCAGCAGCTTCCTGACGTTTCTTCTTTTACAGAATCATGACCGAGACGTCTGAAAACCTGAAGAGCTACGAAGATCTGTTTGCTCACCGGTTTTCCTCGGAGGATGAAGAGTACCAGCAGTACCTGAGCCGACCTGCTGACCCCCCACCCGTCGTGGAGGACTGGAGGGGCCGGGCAGGAGGGAACCAGAGAGGCAGGGATAACCGGTAACCAGCTTTTCTGATCTGATTATTTACTTTAATAAGTAGTGTCGCGTAAGTTAACATAATGATCAAAAACATCAGCAAATAAAGGTTAAAAAAATAAAATAAAGCTTTAACCACAACGATCAGTGCTTTAACTCCAACAGTCTCTCGAAATGAACTCAACATTGTAGATACCTGAAAATTAACTTAGACAAGAAGCTTGAAAAGACACAAAGAACTACAATCCTAACAACTTTCGACCATGGTTTTATATTGACTTATGGCTCTTTTCTGGGATAAAAATAAATAAAACATGTAAAGGATCTAAAAAGTCTTAAATTCAACCTTTATTTAGACAGGTTAATCCCAGTGAGCCTCGGGGACTCGTTTACAAGAGAGACCTGATTTATATGTTGATATGAAATATGTTCATATTTTTCATTTATCTTAAACTGTTCTGTTCATTCTGCACTTCTAACGTTTTAAATTGTGCTGTCAGGTTTCTTTTGTACTGGGTGTCTGTGGTTCTGAGGATTTCAGGTGTTTTTATGCTGGAACAAAACTAAAACTCCCATCATGAATCAGTCCTGACAGGGGTGCTGCTGAAACTGGGTTTGTTGTTTTCAGAACCCGATTGAATGTAAATGAAAGGCAAAAATGTGTTATCTTGTAATAAATTCTTAAATTTTTTTTGTTATTATTCACGTAGGTGTTAAATTTGATTCGTAATCTCCAAGATGTGTTTTTAAAAAGTTTTAATTGTGACTTGCAGAAATCACAAAACTTTTGGTTTTAGCTCTAATGTTCTGGGAAAAAACATTTGAAGAAAAGATTTTGATCATCTTTGTCTGTTGTTATCAGATAAACTTGCCTGGATGGATGAATATCTCCACTAAGACCATCTTTTGTGTGTCCAGTAGTGAAATCCTGTAAAATCACACACTTAAAGCTCAGATCCTCTGTTTAATTGTTCTCTGCCAACATTTGCACATTTTAGCTGAGGGAAAAAAACAGACGGGTGAAGACCCAATATTGGACATGAGAACAGTGGTCAACACAAAAACCGTATAATTTGACTCCAAATGGACCTTCACAGTCAGTACTGCTGTATCACCTGCCACTTTATTTTTAAACTAAAGCCATCTTGCACTGAAAAATGAAGGAATTTGTGTTTTGTTTCTTTATTTTAACCCTTTTATTTGTTTATCCGTCCAGGTACCAGGACCGTCGTGGACCTCGGGGCCGTGGTTGGGGAGGAGAGCGTAGCTGGAGAGGGGACCACCAGGGCCAGCAGCACTGGTCCGACCGAGACCGGCGCTGGGGTCATGGAAGCGGGTATCAGTCCGGATCTCCAGGATACAACTCCCACCACCAGAGGCCACATTATGACCGTTATTAAGCTCAAAAGTTGCATCTGTTGGTCCTGATTCTTGCCTCCTTGTAATAATAATAATATTAATAATGCCACACAATGTCATCAATGTATGTTGCCACACAAGGACGAAATTACTCTCTGCATTTAACCCATCCACC
>JARVLU010000599.1:10581595-10604837 GCA_031762415.1 Simpsonichthys santanae | reverse complement strand
ATTTATCCTTGACCATTCTTTTAAATATAGGCATTGATTTAGCTTCTTTAACATCAGTTTCCAATTCATTCCATAACCCAACTCCCTGGATTATGGCAGACCTTCCTTTCAAACTAGTTCTGTACTTGGGCTTCACAAACATGTCTGTTCCCTTAAGATTATAACAACTCAATCGTTTAATAAAATACAAATGAATATTCGAAGGCAATGTATTTTTGTGCGCTCTATACATCATTGACAACATATTATAATCCACCAAATCATAGAACTTCAGCAATTTCGTATGATAAAATAAGATTTATTTTAATCTACAGGGTTTTATCTATGTGGATGACATGACCCTTCATGTTCAGTCCTAAAAATAAGATTCTAGAATCAGGTACAGTGGAAGTACAGGAGTTTGGCTGTGTGCTCTCTGCACTCTTTGGGGGTTTGAGAGAAAACCTTCAGTTCTTAAGTAGTACACACCAGGGGAAAGACACAAATACAGTATCTACGTTTGAATGTACGATTGCAAAAGAAAAATTTTTTAGCCAGTTCAAAGACCCTCTCTCGGTCAGCTTCAGAACAGCAGGAACATGATTTTAAAACGTCGCCCTCTGTCGGTCAACTTCAGAACAGCAGGAACATGATGTTAATATAGCGCCCTCTTTTGGTCAACCTTAGAACAGCAGGAACATGATTTTAAAATGGCGCCCTCTCTTGGTCAGCAGCGGAACAAGAACAAAATGTTCAGAATGGATGTTTCACTCTGTCAGACAGTCCTCTCACTCTGACACCTCTAAATAATAACTTCCTTCTGGACCTCTGCTTCCGTGGATTCGAGCTCAGGCTGTTAATTTAATTCAGTTTGTTAATTTTGCCTAAAAACAGTTGGAAGCAACTCAGCTAGCCGAGCTTTAGCAGCAGCCTCTGGAGGTCACCGGGCTGAGGAGGACCTGGAAGATGGATCCCCGCGCAGAAAGCTAGCTGTCGCTACATTAACGGTCTTCCGTCCTGGGGGGTCTGCAGCAGAGAGACAGGCGGTGTCCTGCGACAGGTGAGGATGAGGAGCCGCAGCAACTCCGGGGTGAGGCTGGACGGCTATGCCAGACTGATCCACGAGACCATCTTATGTCACCAGGTGGGTCCAGACACACAGAACCGGGTCCAGGACCGGACAGAGCCCTAGTGAAACCATTAAACTTTATATTTTTATCCATTTGATCATAATGTTTATAATCTAACAGTCGAAATAAGCCATTTTAATTTGTTTTGATTGATTTAATTAAGGTGTTTTCAGGTTAAATGTTTTTATAACTTAACTATTACACAAACAAACAGATTAAATTGACATTAATGAAACATTGTGTGATGTTTTCCAGGAATAAGGGGATTTATTAAACAAAGTTCAATTCAGTTTCTACTTTTATTTAAGTTAGTCTAACAAAGTTAACAAAGTCATTGTTATCATAAAATTATTCATCTTTAATGAGCTCAAATTAACCATATTTGAAATGCTCTGAACTTTTTCAGCTTTTTTTATTTTAAGAAGGTTGGAGAAAAATATATTTTGTGACCAGTTTTGGGGAGGAAAGTATGAAAATACATGAATATACGGACTTATGAAGTATTTTTATTAGAATTTTTTTTTTTTAAGTTTTAGTTTTAAAGTACAAAGTGACTAAATAAATAATGAAACATCTTAACGGCCTTTTCATTCCAGAGTAGGATGAAGATGTTAATCTCTGATCTCATGTGACACTGCTGTATTTCCTCTGATCTGTTAGCAGTTGGAGTATGACTCTCAGCTACTACCACAACACACTTGAGTTCAGTGTTTGTAAAAGTGACAGAGTTGGAGACGTTGTTTTGTTCCATTCACAGCTAACAGAAAGAACCTGTCATGGCCGACAACAAGAAGCAGTAAAGAACAAATATGAGACGTTCCTTCTCGTTGTATAAAAGAATAACTCCTGACTCTTCTTTCTGAAGGTGTTGAAGGTCACATTTCACTAAAGATACAGAGTTTACTGATTAAAAATAAATAAATAAACCTTTTTATCTGCAAGCCTCGTTTTATACAAAACGTTCAACCTTCTTCCTGACCAGATTCTGTCCAAATGAAAACAGGACTTTAAGCAGATGTTGAGTTTTCTGTTTTGGAATTTATTTTTATCAGCAGGAAAAACAAAAGTTTTGTTTTAACGGGAGGAGCCCGTGACTCTGTGTCTAACTGTCAGGGTGTTTAAGAACGTTTGTGGACACTTCACATTCTGAACCGGACCTGCACGGTTCTGAACGTTAGCCGAAGAACAGCCAGATAAAAAGACGCTTCGCTTCCCGGGCCTCAGCTGATCTAGCCGCTGAACTTTGATCCCGCTTTGTTTATAATTCTGCAGCTGATGCTCCCGGCGAACCTTACCCTTCAGAGGTTTTAAAAACATCTGCAGGTCCAGAACATCTGTAGGTCCAGAACATCATCAGGTCAAAAACATCTGTCCAGAACATCCATCCATCCTCTGGTTCTGGACTCAGGTCTTGGGGCAGCAGCTGGATCAATGAGGTCTAGCCACCACTTCAGCTCTTTTGGAGGACTCCAAGGTGTCCTAGACATAAGTCTCTCTAGCACAGGGTTATTCAACTGGTGGCCCAGGGGCCAAATCAGGACCAATGGTGAGCTCAGTTCGACCCACCAGTAGGTTCATATTTAAATAAAACCAGATTTTAAACCATAAAACAAACTTATTTTATGACAATCACTGCTGGATTTCAGGCCCCCGAGCAGTTGAGTTGAATAGCCCTAGCATGTTTTGGATCTTCTCCAGGGGTCTCCTCCCAGTTGGACGTGTCCAAAACCCCTCCCTATGGAGGCATCCAGGGTCCATCATTACCAGATGTCTGAACCACCGCAGCTGTCTCCTCTGGATGTGGAGGAGCAGCGGTTCTACCCCGAGTCTCTCCTGGATAACTGAAGTTCTCACCCTATCTCTGAGGGAGAGTCCAGCTACCCTGCAGAGAGAACTAATTCAGACCTCCTGGATCCAGGATCTGGTTCCTTCGGTTAATACCCAGAGTTCAGGACCACAGGTGAGAGTAACGTAGACTGACCGGTAAACAGAGAGCTTCTTACAGCTCAGCTCCCTCTTCACCACAGTGGACTGGCACAGTCTGTAATACTGCAGATGCTGCACCAATCCATCTGTAAATGTAATGCTCCATTCTTCCCTCACTCGTGAACAAAACCCTGAGATACTTGAACTCCTCCACTTGAGGCAGAACCTCACCCTCTACCAGAAGAGAGCAATCCCCCCTTTACCGCTTGAGGACCATGGCCTCAGATTTGGGAGGCACTGATTCTCATCCCAGCCAATTCACACTCTGCTGTGAACCGCTCCACTGAGAGCTGGAGATCCCGGCACGATGACGCCAACAGGACCACATCATCCGCAAATAGTATAGACAGAATCCTGAGGCTATAGAACCAGACACCCTCCGCCCACTGTTTGCTCTGAGAAATTCTGTCCATAAAAGTTATGAACAGAATCGGTGTCAACGAGCAGCCCTGGCAGAGTCCAACTCCTGAAGGGGTCCAACTTACTGCCGGCAATGTGAACCAAACCCTCGCACCGCTTCTATAGGGACTGAACAGTCTGTAGCAACCGGCTCCGCAATCCCATACTCACGGAGCACCCCCACAATGTACCCCGAGGAACACGGTCGAAAGCCTTCTCCAAGTCCACAAAACACATGTAGACAGGATGGGCAAACGCCCTCAACCCCTTGACGACCCTAGTGAGGATAAAGAGCTAGTCCAGTGTTCCACAGCCAGAACAGAACTCACATTGTTCATTGTTCCTTGTGGATCTGAGGTTAGACCAACTTGTCCAGTACCCTGAATAGACTTTACCAGGGAGGCGAAGGAGAGTGATGCACCTGTACTTGGAGCACACCCTCTGCTGTCCCTGTTTGAAGAGGAAAACCACCACCCCAGTCTGTCAGTCCAGTGGCACAGTCCCCCGATGTCCATGCGATGTTGCAAAGGCGTGTCAACCAAAACAGCCCCACAAAAAATCAGGGCGAATCTCATCCTCCCCCGGTGCACTGCCTCAAACATCTGTGCAACAAAAACTGTAGGTAAAGCTTAAAACTCTCTGCAGACAGAGGTGGGAGCTGTAGTTTTCTAAGGATCTTGTCTTTTTAAATCTTATTTAAGAGCTTTCCTTTTCAAACAAACAAACAAAAATTTAGACTTCAAGAATAAAAACGGGCTAGCCTAAAGCTAAAAGTACCAAAAAGTAGCTAAATATCTATAGTAGTAAAAGGCTAGCCTAAAATTGAAAATAGCAAAAGTCTAAATAAATGTATGAAAAGGTTGTTCCATCGCCTGAATGAGCTGAACATTTCAATATGTAAAACGCTCAAATGAGACAAAGTCTGCAAGAGTTTGATTGTAAAACAATAAAAACAGGAAAACAGCCAAACGCTGAGTCAGCGTTCACATTAAATCTAATTTTATCACAGTTTGTTTAAAGAACCATAAAAACAAACATCTTCGATTGTTCACACTTTTGCAAAAACAAGTCAATTTCTGCAGATATTTACCTGTTCAGTTTTATTTACTTGTAAATATCTGGGTCTCTGTTTTTTGTAAACAGAACTTTTGTTTGTGTTTTCCTCTCAGAACCCGGTGACTGGACTTCTCCCTGCTAGTGTCCAGAAAAAGGACGCCTGGGTCAGAGACAATGTGTACAGCATCCTGGCCGTGTGGGGGCTGGGCATGGCCTACAGGAAGAACGCAGACCGCGACGAAGACAAGGCCAAAGCTTACGAGTTGGAACAGGTGGGTCTGGTTCGACCTGGACCGACCTGAGTCCGTTGGTTCTGCTTCAGAAAAGAAAAATGACAAAATATAGACTGCTCCTAAATTAAATGATCCAAAACAAGTTTTTTTCAGACGGTCTAGAAAAACAAAATGAAAAATGAAGTTTATAGCTGTTTTTCAGAATAATTAAAATTGAGTTGGTGGTGTGTGGGTTGGTGGTTGGTGTTTGTGGTTTGATTGTTGGTGAATTGATAGGTTGATGTTTAGTGGTTGGTTGTTGGTGGGTGGGTGGTGTTTGTTGGTTAGTAGATTGTGGATTGCTGGGTGTTTGGTGGTTGGTTGTTGGTGGGTGGGTTGATTGGTGGTTGTGGGTTTGTGGGTGTTTGGGTGGATTGGTGGTTGGCAGGTTGGTGGTTTTTGGTTGGTTGTTGGTGGATTGATTGTTGATGGTTGGTGTTTGATGGATGGGTGGGTGGGTGGTTGTTGTTCAGTTGGTGTTCGGTGGTTGGTTTTTGGTGGATATGTGCTCAAGATTTCAACTTTGCTTCCAGAGTTTCTTCTTATACTGTATTTTTATTGGTCTGAATCAGTGCTTCCTGAGTTTGTATTCAGATGGTTTCCTTCTGATCAAAGCAGCCCATAGTTCAGTTTGTGTTTCGATTTATAAGAACAGTGAACATGTGGAGGACCAAAGATGAATCATGTGGCTCAAAAAAAAATCTATCTATAGATAGATGACTAGTGTCTGAAGGTCAGGTCTTTAAGAAACCTGAAAAATCCATCAAAGACCTGAGATCTGTGTCATCCTTCAACTAACGGCTCTCCGGAAATCACCTTGTAGGAACTAAAAACTCTTATCTTTAATATTTTCCATCAATTCAGCTAAAGAGGCACAATGGGAACAAACTGTCTCTGCTGGGACCAAAGAGCCAAAAGACCTCATTTAACAGTTTCTTATCTGCCTGAGAGATTCACAGATCAAACAGGTAAAAACATTCCTCTGAACAACTGGACTGAAACTGAGAGGAAAAAGTAGCCAAACTGAAGAAAGGCTGTGAAATCAGATCACTTTAGCAGATTATTGGAAACTCTGCAGGATTTGAAGGGAAATAGAAATGACTCAAGACTTTTGCACAAGGACGTTTATTAAAAACAGTTTTCAGGAAGGACTTCCTGTTCACCTGAGCTCATAATGTAGGACTTTAAGGTTCAGCTTTAGCTCTGAGTTGAAAATAACAATAAATTATGGATTATAATTCTGATCAGCTGAATTTTAGCTGATTTCTGATGCAGATTTTGTTTTTGGCAGAGTGTGGTGAAACTGATGCAGGGCCTTCTGCAGTGCATGATGAGACAGGTAAGACACACCTGGGGTATGACACACCTGTTTCTCTTGTTTGCTGAAACATTCTGCGGAGAGAAACCTGGGTCAAAGTTCTGCTTGGTGTCAACAGGTTTCTCTTCACAGACGTGTTGGGTCACAGAGGATGTTGTCGAGACACAAACTGATGACAGCAGCTTGTTTTGTTTGTTTGTTTGTCCAACGCCGAATCAAAGCCGACGATAAGAGAGGAGTTCAGATGAAATGAAACTTCGGCTGTTTCTCATCTGTTTACTCCTCAAGTCAAACAAGATTATTAGTGCTGAAGGTTTTAGACAAACATTTAGTCTGCTGGGATTCAAAACAGTAATCAGTCAAATACTTGATCAGTAGTTAGATTAAAAAAACATGCAGAAACATAAGTAACATGACAAAAAACACTAAACACTGGTTTACTAAACGTCTAAAGCTTCGTTAAACATTTGTTTTTTTATTTGAGCAAATGCAAAACATCTTCCCACTTGGCGCTATTTTAGTCATTTATAAATCCAAACCTTCGGCTCATTCAGCCAATGCTTGTCATATCTTTTAAAAACATCTTTAAAATTTGCTTCAGCTGCTGGCACTACCCAGCTCTAGTCTAAGCTTTTAGCTAATCTGCTACTTTTAGCTTCTGTTCTGTTACTCTTAACATCCAGCTAGTCTTTTGCTACTTTTAGCTAGCCTTTTGTGGGATTAGACTTTTAGCTTGCCTTTTGCTACTGTTTGCTTCTGAACTGCTACTTTTAGCCAGCTTTAATGTTTAGCTACAGTTTGGCTACTTTGACTGTTCAGCTAGACTTTTTAGCTAACCTTTCACGGAGCACTGAGCATTCAAAGCATTCTGTTCCTCAGATAAATAGTAACTTTTTATTTTTATATATGAATGTTTCTGTTTAGTGCCCTGAGATGAATTCTGTTGGGACTTGACGCTTTATAAGTAAACTGAATTGAACTGAATTGAATTTAGCTACTTTGTTAGTTTCTGTTCTATTACTTTTAGCTATTGGGCCTTTTCCTTCTTTAACCTTTAGCTACTGTTCTGCTAATGTCATCTTCTAAGTAGTCATTTGCTACTTAACCATTTGCCACTTGTAGCTTAAAAAAATTATTTTGGTACTTTTTTTTTTTTTTTTACATTTAGGTTTTAGCTAACCTTAGCTATTTGTATAGCCTTCAACTAGTGTTCTGTTTCTTTTAGCTCTAACAGCTTAGTTTCAGTATACTGTATTTCGGCTGTCATTCAGCTCAGCATTCGTACAGGAAATACAGCTTATTTAATTAAAACAGTGCTGGCTTGATGTTGATCTCCCTTAAGTTTCAAAAAGAGCTAACAGTAAACATTTGTCAGAACATGTGTTACAGGGTTTTGTTGAGCCTTGTGTTTTGACCATGTTTCAGATTATTTTGTCACATATGTCCTCAGGTTGACAAGGTGGAGAAGTTCAAACACACCCAGAGCACGAAGGACTGCCTGCATGCAAAATATAACACAGCCACCTGTTCCACGGTGGTTCGGGACGACCAGTGGGGACACCTCCAGGTGGACGCTACCTCCATTTACCTGCTGATGCTCGCACAGATGACAGCTTCAGGTGCAACAATCACACAGGGATGTTTTAACAGATTTACAAGGTCTTCTAGTTAATTTAATGATTATTTTTATGTCACACAGGCCTCCACATCATCTCAAACCTCGATGAGGTAGCTTTTATCCAGAACTTGGTTTTCTACATCGAGGCAGCCTACAAAGTGGCGGTGAGCAACTTTTTGGCTTTTATATAGAGTCCACAGGTTTTCATCCCAGAACCATATTGTTAGCTTAATATTAGCACAATGTTAGCTTAATATTAGTCTAATGTTAGCTTAATGTTATAGCATAATGTAGCATAATGTTAACACATAACTTAATGTTAGCTTGAAGTTAGCTTAACATAAGGCCAATGCTAACATTAGCCTAAAGTTAGCCTAATGATAGCATTATGTTAATGTAATTTTAGCTAAATTTTAGCATAAAATTAGTCTAATAGTAGCATTATGTAATCCTAGTGTTAGCCTAATGTATTAAATCAGACACCAGTTCAGATATGTGCTTGGGTGTGCTGTCAAACAGATATTACCAGCTGCAGTCAATCATGATCACTAAGAGGAAGTTCATTAGGTTTTGTTACATTCTAACCTTCAGCATCACCTATTAAAAAAATAGGTGACTGTATGGACACATTTGAACCAGTATGTATAATTGTGACTATGTGTGGACCAGAGACAGTCCACAAACCTCTGACCACTTTTTAATTTGTCTTTTTTTTTTCAAACTTGTTTATTCTGTTTCTTTATTATTATTATTATTATTATTATTATTCATGTGTTTTTATTTTTCTGTACAATTAGAAAATGCTACTGGATGCTTCAAATTTCCCTCCTGGGATTAATAAAGTACTGTATATATCTATGCCAACTGTATAATTTTTTTCCACCTGTGCAGGATTATGGGATGTGGGAGCGAGGCGACAAAACCAACCAGGGAATCCCGGAGCTCAATGGCAGTTCTGTAGGGATGGCTAAGGTACTGTTCCTCTCCGTATTCATATAAATTCATATTAATCTAACTGGTTTCAACAGAAGTAAAGATTCACGATCTGAGAGTACGGCTGGATGTTTGCAGGCAGCTCTGGAGGCCATTGATGAGCTGGATCTGTTCGGTGTCCGAGGAGGACCAAAGTCCGTCATCCATGTTCTGCCTGATGAAGTGGAGCACTGTCAGGTACTGCCAGACCTCCCTCCAGATGGCTCCACATCAGCTCTGCTCCTCGTTCGTCTCCTCATCACGTCTTTGTGTGTCCTCCTCAGGCCATCCTGTGCTCCATGTTACCGAGAGCCTCCACATCCAAGGAGATCGACGCCGGTCTCCTGTCCGTCATCTCCTTTCCCGCCTTCGCTGTGGAGGATGCAGACCTGGTGGCAATCACCAAGTCAGAGATTATAAGCAAACTGCAGGTGAAATCTAAGCAAGAGGAACATTTACAGCTCTGTGTTTGGTAATTTAATCCACTCTTTGAAGTTTTTAAATGCTTTGGTTTATTTTCAGGGTCGCTATGGCTGCTGCCGCTTCATCAGAGATGGATATCATTGTCCTAAAGAGGTAAGAAGGCTGAATGACAGCTGGAATTGACTGAAGAAGCTGTGTTCTTAGAGCTAAAAGAGGCAGAACAATAGCTATAATGGCTAATTTTAGCAAAATGCTAGCTTCAAGCTAAAAGCAACACATAGTTAGCTAAAAGCCAAAAAGAGCAAATGACTTGCTTAAAGCTAAAATTAGCAAACACAAGCTACAAACAATAACCAGCAAAAAAGATGGCTAAAAGCAAAAGGCACACGTTTAGTTAAAAGATAAAGTAGTTGATTGTTAACTAAATGCTAAAGCTAGAAAAAGGCTAGTTCAAAGCTAAAAGTTGCATATAACTAGCTTAAAGTAGCATATGCTAGCTAATGCTAAAAATGGTAAAAAGCTAGGTAAAATAATAGCAAAAGTTTAGCTAAAAGCTGAAAGTAGCAGACTGATGGCTGTTGCTAAAAATAGTAAATGGCTAGCTAAAAGTAGCAAAATTCTAGTTAAAAGCTAAAATTAGTCGATAGCTAAAGATTTAAAGTAGCAAAATGCTATCTTATGGCTAAACTTAGCAGTACGCTGGCTATGGCTAATGCCTAAAATAGGAAAAGGCCTGAACAAAACTAAAAGTAGCAAAACACTAGCTAAGCTAAAAGTACCATGCAGGTTTTTGTAAATAATAATGAACTGAACATTTTGAATTATGAATGTTTAAAAATATACCAAAAAGTTAAATTCATTCAACCTTTATTTAGGCAGGTTAATCTCAATAAATCTACAGTAATCTACAGGAAAACAATGGTGCCAATGCTAAATCAGCACTCTACAGTTGAAACTAAAATCCTGTTTTTATAACGAAAAATGAAATAATTTAAAACGTTTTGGTCAAACATCAAAAATAATGTGACAGGAACACTCAGTATCTGCGTTGGGGATGACTCTCAGCTACTACCACATCAAATTTTAGCTATCTGTAAAATTGACTGAGTTAGAGCTGTGTTTGATTGCTAACGTTAATTAGCTGTGGCGGCCATCTTGAACCAGGTGGACATCAAAAATAAATCTGTTGTACATGTACACAACAACCAAAGTAGAATTCTATCTTGTAGTATTTTTACGTATTGTTTTATTTAAGCAGTGAAGTCTGAGGTTCTGCTCGTTGTGTCACCAGGACCCGACACGACTCCACTACGATCCGGCAGAACTCAAACTGTTCGAGAACATCGAGTGTGAGTGGCCCGTGTTCTGGACTTACCTCATCCTGGACGGGATCTTTGCTGGAGATCATGTGCAGGTGGAACAACAGAATTCACGGGTCCATTTGGGTTCTTCTGACTTCATTTGAACAGATTAAAGAAAAACATTTTCCACATAAATATAATTATTGTCTATTTTTTTATTCTAGTGAAAAATTAATTTCTGTGTTTATGAAAAACAATCGTTTGTTTCATTTCATACAAAACTTGTGTTTATTTAAGACGATAAACAGACATATACTGTACATGTTTAATTATTGTTTGTTTCGTCAAAATGTAGTGAATAAATAAATGCATGGACAGATGGATGAATGTATCATATTAACTGGTTGGTGGTGTCATCATGTTAATAAACAACTTTAATAAATAAAGCATAAATAAATGTATGCTCTGTGCAGGTTGAAGAGTACCGGGAGGCCCTGGAAGGTGTTTTGATTCGAGGGAAGAACGGCATCAAACTGCTGCCCGAACTTTACGTTGTTCCCCCTGACAAGGTACACACTGATTCCCCTAAACACCAATAATACTAAGTATCAAACATTAAATCCTACAAAAGAACATTTGTCAAATAAATACCTTTAAGAGAACGACTTATATGCAGTTGGGATGACATTTTCTGGTTAGAGGTGTTGAAATCTGCAGACTTCATTTAAAAACAGTCCAGTTTACTTGCTTCAATGCTCAGACCCAGATACGTCAACAGGTTGTTTCTTTTGCAAAAGCAGTTTCAAGTTTTGAGCATCAGAACCCTCAAAAAAAGTGTAAGGTAGCAACATCAATATGCCAGTAGAAGGTGTTACTCGGTGTTCTCTGGAAATGCAGCAGTTCTGAGATGTTTGTCCTAATAGGGACACTGTAGCTCTGAGAATTTATTCTTTTTTGCGTACATGCTGCCATATTCTCCTCAGTTTATTTTTACTACTTGTAAGGTGTGTGAGAAGAAGCGTGGCTGGACGAAATAAATAAGTCTCACCACAACAGAACCCTGTGTCTGGTGCCTCTGTCTCCACATGCAACACACCTCTGACCTCTGACCTCACCCATCACCCCCAAAACACAAGGCAGAGTACCTGAGGTGTTTTATTATTGTTGTTATTAACTTTTATTTAACCAGGCAAATCCCACTGAGATCCCAGATCTCTTTTGCAAGGGAGGCCTGGGCCTGAAGGCTGCCTAACATGCATGTTTTTGTTCAGTGGGAGGAAACCGGAGCACCTGGAGAAAACCCACGCAAGCACGAGAATAACATGCAAACTCCACACAGAAAGACAATCGGGGATTGATCCTTGGACCTTCTTGCTGTGAGGCAATAGTGATAACCACTGAGCCGTCGTGCTGCCAAGGTGTTTTTGTTTGTTTTCTACAAGCTTCTGACGCACAGAGGGAGAAACTGGGTTACATAAGCTTTGCCTGGAGCTTGACGCCGGTGCAAATTGCCACAGTTAAATCTGTTTTTTTTTTTTTTTTTTTTAATTTTATTAGTTTGTTTGTTTGGTGCGGTAAAGAGGAAAATCTGCCCAAATTTATGCCAATAACTGCCAAGGCAAAAAAGTATCCTGTTTTCAAAGCTCAGCGCTGTTTGAAACATGCATTTAGCATCAGATGATGATCATCATGACTTGCTTCAACTCTATTCACGTCGACACGGTCTCAGTTCTGTTTTGATCTAACTCAGTGCAGCGCCTCATTAAAGGTGGGAACACCATCACACAGCTGCCCAAAACGTCTTTTCAAGGCAAACACAATGCAGCACCGTGGAAATGGGTGAAATCACAGCCACTCATCCTTGGTTTCCTGAAATGCCGTGACAGTCAAGGCCACCTTCCTTCCCTCCATTAGTCAGAGCCGTAAATCAAATCCATTTGTTGGGACTTTGTGTGAATCCTGTCCCTCCTCATAGCCTCACAGTGTTGCCACTTTATTGGATGTATCAAATAGACTTTTACAAAGTAAATAACAAAATGAAGGCTGCATTTGGAGGTTTTAAAAATGGTGAGTTTGATTCTTGTTAAGGAAACTATCTCACGATTGACATCGCTCTCTGGCCAGTCAGTTTCCTACAGTCTGTTGATGTCAAATCTTCAGCTGGACTCGGATTGCTTGGCTTCCTAGGTTCTAAGAACCAAACAGAAAGTGGGTTGGGGCCGAGTCCAGCCGATGGGGAAATGCTGATATTTACCTCCTGAGAGCTAGTTCCTCAGGAGGAGGAACAGAAGAAGAGGAGTAATCTGCTGCACGGCTGATCGCACTGAGGCAGAGGAAGTAGCTGCGAATGATGCGCCGAAGGTGGAGCAGGAAACGCACACTAACTTCATTTTTATTGTTCGTCCCACAGGTGGAAGAGGAGTACAGCAACCCTCACAGCGTGGACAGAGTGGCCATGGGTCAGCTTCCACACATGTGGGGCCAGTCGCTCTACATTTTAGGCTGTCTTCTGGCTGAGGTAGGGAAAATATGTTGTCTAACTCAAATAAATACGTATGTCATTATTTCCATAAACATGTTGTAGATATAATGTTCTGTTCCTTTTTTTTTTTTTTTTTTTTTGGTGTTTTTAAGGGATTTTTAGCTGCGGGAGAGGTTGATCCTCTCAACAGGAGATTCTCCACACACTTCAAACCAGATGTTGTGGTACAAGGTTGGCAGTCAGATAAAAAAAAAAGTTTAAGTTTATCTTCTCTGAAACCTTCAGCTCAAATTTGAGCACTTTATAAATGAGTTAAATCTTAAGGATCTTGTGTTTAACGCCAGTTTTTATTTTAAACATGCACTGTAGAGGGCAGGGCACGGCGTTTGATTTTGTTTGTTTGGCAGTTTGTGTCCTCGCCGAATCGAAGGAGATCCAGGAGTTGTTAAGAGACCTTGGGATTGCAGTCCAGACGACGTCAGAAGTTCTGCCCATCAGGGTCATGCCTGCTCGCATCCTGAGCCACGTCTACGTCAGACTCGGTATCCGACACTTTTCGGTTTAGCAAAACGCTGCACGTTTCTGTGAAGTGGGAGTTTAAAACTGATGCCACCGTCACAGGAAACTGCAAGAAGCTGAATCTGAGCGGGAGGCCCCACAGACACATCGGAGTCCTGGGAACATCCAAGTTCTATGAGATCAGAAATAGATCCTACATTTTCACCCCTCAGGTGAGATATTCAGAACCACGGTGACTTTTGATAATAAAGATGAGGAGTGGGTAATATTTTGTGTTCTCTGTGCTCAGTTTCTGGATCAGCATCATTTCTACCTGGCACTGGACAACCAGATGATCGTGGAGATGTTACGAACGGAGCTGGCCTACCTGTCTTCCTGCTGGAGGATGACGGGACGACCCACTTTGACCTTTCCCATCACTCGCAGCATGCTGGGTACGAAGGCTCCTGAGGCATCTGCTCCATTAACTTTATAATCTGCGTTCACTTTATTAGTTAGTTACCAGCTGATCAGCCAATCACACGGCAGCAACTCTGTGCATTTAGGAATCCAGTGAAGACGACCTTTGTTGTGATTTGGCGCAACATAAACAAACGGAACTGAATAGATCACAGACTTCATTTCTTAAAGTTTCAACGTGTAAAACTGACAATTATTTTGGTTAGTAAATGAAAGCTGATAAATAACCAATCAAATGTTGATTAGAGTCCATTTCTTTTCTCTCAGTTGAAGATGGAGATGCTGTAGATCCCTGCATCGTATCAACTCTGAGGAAACTGCAGGACGGCTACTTTGCAGGAGCGAGGTTTGACGTTTGCCTGTAAAATAAAACAACCTCCTGTTTAAAACCTTAGTCCTGATCTTCACGTGGGTTCTGTTTGTGTTGGGACACCACAGGGTACAGATGTCGGACCTCTCCAGTGTCCAGACCACTTCGTTCCATACTCGCCTCACCTTCCTGGATGAAGACAACGATGACCTGTTTGAAGACATGGAGGAGGAAGACGACAACCCCTCTGACCTCTCCGATGGTGAGCGAGAACAGCTCTGGTCACTTTTAGGTTTTATTTGTTTGATGCGTTGGATTTAAATTTGGAGTTTGTGTTTTTACTCAGAGGGATCTAAGGACATGTTTGACCAGTACCTCACGCAGCTCCTCCACAGCACCACCTCCTCCAAATGCCACCTTCCTCCCATCCAGAGGGGACAGCACCATGTCTTCAGTCCTGAGCACACCACCCGAGACATCCTGTCTTTCATGGCTCAGGTCCAGGGCCTAAAAATGCCCAGTGAGTTTTACAGAGCGCAGTAAATCAACTAAAGTCTGAGTCAGGCCAGATGAAGCTCAAGAACGCAGACACGATGCCTAAAGTTTGGCAGTTATATTAAATAAATGAGGTCAAAATACAGAATTAAGTCCTCAAATGATAAAGTTGATCAAAACCTTAGTTTAAATGTTGTTTGCATCTATATTAGTGCTGTGTATTTAAACATGTGAGTGTATTTCAGAGTCCTCCATGTATCTACCGGTGACTCCGGTCATGAGCAAGCACCGCAAATCTCTCAACCTTCTTGTAGCTCCTCATCCTCCTCCTGGATCACAGGTCATGCAGCCCAAGGTAGAAGATGTGTTTTCATTTTCTGGTCTTCGGACACAGCTCTGAGCGTGTCTCTAACACTCACACCTCCCTCTGCAGCACCTGAGCGTTTCGGACCTGCACCTGCCACGAGACTCTCAGGGGAACACGGACTTTGCAGCGCTGGTGAAGCAGCTGAAGGAGTGTCCCACTCTGCAGGACCAAGCTGACATCCTCTACATCTTTTATGTTTTAAAGTACGCAAAGATACACAAAACTCCAACCCACCTGAACTGAACCGGGCTGCTTCGTGTAAATTGCTGTCCTGTGGTTTTGTGCTCTTGAACAGAGGAGCTGATTGGGTGGTGGAGTTGTCCGGCCCGGGTCAGGGTGGGGTCACCGTGCGTTCACTGTTGGAGGAGCTGTACGTCCAGGCTGGAGCCTGCAAAGAGTGGGGGCTCATCAGATACATCTCTGGAGTTCTGCGCAAGAGAGTGGAGGTCCTCGCCGAGGTCAGTGACACGTGAGCAAACAGGAGGACAAATTATTACAGACTGACTGCTTTAGTTTTAAACTGATGAGATGCATGTCATTAACTTAACAACAGAGTTAGATCAGCCTGATGAACTTCCACAGATGCAAAACAAACAAAACTCAATCAAGGTTCTGTCCAAATACAAAGAATGGGATGATGTGAAGGATTTTTCTGTTTTGCTCTCAGGCATGCACAGACCTGATCTCCCATCACAAGCAGCTGACTGTAGGCCTGCCGCCTGAACCACGGGAACAAGTGATCACGATGTAAGACGTCTCGCTGCCTCAGCGTTTGTTTCAGGACACTTGGATGAAGGTGGTTGTGTTTCTCTGCAGGCCTCTTCCTCCAGAAGAGCTGAACACTCTGATTTATGAAGCCAGCGGTCAGGATATCAGCATAGCTGTTCTTACGCAGGTAAACCTTCAAACCTTTACCTCTGTTAGACTCTGGTCTTCTTCTGTGTGACCCCGTTTGTGTTGGTCCTACAGGAAATCATGGTCTACCTGGCCATGTACGTGCGCTCGCAGCCCGCTCTGTTCGGAGACATGCTCCGCCTCCGGATCGGACTCATCATGCAGGTGATGGCCACGGAGCTGGCTCGCAGCCTGCACTGTTCTGGTAGGACGATACAAACCCTTAAAGAGTTGTTCAAGTGGAACTGAACGGTGGAGATAACAACCATGTGATGACTGTAGGGGAGGAGGCGTCTGAGAGTTTGATGAGCCTGAGTCCGTTCGACATGAAGAACCTGCTGCATCACATCCTCAGCGGCAAAGAGTTCGGAGTCGAGAGAAGCAGTGAGTTGTTATTACTCAACTCTGAGTTAGAGCCATTTTTGTGCTAAAGTTGTTTAATAAGACTGAATATCTTTGGCGGCGGCGGCCATCTTTAAATGGTTTGAACCCAGAAGTCGGGCAGTTGCAGATGTACAGTTACAGTCCTGGAGGTCAAAGCAGATACAGGAAACAGCTCACTGATAACTGGTCGGCTTCACTGAAACTCACACAGTATGTCATATGTATGCTGATATATTGTTATTAATACAACATTAATATGTTATAGTCGGCTGTTTCCTCATCAGGGGACTCCACAGTGAGTCCTTCTCTATCCTCTCTGTCCTCACACCAACTCCCTCCATGTCCTCTCCAACTGCATCTATATACAGTATATCCTCTTTGTCTTTTTCCTGGCAGCTGCATTTCTAACATGTTTCTACTCATATACCCACTGTCCCTCCTCTGAACATGTCCAAACCACTGTCCCTCCTCTGGACATGTCCAAACCATGGACATTAACCTTCACAGAATCGTGGCTATGGTAGCTTCTGGCATAAAGCACCTAACCAAATCATGCGAGTTCCCGACCCCCGCAGGAAGGAGCAGCTGAAAGAACGTTCCTCACTAATGACTTGGGAACATTTTGTTCTGGGAAAATGGGGTTCATATTTCCCTGATGGTGGAGAAACTGAAGACAAGTGTCAGCTGTTTTAGATTTTTTTAAATATAACGATAATGAGGCCACAGTTCAGGTGTGAGAACTGGAGCGAAATACTTGAGAAGTGTTTTCAGTTCTGTTCTTTGATGTGTCTGTCAGTGCGTCCGATCCAGTCCACTGCAACCAGTCCTGCAATCTCCATCCATGAGCTGGGCCACACTGGAGCCACCAAGACTGAGCGCACAGGAATCCACAGGTTAAAGAGCGAGATCAAGCAGGTGGGAGGCTTCTCACCTCATCTAGTCTCATCCACTCTTCTCATCTTGTTTTCTTATCTTACCTCATTTAGTTTCATTATCTTGTCTCAATTCTTCAAATCTCATTTGGTTTCATTTGATCGAACTCATCTCATTAATATTCTTATATCATCTCTTACATCATTTCTTTTGATCTCGTATCAACTCCTCTCATCTCTTTCACCTTTTCTAATTTTGTGTTTTCATATTTTCAAATTTTAACTTTGTATTTTTACCTTTTCTTTCCTGTTTTTCATCACTTCTGATCACCTCTTCTTATTTCGTTCAATCTGCTCTGTTGTTCTTATCTTGTGTCTCACTTGACATTGTGTGACTGACGTTGTTCTTGTTCTGATTGCAGCTGGACGGCTCTCGACCGATCAGCGTGGGTTGGCTTTGATAACATTTAGCATGTTTCTAACTTGGGCCTGAACAGCCAAACCGCCGCTGGCTAAACTGTGTTTTTCAAATCTCTCTCTGGCTGTTAACATCATGTTTAGCTCAGCGCTCTCTCCTCCACAGCTGGAGCAACTTTCATCACATTATCCGTAGGACAACATGCTTTGTGCCTCTCGATGAATACATCCATCCATGAAGTGCTTTTTGCATTAGACATAAAATCACTTTTCTTCAAAGTGTTTCAGCTCTTTGACCAACTAGACATTTATTAAGCTGCTCCACATTAACATTTTTTCATGCATTAGGTTTTATTTTATTCAAATGCTCTTCCTTTTCAAACATCTTCTGTATGTAAACGTCTCTAAATGTCCTCTGTCCATGTCCCATGTGTAGATCTTCAGTGGCGGTCATTCCTTGAGTAGCAATGTCACTTCCCCTCGCTCAACGGTAAAACCTCACATCTCAGCTGTAGCTTGTTCTGTTGTGATCAACATGAAGACTGTAGCATAAACCACAAGCAAATTGGTGCTTAAAGAATTTGTACCAAATTTTGTGATTTCCAGTTACAGCCAGAAGTTTTCATCCACCCATGAGCATGGATGTTGTGTCAATTTCAACCTTTTAAATATTTATTTTAACCATTTTTGTCTTGAATCTACAAGAAACTTAAAAAAAAAAAATCTGGATGCAAAACTTTGGGCTTTCTGTCATTCAGATCTCCAAATAATGAGATGTACCAGTAAATACCAACGAGTGTATGAAAACTTCTGTCTGACAAGACCAAAACTTAATTAGTTGATTTTTCACGCTGAAGGTTAAGGATGGCATTGTCGCTACAAAGACCCCCAAAAACTGGAAAAAATGCTTTTTCTGCACAAATTCAGCATAAATGTTGAGAGTTGCTGAAATTTACTGAAGAGGCTTGAACTAAGTAGTTAAAGCTAAAAGAAGCAAATGACTAGCTTAGACCCATAAGCTATAAGTTGCAAAAAGCTAGCAAAAATTGCACAAAAAAGCTAAAGTACCAAAGACTATGTAAAATTATTATATGCTAACCAGAAAATAACAAAACGTCAACTGAAGAACTAAAAGTAGCAAAGGGATCATTAAAAGCTAACGGTAGCAAAAGGCTACTGCCAAGATGCAAAAAGCTTTGTAGGCTAAAAGTAACTAAAGGCTAGCTGAAGTGTAAAGTAGAATTTAGCTAGCTGTTAACAAATGGTTAGTTATAATAGTATGACTTTAGTTAAAAGGTAAAAATAGCAAAAAGCTAAAAAAAAAAAATGAAAAAGCTACAAGATGAAAGTACCAAAAGGTTAGCTAAAAGTTGCAAAAGGCTAGCTAAAATACCAACAGCTAGTCAAAGGATAATAGTAACAAAAGGCAAGTTAAAGTAGCCAAAGTTTAGTTAAGTTAAAATCAGTAAAATGCTAGCTAAAAGCTAAAATTAGCAAATGGATAAATAAAAGCTAAAAGTAGCAAAAGGCTACCTAAAAAAAAATCAAAAATCTAAATAGTAGCTAAAAGTAGTAAAATGCTAGCTTAAGGGTAAAAGTAGAATTTAGCTAGCTTATAGCTAGCTAGTAGCAAAAGTCTAGTTAAAAAGTAGCAAAAAGCTAAATTAAAGCTAAACATTACTAAAGCTAAAGACTAAAGGTAAAAGCAGCAAAATGCTAGCTAAAAGCTCAAGCATCAAAGGCTACCTAAAAATACTGACAGCTAGGATAATAGTAAGAAAAGGCTAATTAAAGTAGCCAAAGTCTATTGAAATAGTAAAAGGCTAGCTAAAAGCTAAATGTAGCGAAAGGCTAATTAAATGTATCAAAGGCTAGCTAAAATTTAAATAGTCAAAAGTACTGTAGTTTGGCTAGCTGATAGCTAGAACAAGCAGAAGGTCATCCAACAGCTAAATTTAGCAAAACAGTAATTTGAAGCTAAAAGTAGCATATGAAGGCTGAATTAGAGCCAGTGGTTCTGGCAGATTTTAAAGAGTATGTTTTGGAGAAATCAAATATAACTCAATGTATTTTATGGTAAAATATTTGTAAACAGTTAAATACTTGAAAATGTACAAAAGATTCAAAAATCAAGTTATAGCTGCCACCTCTGTAAAGAGCTGAACGTTTTGATGTAGGAAACCAACAAAATAAATGGTGCAGACTCCGATTTAGTCTTTCATTAAGTTGTAGTTCTGTTATTTAAATAAAATAAAAACGTTATTTTCCCATCAGAGGAAACGATTACAAGCCTAAATATTCAGATTTTGTTCTGTTGATCTTAAAAACTGTGAACATTGCCAGCCTTCTCCTTTGAGAACTAACACGATGCTATGTTCTGCATGAGTCTGCACGAGGAGTGAAGGTCATTTAAACAACGTTTTTCCAACTCGTAAACATGTTTCTGCCACTAATCTTTTCAGTGCACCGAATGCGTCTCCACCAATCATAAATCTGGGAACTGCGGTGGTTCTAACAAAAACCACAGCTGTCTGGGAAACAGATTTAATGTTGCCAATGTTTCCTTATGACAGCGCTGCAGCAGCCCCTCCACCCCCAGCGGCATACTGTCCCCCGTGGGTCACGGTCCAGGAGACGGACATTTCCACTGGGAGGAGAAGCAGGGCCAGTGGCTGAGGCGGCGTCGGCTGGACGGAGCCATCAACAGAGTCCCCATGGGTTTCTACCAGAAGGTGTGGAAGATCCTGCAGAAGTGCCACGGCCTGTCGCTCGACGGATACGTCTTACCGTCCTCCACCACGAGAGAGGTGAAGCTGACGCCTCTGAGCTTGTTGAGTTTACCTCTGGGTCTAACTCTTGTTTCTGTGCAGATGACAGCAGGGGAGATCAAGTTTGCAGTGCAGGTGGAGTCTGTCCTGAACCACGTCCCTCAGCCAGAGTACCGGCAGCTGCTGGTGGAGACCATCATGGTCCTGGGCCTGGTGGCGGACGTAGACGTGGACAACATCGGAGGAATCATCCACGTGGATCGAATTTTACATTTGGCCAACGACCTTTTCCTCAACGATCAGGTACCTCTGCTGACTCGAATGACTGCTGAGAAAAGGCTAAAGCAGCTGAAACAGAAATGGTACATTTAATACAAGCAGAGGAGAGAAAAAGCCAAAATGCAGCTAAAAGCTAAACTTATTAAAAATGCAACTAAAAGCTAAAACTAGCAAAAAGATATATAAAGGTTCAAACCACCCAAATAAGATAAAAGCTAAATGTAGCAAGACAAAATCTAAAGTAACAAAACTGTAGCCAAAATTAGGAAAACAGCAGCTAAAATGTAAAAAATGAATCGGTTTCTTTATTAAAAACTGTAGCTGAAAACAAAAATGAGTAAAATAAGTGCTCAAATTATAAAAGTTACAATAAAAAAAAATCTAAGTTAAATTTATTAGAACTGTAGCTAAAAGCTAAAATTAACTAAACTAGCTTAAAGTGGCAGCACGGTGGCGCAGTGGGTAGAGCTGCTGCCTCTCAGCGAGCAGGTCTCTAGATCAAATCCCAGCTGGGGACCTCTCTGGGTGGAGTTTGCATGTTCTCTCCGTGCATGCGTGAGTTTTTTCCAGATACTCCAGTTTCCTCCCACAGACCAAAAACATGCATGTTCGGCTGATTGGTAACTAAATTGATCCTAGGTGTGAGTGAGAGAGTGAATGGTTGTTTGTCTCATTTGTCTCTGTGATGGACTGGAGACCTGTCCAGGGTGTCCTCCGCCTCTCCCACAAGTGACTGCTGGATATGGGCACCAGTGACCCTAAAAGAAGATGTGGGTGAAGTGGATGGAGGGATGGATTGATGGATTTTCAAACCACTCAAATGAGAAAAGCTAAAATAAGCAACAGTAGCTAACAGTAGCTAAAAGTTGGAGGCAGTTTGCCAACTTCAGAGAACGAACTCGACGTGTTCCTGTCGAGACGATGTTAAATAGGAAATAAAATAGAAATTACAAAAAGTGCTTTTTTTAGTGGGACTATTAGTTCACCAAACCATTTTGACAGACAACTGTGCGGTTGCCATGACGACCTTAAAGACCCACCTGCGTGAACATTTTGTTCTCTTGACTCCTACAGTTTGAAAAACCTAAACGTGGTTATTTCTCTTTACATTTTGTTCTTGGACATTTTTAGTTTCAGTGTTCTCTTCAGAAATGTTCTGTACCTGTTCGTGCTCGTTAAACTTTATTAATCTGTCCCAATCTACAGAAATCCCTCAGCGCCAGCGATTATTTCCTGGAGAAGGACCCGGCCACCGGGATCTGCACCTTTTTCTACGACAGCGCCCCGAGCGGCAGCTACGGCACCATGACCTACCTCTCCAAGGCGGTGACCACGTACGTGCAGGACTTCCTGCCCGGCTCCAGCTGCCAGATGCAGTGAAGAAGAAAACCCAGCGAGCTGAAAACATAATGCTGGACTTACGGCTCGTAGATATTCTGAATGTTCGGCTGCAGCATCCCAGATTCAGCAGCTTTTTATTCTGTCTTTAGTCTGCTGTTTAAATATTTATTAACTTAAGTTTGACAGTGTTTAAATTTAAATGTGTAAAGACACGAGTCCAGCTGTGCACTTTTAAAACTACTTCTTTATGAGCAGTTTGGTTTCTAATTTATTTAATGTATCAGATGATTTAAAAATCAGTGAACGTTCAGAGATTGTAAGGATTTATCCAAGTCACTAAGTTTATTTTAAAAACAGTAATTATATTTTTTTTAAAACTTTAATTTATTGATGAATGCACTGAATTAGTTAAAATGTTTATATTGCCGTGTTTTCATCTTTTACAGTCCATGCTAATTTACCGTTAGAACGGTTTATGTTTCCTCATCAAATTCATGGTTTGTTGGCGTTTGCTGTGAGAATCAGTGTATGTGTGCTACAGCATCATACTCATCAGTGAGTAATTTTACTCTGAAATCTTAGCATCTGTACTGTTTGTTGTCAGATTAGCAGATTATAATCTACTGCTCCTCATATGAGCATCAACCATCGACTCACAGGTGAACTCGTATCTTTTCCGTCCGACTGATACACCTAACATCCCGTTGTGTGACGGTAGTTTAAACCTGAGAAGGGTCAGTCTGCACGTCTTTGTGTAAAAATGCTGCTGAGCATTTCTGTAAAACCTGAACTCGATCCGAGGGACGGACACGCTAATAAAAAAATACACAACAGAAACGTCTGCTCCTTAATGGAAAAATACTCTAACACTTTGAGCCTTTTTTTTTTTTTTTTAATTAAAAAAAAAAAAAAAAACTTCCATGTTCTTGATTATTTTTAAGAAAACCCACTTTTAAGGAACAAAAACGTAAATTGTTATAATCTACATGTTGAAATTATTTCACGTTTAGTATCAAACTTTTTTCCCACAAATATCTCGTGCTGATTTTTAAACAAATCTTTGTAGTCGTGGCTGAAAATGTATAAGAAACAAAACGATAAAATAAAATTTTATTTATTTATTTAACCTTTATTTACACACACACACACACACACACACACACACACACACACACACACACACACACACACACACACACAC
>JARVLU010000599.1:10535917-10556855 GCA_031762415.1 Simpsonichthys santanae | reverse complement strand
GCTACAAGGAGCAGAGGTCACAAAGGTGCAGGACTTCAAGGACTTGGGGTCCACTGTCCAGGAAAATGGGGAGTGTGTTAAAGAGGTGAAGAAGAGTCCAGGCAGGATGGAGTGGATGGAGGAGAGATTTGTGACTAAAGAGTGGAAGCAAAGGTCAAAGGAAAAGTTTACAGTTTAAAGGCTTCTGTTCGTACTGTATGGGCCAGGATTATGATCAGTTATGAAGACAGAGGACAAAGTGAGGACAGAGTGAGGACAGAGGACATAAGTCTGAGCTGCAGAGCTCCAGGGCTGAACTTTACCAGCAGTTTCAAAAAGTCATCACCTCCATCACCCTGACGTCTCCTTCCTGTTCCTCCTCAGGTGTTTTATGGGAATTCTGACCGCTCGTCTTCGGTCCAGAACCTTCTGCGGCCGCCCATCGTGGCCCGTTACATCCGCATCCTCCCTCTGGGCTGGCACACCCGCATCGCCCTGCGCCTGGAGCTGCTGATCTGCATGAAGAAATGCTCCTGATCTCCCCCCAGACCCTCCCCTCCTCACAGCCCGCTCCCCTGAACGTGCCGGACGTGTGATCTTATCCTCGTGATCCTAAAACCCTCAACCCCAAACTCTTTCCTGAACAAGTGACATGCTCCTGTTGAATGAGATCTGTTTGATGTGCACTTCCATTCAGGCCTCGCTGCATTGTCTGAGCTGAAGCGGCCTCCCGCTGACGCGTTCACTGAACACGTTCTCAATAGATCGCTCCGTTTGCAGCAAGACGGCATAAACTCAAAGCAATAATTTGAAGGGAAGGCGTCGCCATGGAGGCCACAGGTTCGATGAAGAGCAATTTTGAAACGTGATATTTTACTAAATCTAACACGTTGGACTCCCTCGTTAACCCTTTACAAGAAATGGCTAAATCTCACTGATGCATCTAAACAGTTTTTTCTCCCAAGTCTTGTTTGATTTAATTCTATTTAATTTCTAAACACGTTTAAAACAAACCGACAACTTCCGAAGAAGTTTTCAGTTCTTTGTAACGAGGAACAGGACGATTCGACTACATTAAACTGGAGCTAAAATAATCCATAAATGTTCCACATCATCATCTCATGTTTTATCCTACATCACCCTGAAGTTCCTGAACTCATCACAGCAAGTGCATCTGCCCGTCTTCAGGTTTCAGGACCTGTTTACAGACACCGATGCTCATGAGTAAACCGTCCAAACACATTCAAAGCTACTTCCTGTATTCAAGGTCTGCGTTCAACTCCAGTGTGTTGGTTCTTTACACTCAGTTTTGATTAGAACTTCATTGATCCCGCTGGAAATTGTTGTGCCAGAGCTTCAGTACAAAAGGAACATACACAAGGAATCACAAGGGTTAGGGATTTAAATGTTTGTTCTGCTGGTATTTTAGCTAAATGTCCTCAACCTGTAGTGTTGCTGGTGTCTGGACGACAGCAGAGCAGCTGAAACACGAAGGTGTGAACTTTTGCACCAGGGGTGTCCAAACTTTTTCATGTGTGGGCTAAATAACTGACTAGATGAAAAACGAAAATGGAAATTAAGATTTTAAAAAGGCCTTTTTCGTGATTAAAAACAAAATTGAACAACATTAACAATATTTTGGATAAGACAATAGTGTATTAATTTAGTTGGAGAAAAAGTTCAAAATCGTTGTGGATCCAAAACAGAAGCCTCTTCAACATCCCTCTTTATACTGTACTCTTTTTAAAAGGATTCAATTTATTTTATTTGTTGCGTTTACTGTTTGTTGTTTTCTTGTGCTTGGAAAATTGGAGCTAAACCGTCATTTGAATAACTGTTCTTTTAAAATGAGGTTGATCACCCATTTGGACCACAGATGGCCCAAAAGGTTGATCAACTTTCTGAAAAATTGTCCATCCGTCAGTCACAACAGATTTATAAAATATTTAAAGGGACACTAATCAACTTGTATGCTGATGACACCACTTAATATTCCTTTAGAAATGTCCATTTACCCTCCGTCAATTAATAAATCAACTGCAGTTAAAAAAAAAAAAAAAACACATTTAGCTAAGTTTTGTGAATGATTATCTATTATGTGTAGCATGAAATAATAAAAAAAAAGTTTTAATTATAACCAAAGGTTTGATCTTATTTTGAGAAAATAAAACTTAGTCTGTTTTACTGTTAAACCTAAAAAATACATTTAAAAAGTATCACCATAAAATTTGCAGGTTTACATCTGCATCAACTTCTTTAAGCCTGCGAGACACAATTATATCGTTCTTAAGTTGCATTCAGTGGCCATACAAAATCACTGCAAGGGCCCCAAATGGCCCTGGGGCCACACATTGAACACTGCTGGTTTAGACTGAGTGGATCCATCCACGCCAACTGTTGATAAAAAGTGAAACCAAAGATAAAACTGGAGGAAATTTTCTAATAATTTTACATCTGTTAAAAAGTCTGTGATTGTAACGAGTACAAATAAACTTTGATCAGACGCTAAAGAACCAGAAGTAGGCATGAATCTATCTAGACCACAATGCATTGCAAAATACTGACTTTGAGCATTAGTGACTGTGAAAAGGTCCATAAACCTGATCTGGTCTTTACCAGGCTCAGATTCCTCTGAATCATTATTTAATAAAGAAAATGTTAGAGTGAATGCATCCGGCCCACACGGGTCGTACCAGGTATGAGTACCAGCTGCAGTACAGACCAGTACATACCAGGTACACAAATACATAGCTGATGCATATTGGGTATTAGTACTGGGTTGGATCATGCTACTGATTATGTTTTCGTGTTTTAGCTCCTGGTCTTTGTTTCCTGTTCATTTTCCCATAATGCTTTGGGTGCTGTGCTCTTTATTGTATCTTGAACTGTTCCTTTCATTAAATCTAGTTGTGTGTTGCGTTGTTTTATTCTTGTTTTCATGTCGCTTCCGTACAACAAATCATACGAGACGTTCAAAAGTGTCCAGGTGGCGTTTATTATGAGACCTGGTCATATTTAAACTGTGGTCAGTGCAGACACACTCTGTAGTTACTATTTACACCCCGGCAGGATGGGGGGGCCGCTCAATGAGAAAAGAAACAATGTTTGAGTCTGGAATCACATTCAACAACAAGTTGTCGTCTTGTTTTGCAGTGTGTGTGTGTGTGTGTGTGTGTGTGTGTGTGTGTGTATGTGGAAGCCTCTGTTTCATGTCCAGCTGAGCGTAAGGCTTCGGGTCTCTAACAAGGCAAGCTTCGTCATCATGAAGGATCCAAGCATCAGACGTGGCAGTCGGTGTTTTTATGAACACGCGTGTTCTGAGTCATAATCAGGGACAAATCACATGTTATGGACACGCTCTTCTTATGCTTTTCCGTTTTGTTTTGTTTGTTTTTTTCAGGAAATCCTCTGTGCTTTTGGTCCTTTTGAGTCTGGTTATTGCTTTCAGTCAAATCTTTTTACTTATTATTATTTTTTAATCAGTCCAAATTCTATTTCTAGCCGAGGCCACAAATAGTGTTAAACTTTTAGATCACCCACATGACAAGTAAATGCTTAAAGAAACAGTCGTCTCTGATCATGACTGCTGACAATGAGTGAAAACAAAATCTCATTTAGAAAATGATGTCTACAAAAAATAAAAATAAAAAAATGACATGATGGCGCAGACGCTGGAATGTAAACAAACGTTACAGAACAAGTCTGGTCTTCTTGGTTTGTATCGTCAGAACCAGAGGAGGAACACTTAATGCTTTGACTTTTATTAGCATGGCAGCCTGAAAGGCGAGCAATCATGTAAGTGCCTGTCTCTTAGTAAAATACCTCAGAAGTGGATGAATTTTAATGAATTCAGGAAAAAATAGCATCTGCTTGACTTTTGGAGTCAGCCAGATTCAAGATGGCCACCACAGCAAGTGGATGCTGAGCTAAGAAGTACTGCGGTAGTCACTCAGAGTCGCCCTCAATACGTATTCTGAGCGCTGACAGATCCTGCCGTCCAACGTCGGATGGTTTTAGCTTAAAACTAAGGAATAAAATGTGGTGGGTGACAAGCATTCCTGCAGGAAGTTCACTTTTTTTTATCTGTAGAGGTGAGGTGAGCAGATTTAAAGACAAAAACATAAATAAGAGTCAACGTGTTAAAAATGTAAACACGATGTATGCATTTTAGCTCCTAAGAGTTTGAAAAGTTCCAAACAAACATTTTCAGCTTTATGAGAACAAACGAAGCAGAGAAATTTCACTTCCTGTTAAGACGCAGCGTGAACACTTAATGCTGAAAGAAGCTGCTGAAAAGGTTTCATCGCTGAACTGTGAGCTGATTTGAACAGCTGACGTGTGCTGACAGCAGGGAAATGAAAGCAGAAAGCAGCAGAGAAACAGCTGAAATGAGTAGAAATGTAGCAGGAAGGAGCAGAATAAGCTGAAACAGGAAGCGAGGCTGGATAAATTAAAAAATCTGAAATTAGCCACACAAAAAACAAACAAACAAAAAAAAGAACTGAGGAGAATAAAAAATAAGAAGCTGAAATTAGCAGAAAGGGGCTGAAAAGAGCATCAAACACAAATGAAAGAAAACAAGAAAACAAAAAAAAAGGTCAAATGAGCAGAAAAAACGTTGAAAACATTGACTGAAAAAAAAAAAGAAAGATGCTGAATTTAGCTGAAAAAAGCAGAGCTGAAGGAAGTTGAAACTAGCACAAAGAGGGTGAAAACAGCTGAAATGAGCAGTAACGTAAACAGCTAAAGGGTTTGAAGGACGTGAAGAGAACTCCACTCTTTTTCTATGAGAAAAACATGGCCGAAAAAGTTAAATATTCAAAAAAATAAAAACTGCACAAAAGTCCCAGCAGGAACTCTTTTGAAAGAGCCGAACGTTTTGAGATGGAATTAGAACAAAAACTGAGGAATGAGCTACGAGCTGAAAAATGTGTGGAGCCAAAACGGATCTGAATAACGAGAACGGTTCAAAAACACTCAGAGAATAAAATTTTTTTTTTTTTTTTTCTGAGAAAATTATGTAAGCATCTAACAATCATGTCCAAATTTCTGAAGAAGAAGAAGAAATAAAGCCAGACTCATCCTTTGACGCTCTGGAACTGAGGCACACCTTCAACGCTGAACATCCTCTCAGAGGTCCGACTCGCGCCGGATGCTTCCAGAAAAACTCAAAAATGGCAGCGTGGCGCTGTTATCACAGATAAAAAAAAAAAAAACTGATGAAAGGGTTAACATTGAAAAAAGTGACACCTGGAAATGTGGCATAAAGTGTTCTGACAACAAATTGATGTGAAGCCCAGATCTGTCCCAGAACCGACGTGGTGAAGAAGATGGAGACTTCTACCACGGTGACGTCATCAAGATTTCTTCTAGTCAGATAAAACCAACGGGATGTCAAAATAACAAAACATAAAGAAAACTATGTTAAAACATCATATAGAACCAAAAGAGGGACATTCATCGTTATTAAATACTCTTCTCAACATATTATATTAACACGTAAATATCTATTATCTCTGTGTCGAAACTAAAGCTCTTGCAATTACACGTTTAATCCAAAATTATCCTACAATATTCCCTACATGCTGTCATTTATAGCTTATATCCTTGAATTTAAAACATAAATATTTAATAAATAATTATATAAATCTTTTGTTTTGTTATCAAATAGTTTGAAACCCCTTGGAGTTCGGAGGCCACCGTCGTTGCAGTAGCGCAGTGTGAGCAGACGAGGGCAGCAGAGAGGCAGAGTCTCTTGATGCAGGACCAGAGTCCTGAGAAGGTCCAGGTCCTCCCTCACACTGGTCCTAGTGTTTAGCCTCTCCAGTCTCGGGTGGATTTCACAGGAATCGACAGGAAACGGGCGGAGAACTTGAGAAACCGTCTCCTTGGTGAAGTTTTGTTCCAGGGCCTTGCAGGACGGAGCCGTTCAGGACCGGTTACAGAGCCGTCTCCTTCAGGTCGTTGAGGTTTGGCATCCTGGAGCGGGAGGCCCGGGTAAAGGTTGGTCCGTTCTGACCCGGTTTGATGCCCAGCTGTTCGGGGGTGAACTGAGCCCCCTCCACCCGCTGTAAAGCCGACACGTGCCAGCTGGACTCGATCTGTCCTGGTAAGGGGTAGCTGGCCTTGCGGTTCTTGGGCTGGCCTGAGCTGCTGACCCCCGAGTGGCCCCGGCTCTCCGTGTGGCCCCGGCTCTCGGGGTAACCCGGTTTGGAGGACTGGGGCGGGTTGGGGAGGGGGTTTTGGAAGCGCAGGTCTGGAGGAGGAGGCTGTCCCTGGTTGGAGGAGGACGGGGACAGGTGGAGGAGCCGGCGGAGGGACTTCAGAGGTTGACTCTGGGGGAGGGAAGATTACAAACATGTTTATTGTTTATTTCATGACACAAACAAACAATCATTAAAACAAACAAACATCAAACAAACCAACCATGAAGGCCTGACTTTTAGAAGTAAGCAGGTACCTGGGAGTGAGAGTCCACCTGTTTGTCCGGGGGCCAGTCAGAGACTCTGTCCCTGTCCCTCCCCCTCTCCCTCTCTCTTTTGTTCTCTCTCTCCCTGCTCTGGTCCCGGTCTCGGTCCCTGTCTCTGGATCGCTCGCGGTTTTTCCGTCGGCTGCTGTGGTGAGAGGACACCTTGGAGCTCCTCTGGAGGGACAGGTGTTCCTGTCCGTTTCCACTAACCTGATCAACACAGAAATATTATTTTCAACGATCTCATTCTTCATTCTTTGTAAAATTAAAAAAAAGTACTTTATTCGTTCTTGTCTCAAACATGCAGACCTGCTGCAGAACACGTCAGCGATGAGGATGATTAATAATTATTCATCATTAGGAATGGATTTCTGCATGAAAAAAAGGCTCCACAAACATTTTAAACAAATAAGATAAAAACGAAATTGTCCCAACGAATAACAGCAGGAACACTCAGCCGGCCTTCGCCCTCTTTTAGCTGCTCGTCAGTCAAAACGTTCGGCTCGTTTAGGTTTCTGTATCATTTCATGTGTTAATACTCTTAAACAAAAACAAGTTTAATATAAAATAAATTAAAACAAGAACAAATCAAATTTACTGCAGATCAAAGGAATGCATCAAAATAAACGCTGATTTGACCGTCAGTCGTCATTTAGGCTTTATTTGACATTTTGTGGACAGAAACTTTGGTCTGGGTGAAGTTTCTTTTGGCGCTCATTTCTGAGGAGCCTGATGTAATTAGACTGTGTGTGTTTGTCTGCCTGTTAGCAAAATATCTCATGAACCACTGGACAGAATTGAATGAAGCTCTCAGAAAATATCTCCAACTCGTGAACGTTTTGCGTTAACTCAATTAAAGATGGTTAATTCAATTTAACTGGAAAAATGCCCTTTTTTTAACAGTTTTTGAGCTCAAACTGAACCTGGTAGTAGCTGAGAGTCATCAGACAGGTTTTAGTTTAAATCTTTGGCATGTGACATGTTGGTTGTTAAGCATTCCTTCAGAAATCCTACTTTTTAATTTACTCATTTTAACTTTACGCCTTCTTTAAATCAAAAGAAACAGAAAGTTATTCATGTTTATCTGACACGTAGAGCCATTTTTACTCATATTTTGGTTCAAGTTATTCATCTTTCAGCAGTTTGTCACAAGTATCAAGATGTAGAAATGTTAGGAAGTAGATTTAATTAGAGGCGAACTTGGTTCCTGCATCAATTCTGACAAAAATCCAAACCTACACCTTCTTCATTTTGGATCAGAACAAGTGTTTAGCTTTTTTTTTCACCCCAGCTTTAATAAAAAGCTGAAGTTTCTATCAGTGTTATTTTCAATGGCCGTCAGGCTGATGTGGACATGTAGGCGTCACAAACGGGACACAGTGCAGCATGAAATCAGCGCCTTGCGATGCAACGTGAGGCGACTGAGTCTGCATTCAGCACGACAAATGGAAGCACAAGACGCTGGCAGTTTCAGCTCGTGAAACAGCTGAAATCCACGCAAGCAAAGCGGATCTGAGAGGATGCTGAAGCAGCTCGCCATGCAGCTGGAGAGTTGAATTACTGGTGAGGCAGGGTAGGGAGCAGCGGGCTGGTGCTGGACCAGAGGGGAGGCCACTACCGGCAGGACTTTGACAGCCGAGTTGTGCTTTAAGCTGTTCTTAGAGCTAAAAAGAGGGAAAAGGCTTTTCTTGATGGTGGGGTTCCTGCCATCCTCCACGTCGGTCTGTGGAGCAGAAGATGCAGAGCCACAACTTTCAACACAAACTGCTGACACAAACAGAGAATATAAAACAAAAGAAAGACGACGGCAGATGCTGGTCCACAGCCCTAAAAGGAACAGAAACGTGGCACGAATAAAACAGAAACAGTGGCTCAGTTATTACATGAAAAAATAAAAGCAAGTGAAAACAATAATCACATGTTAATTTTGTAATTTATACATTAAAATGTTTGGCTCAGTAACATTAATGTGATAGTAGGGTGATGTAAATTTAAGCCTTGCGCTTTTTATGGTTCTTGAATTATTTAACTTTACAAATTTATTCAGTTCCTTAAAAAATATTGTAGAAATGAGCTTCAGCTGCTTTGTTTGTCTTCAGTGCTCCTTTTACTGTTGAGTTTGTTGTATCATTTAGTTATGGTTTTGCTGGCTTTAGATGATGTTCAGCTTGTTTTAACTTAACCAATTAACAATTAATTCTTCAACTAATAATTATTTACTCTGACTTTCACCGAAAAGCTCATTTCAATAGTTTAGGCTAGTTTTAAAAACACAATAGGGATATAAAGATACGTCTGACTCAAGGTTTGGTGCAGATTTGATTTATTTTCCTTACATTTCTTAAAGCAACAATACATCTAGAGCAGGGGCGTCAAACTCACTTACAAAAGGAGGCCAAAATTAAAACCCTTTTCAAGCTAAGGGCCGGTTTCAGAATTTACATGAACTCAAATCAGAAACCCGACATCTTTTCTCAGTTGCAGGTTTCTCAACAAGAGTTTGATTGGTCTGATTTGATGTTCTCTGTTGCCTTTTGACATCATAATCAAAGATTACTGAAAGAAATTAAAGTGATAAAAGTATTTTACATTTAAAATAACACCTTGGGGGCCAGATAAAATGTCAACGAGGGCCACATTTGGCCCCCGGCCCTTGAGTTTGACACATATGATTTAGAGCATAAAAACACACGTGTACGGATTCTTTTGTAGATTTCAGTTCAGCTAATACAATTATGATGAGAAAACTAGTGTCAAAAAGGGTCTCTCTGGGATTAAACACCACTCTTTGCAACAGGACATCCTGTTAAGCTGCTCAGTGTGCCAGAGTTGGTAAGCTCTGTTTCTCCTCTACAATCATTAACATCGGGACTCCACAGGGATGTGTGCTTAGCCCACTGTTGCGCTCAATATACACCCACGACTGCTCAGCCTTCTTCATGCCTAATCCTATCATTGTTTGCTGCAGACATCATTCTAATTGGTCTTATGACATACAGTAATGAGGTTGTGTATAGTAAGGCAGTACAACATCTGATTCCTTGCCATAGCTGGCTTGGACACCTCATGAATACATATTTCAGGAAATCAAGGCAAGTCAGTTTAGCTCCATTGAACATTGTTGATGAAATGGTAGTAAGGGTTAGCAGCTTCAAGCTTGTGGTCTTGTGACTGAGGTTCCGTCCTGGAACATCAGCACTTCCTTTGTATTAGGAAAGGCCCAGCAGTGCCTGTACTACCTGAGGAAACTACAGAGTATAAAACTCCCTCCGCAGCTTATAGCGAGCCTTTACAACTGAGTCACCAGTCGTGCACTAATGTTTGATCTTCTGGTGTGGTTCTTCAGCTGCACCAAGGCTGAGCGACGGGCACTCCAGAGAGTAGCAAAGACAGTAAGACCATCAGAACTAACCTAACAAGGTTAAGTCAGGTCCTCTGGACAACTAGAGCAGTGGTCACCAACCACCGGGCTGCGGACCGGTACCGGACCATGGGTCAATTTCTACCAGGCCACACAGGGAAAAAAAAAAAACAACAACTTTTACTTTGGAAAAAAATCACCAGATTATCTCCACGTACTTACCTTTTGTCTGCTGTTTGTGATCCCCAGACCCACAAAACATGTCACAGCTGATTCCAGACAAACATATGAACATCTGAGCCAACCACTTGTCTTGTAACCTTTTCTCTTAATTTGAAAATAAAAACTGTAAACTTGTGTCCAGTTATCCAAGTGTGCATAAAATATGTATAAGAATATTAAAATCTTTCCACCTTCACACAAAAGTTTTACAGAAGGAAAGAAAAAAGATTTAGCACAGTAATTATTATGTCACATTAGCTTTTACACTCCACCGCGGAGAAAATTTCCCACATTATTTTCTGCTCTTGGTTTTAAGTTCACCATTTAATCACATAATTTCTGTCTCATTATCACCTGTTAAACATGTGCTGGTTTGAATTTCCATCTGGCGTTTCTTTTAACAAAACTGTGGGAAAAAGTTTAGCTGAAATCCTGACATCTGTGTAATAATTTTACCGGTTATTGTCATCGTCTCTTTACATGTGCCGGAGCTTTTTTCAGATCCATCTGATTGTCTGAATGTTTGTTGTGATTGTATTTCATTATGTTTTCAGCCCTGCAGAGTCTGTTATTATTATTATTATGATCATTAGGAATGATTGCAGACAATGTGCCTAAAAGACCCAAGTTGTAATAAATCAGAATTACCCTTCAGGACCCTCGGGGATTATCAGTCTCACAGGAAGTGCACAGAAACAGCTAAAGGCTCACAAATAAATCATCATTTTCTGGATGAATGGATGAGCATTAAAAACTCTTACTATTTGTGTCTTCTTCTTTTTCTTTTTAATAGATCTGAAGAAGCCTTGTTTTTCCTTCTCTTTGGTCGGCTCTGGAGGGTTCATGACCATTGCCTCTGCAGCCGTCCTGCAGAACACGTGCAAAAATTTCACGTTTGTACAGAATCATGGGTAAATTGTTATTTTTTTAAAGGTTTGTGGGTAAAGCATAAACATGTGAGGTGACAAACTGCAAATATACAGTGAGAAAAAAAAATCCCTCCTGAAATAAAACTGAAGGGCTGAAAATGTAATGTATGTTGTATGTTTTGTATTTTATACAGTCCAACAGCCACCATTATTATCCCAGGTGCTCTCAGGAGGTGATCTTTGTTGTAGGATATGATGGATACATGTTTTCAGGACACGCGAGTGTTAAAAAAATATTTTAACAAACAAACCAGTGACGGAAACACCCAAACACATGGCTGGTGATTACAGAAGGTCAATGACATCACGCCAGGGACCAGGCACAGGCAGGAGTGTGGTGCTCGGTGCGCTCTTCTTCTCTTTCCTCTTCAAAACAAATAATGGAACTCCCGTTGCCTCGTCAAAGTCCTCACTCTTTTGTCTCAGACTCTTTTTTCTTTTTCAGCTCTACCTCTTCTGCCTGAGAGGTTCTGACTCCTCGGCTCCATCCCTCACCTCAAACAGAAGTTGCATCTTCACGTTCAGACATCCCCTCATTGTTTTTGACTCAGACACACTAAAACCGACTAAATTAAACACTAAACGCACCACACATCAGCCCAACTATAAAATCCAAACAGGTTATCGCAAATCTCTGAAATCTCATCACTCATTCCCGCCCTCACTGTGTCTCTATCGCCGCCGAACTTCCTGCAACTTCTGCGTCTTTTTCTTCTTCCTATAATGGTTTTGGTCCTCAGTCAGAATGTTTGCCACATAATATATTTATTTGTTATCTCTATATCACTGGATATGTAATGTGAAAAAATGGTGGGTGTTGGACTTTAAGCCAAAAACTTGTTGATTGTAAAAACAAAGAGTAATCATGACCAATGCAAATGTTATTAAAATTATTAAAACGAAACACTGGACAGACTTTAGAGAAACTTACAGGAAGTGTGTTGAACTAAATTAATTTAAATAACATGGCCGTGTTCTTAAGTGTCAACTATTTTCAAAAACTAGAAAAAAGAATTAAACTCAGATGAAGTAGCATCACCCAAACACAACGTATTGATAATTCTCACCAGTCGAAAGCCGTCTGGCGTTTGGAGTGGCTCCCCACGCCACCCGGGTCCCCGGCTACAACGGGTCCCCCTGGTCCTCGACCTGGACCAACACCTTCGTGGAAAGAAGAGGAGTTATCCGGTCTGGGGGAGGGGACTGAAGAGAAACGGAGGAGAGAACACGACTCAAACTGTGTTTCTACACTTTTTAAAGGGTTGTGTTTAATGGGGAAGTCTGTTTTAAGATGATTTTCTATTGTTTCACAAAACAACCTTTACTTTTCTTGGTGGATCAGTCACCTGGAATTATTTATTTTTTATTTTTTTTTCAGGATCTGTAGGTTTTGTTTGGGATCTTTTGTGTTTTTCTGTGGTTTGGTCACGTCTCCTCAGTTGGTTTCTGTTCGTTTAGCCGCCCTGCCCCGCCCATCTACACCTGCTTCCTGTTTCACCTGTCACGGCTGCAGTCATTTCTCCCATCAGCCCCAGTTTCTTTAGTTCCTCAGTTTCACTTCTGTCACCAGGAATTATAAACGCCTCGCTCTGTTTCTCTGTGCCTGCCCTCAGTTTCTGTTTTGTAATGAAGTTTAGTATTTTTCAGTTCCTCGAGTTCCTGAGTCCAAATTGTGACAAGTTTGGGATTAAATCCCAATTTTTACTTCATTAACACTAACCATTCATATTAATGGTTTCCTCTGTATGTTTTTTAAAGTCTAACTCTATGTGCAGACTTTCAGCTTTCAGCTATTTTAACTGGTGACATGTGACTTATGTCCTGCTGATTATCCATGCTGCTGATCTCTTATTTTACATTATTAGTGTTTAGCGTATATCTAGTGTTTATCTTAGATCCTTATTCACTGTTTCTTTTTATACTTTATATTTGGCTATTTTTGGGTGTAACTGGGACCCTGTGTACATAATTTCACTCCACCTCATGCGCCACATGGGATGGTAATGACAAAGAGTTGACTTGAACTTCAGTCATTCAGGGCTTTTCTTCTAATGAGGTTGCTCAGAACTGAGTTTAAATGTGGTTCCTGATCAGATTGTGTTCAGATGGCTTTAAATGCAGATCAGATCTACCTCAATGTGCATTGAAAAGCTGTGAGACCTCCAGCTGAACTTTATGACCCCACACAAGAGTTGTTAATTAAAGATAATTAACTCAAACAATTCTTGAGAATAATCTGATTTTCAAACATTTTTTAACTAGGAATTTAAATGAGCTGGTTTTCTAAACCCTTCTTGGAATAAATGTGTTTTTCTAGAATTTTTGGATTAAAGTGAACTACAGCACATTGATGTTTTTTTAATGGTTTAATGTTTGTTTGGTTGTTTTTGGACCTGCGGTGCAGCTATAATGAGCTGTCAGTCAAAGACTGAGTCTGACCCGCGTTTTGTCTCATAATCTGATGAACACACATGATGTTCAGTTCACAGTGAAGATGCTGTTGACGGCTGTGAACTCTTACAGGTAAAATCATCAGTCTTGTTCACGGAGCTCAGTGACATCACTTTGTAAATGTGCTTTTATTTGGTGCTCACCTCTGTAGAAACTGCCGACTCTTCGAGGCATGGACTCTGTGAAGATCATGCGGTTCTCCTTGGCGGATCCTCCGTCGTCGCCGTGGGGGTCGTGATACATACCAACCTGAAAGGTGCACACCATGCTGATGAGTAAACACACCGAGGCAGGAGGTTCCTCAGTATCTGTGTGTCTGATAATCCCACTCGTCTTTGCGTCAGCACGAGACAGTCAGGTTACATTTATACCAGCGACAACATGCAGTGAAGCTTTGGCCTGACTATAAACAGGAAAGTGCTACAGAAACCAGCAGTTAGAGAAGAGCTGCCCTGCGTGCTGGGTGGAGTTGGAGGTAGGGAGGAACCAGCGGGTCGGACCTCGTTTTTAGAGCGCTGCGTATGAAAAGCAGCTGGGTTGTCCCTCGTAGAGTCTTTGATGGGGGCACAGGGGTGGCTCATGTCTTTAGGGGGCTGCTCACTCTGTTGGGGAGACGGACAGGCGCAGGTCAAAGCAGACTGGAGAAGCAGCAATGATGCAGAGGCAATGACAATGAGACAGGGACCCAGCACACACACACACATCAACCCGTGAAACACACACACTCGCTCAGTTTTAGAGCACACAAAATCACCCTAACAAAGAAAACCAACATTTCAAATCAGTGAGCTGAGTTAAAGAAAAGTTCTTCTCATCAACCTGCTGCTTCTGTCAGCAGAGGTTCTGCAGGCGTGCACTTCACCTGAAAACACGTGTTTGAAACTTTTTTAAAAAACCAAACACGCAGCACGGAAACATCTCCTGAATCATCTGATGGACGAACGGAAGCGCCGGCTGAAATGATGAATCTTTGTGCTGACAAAGCCACTTTCATCTTTTTTTAAGACAAACGCTTGCGTTGGAACTCTCAGGACGGTTGGAACTGACCCTCGCCATGTCGTCGGTGCAGTCCTCCCTCGAGGAGCTGACTGAGTGCACGGTCAGGGTGGTCCGGTGCTGCAGCTGAGGGGACAGGAGCTGCAGGCTGCTGGCTCTCGTCGGGATGTTCTGCCCCGGCGGAGGCAAACCCGCCATGCCGCCTTCCACTGCGTGCGGCCGATGGCGTTCCCTCCTCACGTACATGGAGTGCCGCTGAGGTCGCTGCTGAGAGGAGAAGGGGGAGGTGTAGCCTAGCCCGTAGTGATACGACTCGTGTGGTGATGGCAAGGTGTGGGTGCTGGACATGGCCGGTTCTCCTGGGTCCAAAAGCTCTGGAGCGCCAGCATCTTCTGGAGAAGAAGGCAGAGTTAAAGTCTACAGGGTCATGATCTGATGTGTCACGAATCAGAGGACAGAGATGAATCAACTCTAGATTTAAATCTACAACTGATTCACTTCCCGAGTCAACTCAATCCAAGATGGCCTCCATGTCTGAGGCATCAGAACCATGAAACAGATGTGTAGCAACATGTCTGCACATCTGGACTCACCTGGGGCTAAAGTTTTGTGCCTGGGTTTGTGTCTGGATGAGGAGTCCAGCGTGCTGCTCTCCATGCGGACGTTCCCGCTGCTTCGAGAGGCAGGGCTGTGCCCGGACCGATCGCTGTGTCGGGTTGAGGGGCTGCCGGGGGGTCCTGGAGGTCCTGGAGGGGCATTGAGGTCCAAACAGCTGGAAGGGAAGAACCGGGCTCCGGGTCCTGGAACAGCTGCCGCGTTGGCGTTGGGGTCATCGGGATGAAGTCGACCGTCGCTGAGGTTTCCTACAGATTTGGCGTCGCTCAGAGCACCGTGGCTCTTGGACAGGCTGAGATAAGAGGCGGAGCTTTTAGAAGAGGAGGACATGGACCCGTGGGCGGAGTCGGCCATGCTGTGGGCGTGGCGGCCATGTTGCTTCTCTCCTCCGGACTGCAGTGTGTTGGTTTTATTCTCCAGGAAGTTATGTCGGCCGGCCTGCTGCTGCTGAGAGCGAGACGAGCTCGGTTTACTGAGGCTGTACTTGGCTCCGTGTCCCTGATCCGTTAACTTCGTGGACGGTCCCAAATTGAAATCAAACTCCGTTTTGTTCTTCGCTTCTTTGGGACTGAGGAGGTGCGGCAGGTTGTTGTTAGCCAGGTCTTTGATGGAGGAGGCAGAGCGGTTCAGGGTCTGCGACAGGTACTGGCCCTTCGGGTGGAGCGTCGGACTCAAACTGGACGGGGCCGGCTTGTTGCCGTTCAGGAAGCTCTCGTTGCTGAGGTGATGGAGGTCGCCGTGACGAGGGAGGCTGGAGCACTCTTTGCTGGTGGAGCGACGACTCGAGCTCTTGTTGTGACTCCTGGAGGAACGGAGAGAGGTCGTGAATTAATCCTTATCCTAAAAAACTGAATCTTTTACAAAAAAAAAAAAAAAGTTCCTAAAATCACACAGAATAATACTTGAAAGATTTATTTACATATGAGAGTTTGCTAAATAAATAAATGTGTGAAAATGTCATGGCTTTATTTAGTTTAGACCAGAGGTGTCCAATCTGGTCCTGGAGGGCCACAATCCTGCATGTTTTACCCGTTTCCTGCTCCAACACACCTGATCCGATGGTTCAATCATCTCGTCATGTTCTGCAGAAGCCCATTAATCACCCATTGACTGGAATCAGGTGTGATGGATCAGAAAAACATCTGAAACCTGCAGGATGGTGGCCCTTCAGGGACAGGACTGGACACGCCTGGTAAACCATATGTGACCTGTTCTTGTTGTGTTTCAGGACAAGAAGCCTTGAACCACTGAGCAGGTGACTGTACGAGGACAGGTGGGTTGCCAGGTAAATGTGACAAACAGGAAAGTCGAGGGAAACACTGACAGGAACGTGGAGCAAAAAGCACAGACGAACAGAAAACATCAACAGAAACAACTTACAGGAAACTACTGATACAAAAACTGAAAACACTGAAAAACAAGAAAAAAAATCAGCAAGACAAATCAAAACTCCCCAAACGGCAACAAACTGTGTCATTTACTGCAAATAAAGTAAAACCTGACGCGATCAGACCTCGTAGGAACCGTGTTGTCTCCATGGTGGTGGGTTTTCCTCTTGGAGGAGCGAGGCGGGTTTGGAGACGCAGGAGAAGATTTTTCTCGCTCCACCTGCCTCAGAGGCTGAAAGACGGGATGGTTTAAACTCTGCTCCGTTAGAAAACGCTCAGTCGGGTTCAGCAGCAACAGATTCTGAGAGGAAAACGCAAAGAGACGTTTCAGGGATTTATTTAACCACTTACCTTTATTATACAGCTACAAACACAAATATATAAATGGAAAGATAGAAGTAGAAGGTTTGCACGTTCCTCTGCTTTACCTTCATTAAATCCAACATCAGACCGCTCATGATGCCTTGGTACCTCCGCTCCAATGTCTGCGGGTGAGTGACTGAAGGAAACTGGGACACAAACAAACACCCGTTCTGATCTTTGTTTTTTATTACTCGTATGCAGTCGATGTTTCTACCAGTAAACAAGAGCATGACGTATGATGCACCCGTCAACAAGCTATTATACAGCAATCTATCAAGGTCAAGGTCAAAGATTATCATTCACATCACATGTGGCACACGAGGTGGAACAAAATTATAGCATATAGCCTACAGCATAGGCCTGGACAAACAAAGATCTTGTATAACCTTTGACCTTGATTTGTGACCTTGATCTTAGAGCTGAGGTGATGAGGAGTATGCAGCAAGCCATCTAGTGATGATGCATGCGTGTATAAAGTTTCAATAAATCATGTTGAGTGGATCCAAAGTTATGGTTCAGGCAAGCAAAGACTTTGTATAGTAGTTGACCTTGATTTGTGACCTTGACCTTGAAGCTGGGTGATAAAAAATACACAACATGCTGTGTACTGGTGTAAACATTCATATCAAGCTTTGTTAAATGATCTTGAGCAGATCAGAGGTTACGGTCTGGAAAACAAAGACCTTGTTTTAAATTTGGCCCTTGATTTGTGACCTTGACCTTGAAGTGAAGGAGATGAAACATTATGTAACACACCATAGAGTAATGAAGCGTAAGTGTATGAAGTTTATTTTAATGATCTTGAAGTTACAGGCCAGACAAGAGAATGTTTACAGACGTACACAGACTGTACCAGGACACGTTCACCTTAGACAGGCGTACAAAAAGTAAGTCTCAGTTCAGATCACACACACACATGCTACTGAAAATAAATAAATAAATAAATTGCCGCAAGGCCTTCTGGGAGATTTTTTTTTCCTGCTGCTGAACTGAACTGCCTCTCATGAGTCATAGCGGTCCACTCAGTCACGGTTCTGGGAACGCTGCCATGGGAGAACGACGTGGAAGGAGACAGAACGGAGGAAGAAGAGAGATGAAGGTGAAGAGGGGGAGGTGTGGTCTCCTACCCTGATTCCGTGGAACCGCGGGTTGTTGTAGAACAGTTTCATCTGCTCTGCAGGAAGTGGACCCAGAACCTTCTGGATGGTGAAGAGCTGGAGATTAAAAACACAGAAACCAGTTAAATACGAAGAAATCTGAAATGAGCGCTGAACGTTTTAATGACACTCGTTACAAAATAAAAAATACTTTTTATTAATTTAGTCACCTTGAGAAGAACTGACACAGATTTTTAATTTATTGAGTTTATAACAACTAGAAACAAGAGAAAATGTATTTTAGTTAGAAGGATTTTTATTTGATAAAAGCTCCATTTTTAGTGTTTTTTTTCCTGTGTGCGCTGGTGTGTCCGTCTGTTAGCAAAATATCTGATGAACCCACTTGATAGATTTTTTTAAATGAAACTTTCAGGAAACGACCAGTGGATAAGTGTCTACAACTGATTAACATCTGGAGTCAAGATGATTCAAGATGGCCACCACAGCTGTAAACATTAGCCAACACATAAAGTGGCTTTACCCAAGTAATTTATCTTATCTTTTAATTATTAATAATTTTTTGTTCGTTTACATTTATTTTACCAGTGAGGTCAATTGAGAACCAGTTCTCATTAACAAAGATGGAAGAAGCAGGATGACATAAAACACTAACGAGAAAAGTAACAAAACACAAAACAAACTACATGAATCAACTATTATACAACATGTTAGCGCAAACGTAGAAGAGTAACGGGATCAATAAAACCAAATAAAAAATAAAACAAGTGGTACTCCAATGTTCCCGTCTCTGAAGGATTTAAATAATGAATGTTTGTAGTTTTGGAGATGAGTGTTTTGAACAGACAACTAGAGGAATTGTATTTATGTGAATACAGTACTTATTCTGGCTGGAGGTTGTTCTATAAAACTAACTTTTCCGGTTCAGGAAGTTGGAGCAGGTCAAGGTTACAGACGGATGAGAGCTTGGATAAGAGTGCGATCTTGTAAGTGCATTTAATATTCTGTGAACGCAGACTGCTCTCTAAAGCTTTGTAAATAAATATGATGAACTACACCTTGGTCTGTTTGGAAATCTCAGTTTTTTCCACGACAGTCATGGTCGGGAGAGCACTTCTTCGTGCTACATGAGAATCATCCCCGATACAAACTCTGAGCTTAAACAAATTGTGAACTGGTGTCCAAAAACTTCTTCAAAAAGTCTTCAGTTGATCCAAAATGCTGCTGCCAGCGTCTTGACTGGAGTTAGTGGGAGAGACCATATCGCTCCAGTTTTAGCTTCTCTCCACCGGCTCCCTGTCAAACTTCTAACCTACAAAGCTCTCAACAACCTAGCTCCATCTTATGTTAGAGATCTTATTGTTCCATATTTTCTAACAAAGCAGAGTGGGAGGAAGATCTTGCAGTTATCAGGCTCCTCTCTTGTGGAACCAACTTCCAGTTTCTGTCCATGAGGTTGACACATTGTCCAGTTTTAAGGATGGGCTCAAAACTTTCCTTTTTGATAAATCCTATAGTTAGGGTTGGCTTGTTATGCTGCCGTAGGCTTAAACTACTGGAGGACAAATTGACCTAATTTCCTTAAATGAACTGTTAAAATTGAATAGTTTGCATTTGATATTATTTCTATCTTAACTTGTGATTCTTGACCTGCCATTGTGTATCTGTTCCTCTCAAACCCAGTTGGTCGAAGCAGATGGCCGATTGTCCTGCAACTGGTTCTGCTAAAGGTTTCTTCCTCATGAGGGAGTTTTTCTATTCCACTGTCGCCTTCATGCTCAAGATGAGAGTTCTGCGATGGAGTTAAATTCAAGGCAGTCTGCTCCTCAGATAAATAATGTTAAATTATTATTTTTATACATGAATGTTTCTGTTCAGTGCCCTGAGACGACTTCTGTTGTATAAATAAAATGAATTGAACTGAATTTCACATGATCATTGTTCAACATTTTGACTAATTATTTGGAGTCAACTCGATCTGATACCAAAATTCCAATAACGTCAGAATCTGTATTTTGAGTTGTTTTAAAAGCTTTTCATGTTTGTTATTTTAGATTTGCTTCTTTTTTGTTTTTTGTTGATATTTAAGCATTAAATTTTTTCCCAGACATGTATCTTTTACAGCTTTCTGCAGCTTTTAGCTGTGTGTGAAAATCTCTATTTCATCAGTAACAGTGGAACAATGGGACGTGTTCAGTACCTTCAGGTTGTGATAAAACTGATGCATGTTTATAAGAAGGTCCAATTAAATAAAAAGGTGCAATTTGTAGAACAAAACTATCAGTTTAACCCAAAAGATAAAAAGACATAAACAGAATTGCCTAAATAGCTCCCAGTAAACAACAAGACGGGGAATTACTTCTTCCTTCTCGTCATCTTAGTCAGATCAGGTACGTTTTGATGTTTGACCCACCTGATCAATTTCACTTTCCCCTGGAAACAGAGGCTGTCCGTCACTCAGCTCCCCGAGGATGCAGCCTACCGACCACATGTCCACGGCCTTTCCATACGGAGCCCTGAGACACAAAAATACATTTTATCAGGAAAAAAATGAAACTAATGAAAAATGTCAGCAACTGGGACATGGTAGTGAAGTGGTTAGAGCTGCCTCCTCACGGTGAGAAGGTTGCAGGTTCCATCCCTGGCCTTTGTGTTTGACATTTAAATGTTCTCCACGTGCATGCAAAGGTTTTTCTGGGTACTCCAGTTTCCTCCCATGGGGTGTCCCCTGCCTCTGTGGTGCCCAGTCCTGGTCATGGAGGGCCTCTATATCCTGCATGTTTTAGATACTTCTCTGCTCTGACACATCTGATGTGAATGACTGATTAACAGACTTCTGCAGAATTTAAAGATGTGCTGAAGAGCAGTGAAACAACTAAAACATGCAGGATGGTGGTCCTCCAGGACCAGGATTGTGGACTACTGCCTTAGATGAATTTTTCCATCCATCCATCCATCATCTTCCGCTTATCTGGGGTCGGGTCGCGGGGGTAGTAGCCTAAGTAGGGAGGCCCAGACTTCCCTCTCCCCAGCCACTTGGGCCAGCTCCT
>JARVLU010000599.1:10422660-10434666 GCA_031762415.1 Simpsonichthys santanae | reverse complement strand
AGGTCTCCAGTCCATCACATGGACACAGAGACACAAACCATTCACTCTCCCACTCATACCAAGGGAGAATTTAGAGTTACCAAACAGCCTAACACGCATGTTTTTAGACCGGAGTACCTGGAGAAAACCCACACATACATGAAAAGAACATGTAAACTTCACCCAGAAAGGGCTGGAATTTGAACCAGGGTGACCTGCTCATTGAGAGGCGGCAGCACTACCAACTGCGCCACCGTGCTGCCCAACTCCATTACAGTGGCTGCTTTTTATTTTTTTAAATTGACAAAATATTTATTTTATGGCAATTTTTGAAAAGGCATTTCCCCCCGTTAGTATGTTTAAAAGAAAATTTTGACAATTAAAAAAAAAAAGTTCAGTCTGGACCCTCCGGACCCTTCAGGTCCAGTAGCTGAAGACGAGGCCTCGTTCTCTGTCAAACTGACTGTTGTCTCCCGCTGATCGGACATGGCGGGGTTTTAAAGTCTACAAAGTATTTTTTTTTTTTTTTTTTTTAATTTTTAAACTACCAACGATGCCATTTTCTGATATGTGTCTTGATTTTATCGGTGCAGCATACAAGCGAGCTGCCGGAGCACGGCGAACCCGCTAATGACGTCCTGTTTCAGGCGAAACCATCAGCCATTCTGAGACAGGGAGCGTCCAGTTCTGTAGCCTGCATGCATGTGCAGCAGCTTTTTCACACGAAATGTTTTCTAGTGAACGTTACAAGCGAGTTTTTGATCTTTACGCCTAGTGGCCTTTTATAAATCTGAACGTATAGATAGAAGTAAAAAAACAAAAACCTTATGTGGAGAAATGCATTATTTATTATATAAATATGGGACTAACAATTGTATTTGTCTTAATGTGGTTGATTTTCCCTCAAAACACGAGAGTGAAGTAAAGTTAAGTTATAAAAGCATTTGAAAATATTCTAATTTAGATTATTATTATTATTATTAAGATTTGTAAGGAAGAAAAATCACATTTATTGACTACACCAAAATAAATAAATACATAAAAGCACGGACAAAATAAATGTGTGGCTGACTTTTCCCCATGAAACAAGACAAGGGTTAAACGGTGTGGATTTAATCCACTCCGCTTGGTGAGTTTTTACTGGGTTCCCTCCAGAAATATAATCTGAGACCACAAGCAGCCGTAGGAGGGTGGGGGAAACGTCTCCATCACACCGGCACCGAGCGAGCGTGTGAAAGCTTCAGCCATGTTGGTGGAATGGCACAAGACGAGCCATCGCCCATCGTTATTTTTAACTGTCACCATGGAAACCATCACATAAGCAGGGGTGTAGGGTGGGGGTTATCTCCCGCTGGGCTCGTGTTGAGGACGACACGTAGCGCTGGTCACGGTGTGACTCTAATCGTGTCTGTGCGCACACGCGTGTGTTGGAGTGCATTAATTGTTTCGGAGTGGGTCTTCTCTGTGTGACTCGTCCTGGTTCTGTTGTCACGGCTCGAGAGCCTATAGGACCTGACAGCCGAACGTATATAAAATGAAGGGGGCGGGGGGGGGGGGGNNNGAAACACCAGCAGCCAGACCTGATGGGAGGGGCCACACGAGCCTGAAAAAACCCAAACTGAACTAAACCGTCACGCACCAAATCCACTTCCACCCCCTGTTTGTCATGTTCGGCTCCTCTAAAGCTTTAAAAGACGCAATAATGAGAAATCAATGTATCAATGAGTCTGCAGTGACTCAGACATTCCTCAGTCCTTCAGAGTTTCGTGTTGGGCGAGGGTATTTTCATCAAGCTGTACAAGCATCCAGCAGAACTGAATGAACATAGTTGTTTCTATGGAAACAACTTAAAGATTAAGGCTGTGAAGAGCGAGAGCCGTGTCAGAGCGATTCCCATAATGCCTTCTGCCAGGGGAGCTACAGGAAGAAAAGGGAAGCAGAAACAGAGGAGGACTCGGAGGAGGAGGGTGTGTGTTTGGGATGTGTAGTTTGGTCAACGTTTGTTGGTGGGTTTGCACCTTCACAGCTGAAGCAAACAAACATACAGACACTTGTTTTGTTGTTCAGGCGGTCACTTACACGAACCGGACGCTTTGTTAGGTCCACCTGTTAGGTTGCTCTTCAACACAAAGAACTCATCAGCCAATCATCACCAGGCATCAGGCGAAGGCTTGGAGTTTAAACCGAGCGCCAGGACACGGAATGATAAGGGACGTACACGACTTTGAACATTTCAGAAACTGCTGATCTACTGGGATTTTCACACGCAACCATCTCTACGATTTACAGCACTAGAATAATACCTGTGCTTGGTGGCCATCTTGAATTTGACCAACTCCAGTTTAAGATGTTCTTCTATAGATTATATTCTGAAACATTCATAAAAATCTGACACATTTCATGAAATACTTGGCTAAAAGTAACAAAAGTAATGGAAAAAAGGAATTTGCTAGTAGCATATTAAACAACTGTGCTTCAGCGTTAGCCAATCAGAAAGCTCAATTTTCCCGCCCTTGTCAGGTGGTCTGTGACGGGCGAGGGGCAGTCATTAGAAATATGCTTTAAACAAACAGGCCGGTCGCGATAAACAATAAATCAATTAGTTGCATGATGAATGAAAACTATCTACCTCGTTTTCATTGATCAGCTTTATCGTTTCTTCATGTCTCTCTCTTTCTACTGAAGTGGAAGACAAAAGGCTCAACTCCGGTGCTCTTCACTGACCCCTCCCTTACTCTTTTCTCTTTAAAATCCATTTTAACCATCCAAAGTCGCGTTTTTGGATCGTTAAAAGCAGCTAAGCTGAGAAGCTAAGCTACAAGCTAAGCTAACAGGGCGACCTCGAGAAAAAAACCTCCGTCTTGTCGAAGCTCCAAAATCCACGATTGAAACCTGTACCTTTGTGTAAAAAGTTGTTTTTCTCTGCAAAAAGAAGCCGAGAACTTGTTTACTTTTTTAAAATTAAAAGCTTTGTGTGAAAAATGCTATGCTAAAGAGCTCAAACCATGCCGAGCGTCTGCCATTTTGAGAACTGAAGAGAGACAGCCCATGTCACGTCAAGTGGCCTCCCTCCCATTTTCTTAAAAAGACACGTTGCTCGCTCCCTCACTATCCATCCTTCAGTTCAAACCGTCTTATACTGCCATCCGGTGGTCAAAAAATGGTACTGCACACAAAACAAATTAATCAACATTTCTTTTTAAATTTAACAATAAGTACTAATTATCATTTCTTCTATTAACTTTTTCATATGCTTTTTATATGATTGTGTATTTTTGTCCGTTCCTCATCTGTGTTCTTTGTTTAAAACAGGTCTCTCTTGTAAATGAGTTGCGGTGCGACGTGTACAGCAGAAAATACGGTATATCAGGTGCTTTGACATCTAAAGACTGGGATCGGCCATAAAAGCTCATATCGGTCAGCCAGCATTACTGACTTTATGTGTTTTTTATTTGAGCAAAACCATGGCTCTTTCTATTTATTTATTTTTATGTCTAGCCATGAAATGAGGGCAATCATGTAACTGTGTGTGCATGTTGTGAGGCTCTTTGTAAATCTAGAATCTTCCTGTCCATTAAACTGGTGTCAGAGTCCTGTTTATTTCTAACAAATAAGAAAAAAAAAGTGACAAAAGACTGAAATTAAATTCAGTATTTAATGTTTCATACCAGGAGTGGCACCTGGACCAGATCATAAATCGCCAATAACAAACCATATTCAGATTATAGTCTGAAATAATCTGAAATTGTGTTAAACATGCGCAGGAATGCATATCGCCCGCTGCGTTGACGGCTAAAGTTGTAAACAAAGATCTCTGTTGATCTACGCAAAGTTTATGTATGGGATGACTCTCACCTACTACCACAGCAGACTAACTCAATATGTACGACTGACAGAGTTGATGCCATTTTTAGCGTTTTTAGGGGTTTATTTGTTGTGGTATCCATTTTGAATCGCTGACCTGCTGTAGATGCACATCCGTGTTTGCTCTGAGTTTCCATTGTTTGTAGCTGCCCTCCAAATACATTTAACCACAAATTTAAATCCTAAAAGCAGGATGTTGTTCTTTAGTGGGCGGAGTCTAAATACGCTTGTTTCATTTTGTCCCCAAATATCTCAGAAGTGTTCACTTCTTCACAAACACACGTTTTAATAACGTCACAGCTGCTGCGTCTTCATTCCCCAGCGTTTGTGAAAGATTTGCATTCATGCTCTTTTTGGATTTACCATATGTGCCACCATGCTCCCCCCACCCCACCCCTGGGTGATGTCGGTGCTGTTGTCAGGCTGGAGCTGAGAGCAGCCAATCGTGTGGTTCTGCTCCGAAGAGCTCTGGGGTGATGTTAGGCAGTTTCATGCTCATACGATGAGCTTTACCAAATGTAGGTCATGCTTCTGCTCTCGCTCCCTCTTACTATCACTTCCACACATACACACACACACACCAACCTCTTTAACCTGTCACTGTTGCACAGAGGGGAAGAGACGAGGAAGCATGTATTTCATTAAATAAACACAAACAGCCACAGCTTCAAACAAAGGCGTCTCTGTTCTCTAACCCGACTACCCGTCCTGTTCTTTACAGAGTTCAAAAGATAATCTCCTCAAATACCAAATTACAAAGTAAAACACACACACACACACACATACACACTCCTGCTTTACACTGAACTTCTGTTGAACCTCCTCACACTGGGTTAAAACAGGAACATAAATGTGATTTCCTGATACTGCTCAATAATCCAGGTAGATGAATCTAAGCAGGTGGAGTCAGGTCGTCTGGACGGATTCTTCTTTGTTGAAGCGTTTCGTCATTTCTCCAAAAGACTGCTTCAGTCTGACTGAGATCAGCGACCGTCAGACTGTTGATCACCAGCAGAACAGTCTAACAGAACTTATACTTTTAGAATCTGCAGTAGTTACTGCATGTTTGTTTCCTAAGTTCTTATAGCCTGCTGATGAAGACCGCAACAATGTTTTATTCCTGTACCTTTAGTAAAATCTCTCTCATGAACCACTGGACTGATATATCAGTCAAACTTTCAAAGACTGGACAAACATCCACATTACTTTTGGACTTATCCCAATACAAGATGGCTGCCGCAGCTAATCAGTTTGAGCCAACACATGAGCTGAAATTCGGCATGGTAGTAGCTCAGAGTCATCCCTAACGTACTCTGGGCATGTACTCTGATCATGACATTTAACACATCAAAGTTTGGCTAAAATGGCTACAATTCTGCTGTTTCCTAAAAAATTGCCTTAATCCTAAACTGAACAGCGGCGGGTGATATGCATTCCTTCAATTAATCAATTAATCTATGGGGTTCAATGTAGAGCTGTCATTTCTAACTCGGGCCCAAAGCCTATCCTGGCCCGACCCAAATTCAGGCCAGGCTATGCTAATGTGCTGGATGGGCAGGCCAGGTCAGTGTTGGACTTCTGATTAGGTCAGCAGATCAGTTGCGATCCTGTTATATGATACATGGCTTGCCATACAATCACCAGCCGCACGCGGTCATTTCACCACGAACTGACCGGCCTTGAAAGAGATAAAAAGTTCAGTTAAGCTTCAGATGGGACGATTCTGCCAGGAAGTTGATCCATCGCCCAAATGGACGTTCATTCAGCCGCTGCACTCAGCGGACGCGTGCGGCCGACGACACAAACAGGTGAGATCCCAAAGCAGACGTGTCAGAGCCGTCCATGTCTGAGTAATGCAGAAGAATCCAGGCAGAAACTGGGTTTAAATGCACTTTGACGGCCATGAAAGGACAAACGCCCCCTCAGCTCTGATCTTCTGCCGCTTTTATTCAGCCGCGCGTCCCTGATCATTAATCTGGGTTCGCACCTGTAATTACTGTTAATTTGTTGGGTCGGGTGGGGTTTGGAAATGACGGCTGCGGGCAAATGCAACTCTAGTTCAAAGCTACCATTGGCCACCCCCCGGCTCCTCCTGTGTACCTGGTGGTGGATAAAATGTGTCCCTCCTCTCTCCAGAATGCGTCCCTCTGCTCCGCCTCGGACAAGAAAAACAAAAACTCTCCACGGTGCAACTCCTGCCCACTTGAATATCTTGCACCTAAAGCATTTAGGTTTACTTCATTCTCTGTTCATTTTCAGTCCAAAAAAAAAAAAACCACTCACCTCCAAAACTACAAACATTCACTCTTCAAATCCCTCAGCGACGGGGACATCGGGGTCCCGCTTGTCCAATTTGGTAGTTACACAAGTTCAAGTTGTGTTTATTTGTCATATACAAGTTTAACAGAGGGTTAACAGTGCAATGAAATGCTTAAGATGAGAAGAACCGATTTGACTCGCTAAAAAAAAAATCAACTAACCAACAAGAAATACTCAAAGCATGCAATAAGGGTACCCAAAAAAAAAAAAAAAAAAACCTAAAGTCAGCACAGCCTGGGCCGCTGATTGTTTTAAAACCAACATCGATCTATGACTTTATTTATAACCTGTCAAAATGGACAGGATCCTGCTCACCTCAGCAGCGTTTAAACATTGTGAGTCTGGAAACACAAGTTCTCTACTCTGTGTTTTCTGTCATTCACACGTATCCAGATCAGATCCCAGACTTTTCAGGACGGTGTTTTTTTACACTTTCACTTGTGTGATCATGTTTAACTCTCGTTTGTCGACTCACAGAGGGAGCCTTTAGGTCTGTTCAGAAGCACTACACCATGACACACTCACACACACACACACACACACTAAGGTTGACCTATTTCTGCCCAGATGTGTGTCTCTCGGTGGTTTTGTCGCTGCAGCCCGATAACTCTCCCTGCTTAATAATTCACAGCTTTATTCCATCCAGACAACAACAAACGCTCTCAGTCGGGTCAACACAAACAGTCGAAGTGTAAACAACAACAACGCATCACGTATGAGCTGTATCTGAGGCGACAGCATCTGAACATCGTCCTCTCGCTGCAGAGCAGTCGTCGCATCATCAGAACAAACCCGCTTCTGCTCGTAGTGTTGGCAAACCGCTGATTGTTTACGTCTGTGCGCAGAGCGGGCCGACGGGATTGGTCGGCCGGGTCGAACAGGAACCAATCGGCGGGGGCGGCAGGAGTGAGGAAGCAGGCGTGGAGTACCGTGGTGGTGCCGGGCGCACCCTGTAGCCCCCGGTGTGTGTTGGAGCGGATTATTTATATATTTAGTGTAAATGTTAGAACAACGTGGTTCTGCAGCGGCTTCAGTCTCCTCCCAGCAGCTGAAGGGAAACAAAGACAACAACTAGAACACGTTTTGGTTTATTTTAATGTGAGTCTGTGCAAATCCTTAAATATTATTTTATCTTTGTTTACAGCAGGCTGCAGCAATACAAGCAGGCATTTCTTTTTTTTTTTTAATTAGAAGTACAGTATAATATTTACAAAGATATTTGAAATTAATGAAGGTAAGGGGGGGTTGCATATTGCCCACTGCCTTTCCTTCTACAGTTTATAACTAAGGTGAGTTGTCTATACGGCATATTATCGCTTTCTGAGTTTCATTCAAATCCATCCAGTGGTTCATTAGATATTTTGCTAACAGACAAACAGTTAAAGCTTTTTGCAGCACAATACTACTCATAGTATATGATGTTACTGATTCAGCTACAAACTCACCTAATATTGGCCCTCCTGCTGCCCTAGGGTCAAAATGACCTCCGTGTGCAGACTGATGCGTTGTGGGTCATGTTGACCCCAGGGCAGCAGGAGGGTTAAGATCTAACAAAAGTAAAACTTCTACAGCTGCAGCTCGTTTAGATGGATTTAATTTATTTGTCACCAACCCTGAAGGCAAATGGCGATCGTGATTTTGTCTGTCTTTTAGCAAAATATCTCATGAACAACTTGTTGGATTTTTTTGAAGCTCACAGAAAGTAAGCATCAGATGTATCTCTAGAATTGTTTAACGACTGGAGGCATTTTGGTTCAAGATGGCTGCCACAGCTACCTCAGAAAACACCAAATTCACTACAACTCAATCATTCTTTGATATATTGAGCTCAAATATGATGGTAGCTGAGAGCAATCAGAAGTTTAAAATGGTCGCAATGTGGCAGTCCCCTTCAAAGTTTTTCCAAGAACTTTCTTATGGTCTCTAGTCTCTATTTATCACCGACCCAGAAGGCAAAGGGCAATCATGGTTTTGTTTGTTTGTCTGTTAGCAAAATATATGCTGAACAGCTGCGCCGACTAAGAAAGTAATCAATGGATGAACAACTACAACCTTTACAATGGATCCCCTCCTTGGCTTGATATTAGCCAACTCCAAACAAGCTACAACTGTCAGTTTGACAGATGAGGAGCTACAATTTAGCATGGTAGTAGCTGAAAGTCCTCCAAAACACATATTCTGAGCACAACTAGATCATTCAAGACATTTAAAACTCTTTCAGCACTCTGACAGTTCCTTTTATCAGCTGTACTGATGGAAAACAGTCCTTATCATCATCATCATCAGTCCCTTAGACCAGTAGTTCTCAATCCTGCATGGGCCTGGAAGGTCCTGTATGTTTCAGCTGTTTCCCTGCTCTTCAGCAGGTCCACAAGTTCTGCAGAATCCTGTTAATCACTCATTCATTCAGTGTGTTGGAGCAAACATCTCAAACATGCAGGGTAGTGGCCCACCAGGACCAGGACCAGGACTGAGGACCGCTGCCTAAGCCTATAGCCACAGGGGCTGTACAAACACTGACCAGAAACCTCCACCATGTGAGCTCCTCAGCAAGACAGTGCAAGTATGAAAATAAACTGGTCTCAAATGAGGTCACACAAGCAAACAACGAGATCTGTTTTGAAATAAAACTGAAAGTTAAAAGTTCAAATCCCTAACTAAAATATAAAACTTGCTAAACTGTAGCTAATTAGTTAAACTAGCAAAATGATAGCTAAAACTATCAAATTTGCAAAACACTATTTCTAAGCAAAAATGGCAGAACCTTAACTACAACATAAACTTGATCTGCAGCTGCAGAAATGTAGCTGTAAATATTGTGTAAAAGTAGCAAAAAAAGTTGCTAAAATTAGCCAAAAAGTAGCTTTAGGAAGCAGAATAAGAGCTAAAATGATCATAAAACCAGAAACAGAGCCAGAAGAAATAGTTTTTTTTAAAAGAGAACAATGTTTATGAAGGAACTGAAGAAATGTTAATGTATTTCTGGGAGGGAAATCTGTAAATTATATAATTTATATAAAATATGAAAATTACAAAACAAAAAAATCAGAGCAGCCATCTCCTGAATTAGCTGAAATGTTGACTCAGCCTTCATGACAAATTGTAACTATGTGAAGCTGAAAAGGTTCTGCCTGATAAAAACACCTTGTCCAAAGGGCCAGTGTTCGGCAGCTGCTCTGATTCTAATATAAAAAGGAGAACGTGTAAAATTCATCGTTTCTCTTTTTGTGTGGAACCAGGTTCAGAGTTGATCGGAAATCCAAGCTCTGGTTTATTTCTCTGTTGCTTCCAATGAGTGTTCACGTATAAATTTAACATGCGTAATCCGAGCAATACATACAAGATCAAATGTTGGTGTGAGATCAGGATAAAATCAGGTACTGTAGTGGTAAAGGCCCGGCCCAGGTACCATCATCCTCAGGATCAGGACTTCTGATCCATGCTGAACCTGATGGTTCAGCCTCACCTCACCGGCCTGGGTTAAACGTACATTTGCTAAAGTACTGTACAGTAAAAATTACAGAATACACAACATACAAATCTTTAGTCTTTAACAACAATTCAGAAAGAGGAAGTTTTGTATTTACACGTTTCACACCCACTGCCTTGAAAGCTGGGTGATCATGTAACTGCCTCTTAATCAGATTTTATTTACGAAGCACCTTTCAAGAAGCAGAGTGGAGCACAAACTGCTTCACAACAAAACAACAGAAAATCAACAACAAATAAACAAAAACATTCAAGTTGATTTAAAACTGCGATAAGTTGTAAAAAATATAAATGCATTGGTGTCTGAACCATGAAAGCTAAGAAAAGGGCTAGCTTCAAGCAAAAAATAGCAAAAAGGTATACTTAAAGTTAAAAGTAGTATAGGGCCTACACAGCTAAAAGTAGTAAAAGGCTACTTTTAAGTAAAATGTAGCAATTTAAAGCTTGCCTGAAGCTAAATGTCTAGCAAAAACTAAAAATACCAAAAAGCCAGCTTAAACTGAGTAGTAATAGATTAACTTTAAACAAAAGGCTGCAAAAAGGTACCTTAAAATTAAAAGTAGTAAAGTGGAAGCTTAAAGTTAAAAGTAGCAAAAAGCCTGCCTGAAGCTAAAAGTAGTAAATGACTAACGAAAAACTACAAGTAGCAAAAACTAGCTTAAAGCTAAGTAGTAAGTACCGGTAGTAAAAAGTCATTTCCTTTATTTCTCATATGCACTACATATGGTACATGTGGTGAAATGAAATTGTATACACAGGGTCACAATTACATCCAACAAAAGTACAAAATGTAAAAAAAAAAAAAAAAAACAGTAATAAGCTCTAAGATATGAACTAAGAAAAACATTAAACTAAAAGAATGCTAAGTACTATAGTACAAAAACAACACAGTAGTCCCTCATTTAAGCTGTTAAAGCCTAGATGAAAGAAGCAAAAGGATAGGTACTAAATGCAAAAGCAGCAAAATGTTAGCTAAAAGCTAAAAGTAGTAAAAGGCTGACCAAAAGTTTATAGAAAAAGGCTAGCTAAAAGCCAAAAGTATGATAAAGATAGGTAAAAGCACAAAAGAAGAAAAAATAAATTAGCTCAAGTCTAATACTGTAGTATGAAAAGGCTACAGGTAGTTACAATTCAAACATAGCAAAATACTAAAAGTGGTGAAAGTAAAAGCCAAATGGTGCTCAAAGCTAAATTAGCACCAAGTATGCAGACAGTTAGATTAAATAAATAAATAATTTAATTCTGAGTCAGTGTTTACACTATCACATATAAAAGTCAAATTAAAGCTCAATAACATTAAAATAAGTGCGCTAAAATCTGTGAATAAATAAAATAAAAGCTAAATAGAACAGGCAAGTCTTCAGTTTACTCCATTCGACTGTTAGCAAAATATCTCATGAACCAGTGAGTAGATCCTAATGAAACTGAAAATCCACTGGCTGTACATCTACAACTATTCAACTTTTTGTATTTTGAAATTGTCATTATGTTTTAAAAATTGAAATGAATAAATTAAATAAATAAAAAATAAATAAATAAAATACAAAATAGCTAATTCAGTCTAATTCAATACTGTAGTCTAATTCAGTCAGTTTTACAGATATTGAGCATAAATTTTGTGTGGTAGTAGCCGAGAGTCATCCCAACACACACTGGGTGCTAATAGGTTTTTTGGGGGGTGGGGTGGGGGGGGCACGTGCACTTTTTGTGCTTGGGGTTCAGAAAAAAGAATAATTTATAAATTAAGCTCTATTACTTGGTATGACTACTGCTGTTATGATTCTGTTCAGTTTTATGTAAAAAGTTTTCTGTGATATTTTAAACAAGTGGTGATACATTTATGTTCAAGTCTTAAAGCGTTTTTGATACTCCTAATTTTCTCAAAACTGTAATTTTTGGAAGTTAAATTTAAAAATGTTCTTAATTAAGTGTGTCTTGAATGAAAAATACCCCGTTTAAAAGTATAAAAATTGTATTAACACTATTAAAGAACACAAATATTTCCATTGCATTAAAGAGGCAAATTGAAGAAAATTATTTACTAAAAATGAGGAGGTCCCTGAAACTTTTTCTCTGAACCCAAAATGTTTGAGAACCCCTGCTTTAAGGAACGTTTGGTCATTTTATCCTAAAACTGAGAAGAGACCAGCTGTTAGAAATAAACTTGTTAAACAGATAAAAGAGAAAATAACTTGAAATGTGACTTTAGTGTGTGAGATTATTAATCTGTAAAGACATTTCATCTGTGAAGACTTTGTCTCAAAGGAGTAATCTGCTCAATCATACACACACACACACACACACACACACACACACACACACACACACACACACACACACACACACACACACACA
>JARVLU010000599.1:10389497-10399561 GCA_031762415.1 Simpsonichthys santanae | reverse complement strand
AAACAGTCCATATTGTGGGTATGAGTGCTTGGACCATTACTGTTTACCTTGTATATGCTTCCAGTAGGTAAAGTTATTAAACAGCATGGGATACATTTTCATTGTTATGCTGGTGATGCACAGTTATATTTGTCCATGAAACCCAAGACCCAAGACAGCTGATTGGTTATGTGCAGTGCAGGAACCTGGAGCACTCCACCACCTCCACCTCTGTGTTGTTAATGAACAGTGGCGTGTGATGTTGTTTTGTTTTCCTGAAGTCAATAATGAGCTCTTTTGTTCTGTTGACGTTCAGAACCATGTTATTTTCCCCACACCAGTTCACAAGGTGTGCCACCTCTTCCCATTATTCCTAATCCTTGTTGTTGCTTGTCAAGCCCACGACCATCGTCTGCATACGTGATGATGTGGTTGGCTCAGACCTGGCAACGCAGTCCTAGGTCATCAGGGTAAAGAGAAGCGGACTCAGAACACAGCCTTGTGGGGAGCCCGTGCTCATACTGATAAGGTGATGATGTTGATGATCATCTACACTTCATCTTGATGATGTTGATGAGATGTTCCTCCCCACTCATTCCTGAAAGTGGGGATGAAGCCTATGTGTAGCCAGTTTGCTGCCCAGGTGCTGTGGGATGATTGTGTTGAATGCTGAGCTGAAGTCCATAAACAGCTTTCGGACATGGGTGTTTTTCTCCTCCAGGTGTAGGTGGAGTGCTGAGGCGATAGCATCCTCTGTTGAGCGGTTGGAGCAGTAAGCAAACTGGAATGGGTCAAAGGAGGGAGTAAGATTAGAGGTGATGTGTTGCTTAACAAGACATTCAAAGCACTCCATCATGATGAGCGTATGAGCCACGGGGTGATAGTCATTTGGGGTTATTGTTTGTTTTTTAGGCACTGGTATGACTGTGGCTGCCTTGAAGCAGGAGGGAACGATGGCTTGCTTCAGGGAGTTGTTAAAAATGTCTGTCAGCACAGGGGCAAGCTGGTCTGCACATACTCTTCCTGGTATGTTGTCAGGTCTTGCTGCTTTGATGGTGTTTATATTTTTCAGTGTCCTGCAGACCTCCGCTGTGTCAAGGCTCAGTGACTTCTCGTCAGGTGGTGGGGTTCCCTTCACTGCTGGGGAGTTGTTTTGTGCCTCGAACCTGCCAAAATATTTGATGAGTTCGTTTGGGAACTCTGTCATTGCAAGGCATTTGGTTGTTGTTGGAGATTGTCTGGATGCCTCGTCACATGCTCCAGGTGTTGGCTGAGTCATGGGAAAAGCTCTGCGCCTTCATAGCATGGGCACGTTTTGCTTTCTTTATGGCAGGGTTGAGATTGGCTCTGGCTGTGCTGAGAGCAGTGTGGTCGCCAGACTTGAACGTGGTGTTCTGTGCTTTCAACATGACCCATACCTCTCTCATCATCCATGGTTTGCAGATGGCCCGGGATGTGAAAGTTCTGGTGGTACTGACATCTTCCATGCACTTCTTGATGTATACAGTCAAATATGTTGCATTGTCAGTCAAACATATGTTCTGATTGTGTGTCGCTACCATGTAGCCACTTTAATGTGTGTGAGCGGAGGTTCTGTCTGGTGACTTTGTGCTGGACTAAAATCAGAGTTTTATAAAAATCAAATATCTTTGTGCTGTGAACGAGATTAAAACTCAACCTGTGAGAAGAGATCCCCCAAGGCTGTGTACTTGGTCTGCCTTTGTTCATCCTCCAGCTACCGCTGCGCCCCCTCTTAAAGTAACACGTCCTTTGTCAAGTTCTCTGTCGACACAACTGTCACCGAGCTGATCGCCGCTGGAGAACAGATAGCCTACAGGGACAAGGTTCAGCTGGAGTCCTGGTGCCAGGGAAACAACCTCTCATTAAAGTCTGAGGAGACCAAGGAGATGACTGTTGACCTGAGGAAGAGGAGAGACCAGAACACCCCATTACTCATCATCAGGGTGCAAGTAGAGAAGGTGCAAGCCTTAAGACTCCTCAGCAACCTCATCAGTGTGGATCTCATCTGGACCCACAACAAGCACCAGATCCTCAAGAAGGATCAGCAGAGACTCTTCAGCCTGAGGACACAAGGAAACACGGATTAATCCTGCAGCTGTTTGGAGAATTGAATCATCTTAATCTTCATCGTCTGAGCTCACATATGAGCTGAACTGCATGAGCGTTGAGCTCGGCGTTCCTAACGTGACCTCAGTGTCCTCGACATGACCTTGGGGTCCCCGAATTTACCTCAGGGTCCTCAACGTTGCCTCAGTGTCCCTGATGTGACCTCATTCCTGGTCTTTCTGCTGAATGTGTGTTTCCAGGATACTAAGCCTGGTCATTGTCTGTTTGAAACCCAGTGATTAGCCAGTGCCCAGCAGGCTCAGTGTATGTTCTGATTGTCTACAGGAAACTTGCAGCTGCAGCAGATTTTCATCAGAGCAGAGAAACAGTATGTGTGGGGCCACAAGGGGCCCAAATAAAATCCAGGAAGCGATCCATTCTAAAGGATCCCTCACTCTTCATATATGTCTGGAAAACATTTCAGTATTTATCATAAATGTGTGGGCAAAAAAATAAAACAAATTTGAACTTGTAAAGATTGTGTATGTAGATAATTGTCTAGTTTTGTTTCTGTTTCTCCACTCTGCTCCATTCAAGCTAATCCCAGGAGAGGAGGTGCAGAAAATACAATCCTGTGGGAGGAAAAAGCAATAATCTGGGTCTGAGTTTGTTTAGTTGTATTTTTCTGCTGCTCTAAAAGTTTTTGTTCTTTTCACAGCTGCAGTTCCACTTCTGTCCACTGCAGGTTTTTAGTTTTATCTTTTTGTTGATATTAGTAAATAAGCAACTTTTAAAATGTGCCACACAGTAAGTTTGAATGAAAGTAAGTGTTTTTTTTTTATTGGAGTTGATTTTTATTGTATCATTTGTTTTGATCAAGTTTGTTTTGTTGCAGAAACATTATGAGTATTAGATAAGAACCTTGGATCATAAATGGTGATATTAAAGTTCATGACTGATTATTCATCAGCATTTTGAATCCAGGACTTGTTGTTTTTATCTGCACAGATTGGAAATCCTCCACCGCCTGATACAAAATGTTGGAGGAAAAAGTTTATTTCCTCATTTCTTCACTTTTTTCTCCTGAAATTATTTTTTTTTTTAATCAAGAAAATCCATTAACAAGATATTTAAATGCCTTTTAAACAGAGGAAATAAAATAAACTTTTATTTATCTCTCAGCGGACACGTTGACTTTGCAGCAAAAAAAGACTTTCAGACTTTTAGTTTAACATCTCAGCTGATTGTTTAATCTACTAACATTATTTATGAGTTTTAAATGTTAAAATAATGCTTTTAATTCATTTCATGCAAACAGCTTGCCTGCTCACCTCCTCATGTTCTCCTCCAAATTAAAGGTGTTAAGTTGCCTCCTCATGTTTCAAAGTTTTAAACAACTCTCACGTGCCCTCAGAGTATGAGCTGAGGATGACTCTCAGCTACCACCCGCCCAACATTTAGCTGAGTGTCGGTCAGGCTGAGTTTTGGCCACGTCATCAGCACTTCATGCTCCGGCGGGTGATCGTGTATAAGGGTGCGGTCCTCCCTCAGTTATGGCTCTGCAGTCCAAAGGTCAAGGCGTGGCCGGTCTTAAAGCTCTTCCCGTTTACAGCTGAGTCATTCTGAGCCTCAGGATGGGTCCGAGCACGTCCGTCAGAACCCTCCTGAGCCTCTTGGTCCTGATCTGTTCCGGCCCCGCCGAGGCCGCGGACCTGGAGGCCGAGGCCGCGGACTTCTTGGAGCGGTTCGACCAGAATGCCAGCACACAGATGTACCAGTACTCCCTGGCATCATGGGCCTACAACACCGACATCAACCAGGAGAACTCAGACCGTCTGGTAGGTTCTGGGTCAGTTCCGGGTCTTTAATCAAACGCAGGTGTGAAAGTGATGGTTCTGATGGTTCTGTGTGCAGCTGGAACAGGAAGGCATCTGGGCCGCCTTCTACAGCCGGGCGTCAGAGGAGTCCAGAAAGTACCCCATCCAGCAGATCCAGGACCCGAGCATCAAGGACCAGCTCTTGTCCTTACAGGACAAAGGTTCTGGAGCTCTGAGCCCGGACAAAGCTGCACATGTGAGTCAAAGCTATTCAGTTCAGTTTATTTATAAAGCACCAAGCCACAACAGAAGTCATCTCAGGGCACTGAACAGAAACATTCATATATATATAAATAATAATTTAACATTATTTATCTGAGGAGCAGACTGCTGTGAATTTAACTCCATAGCAGAACTGTCATCTTGAGCAAGCATGAAGGCGACAGTGGAAAGGAAAAACTTCCTCATGAAGACGAAACCTTTAGCAGAACCAGGCTCAGGACAAGCGTCCATCTGCTTCGACTGACTGGGTTTGAGAGGAGGAACAGATACACAATGGCAGGTCAAGAATCACATGTTAAGACAGAAACAGTATCAAATGAAAACTATTCAATTTCAATATCAAAAAACGTTCAATACAGAAACAACTGGACTTTATTTGTAACAGAAGACGTTTCGCTCTTGAGAAGGAAGCGGTTCATATTAAGAGAGAGAAACCTGCTCTTCACAGAGGAGGAGGTTTCAGATTCCAACTTTCAAAAACATATACCGGTAATGCAGCTTTAGGACTGATTCAGACAATTTTCACATGTGATGGGAACAGAGGAGCCTCATCTGTGAATTAGACTAACAAAGACCTTAAGAAACCTGTTAAGGTGTGAGGTGTGATTTGTCAATCTACATAGGTATGTGTGTTATCTCAGCCTTTAAAACCTGATCCTCACTCTCTGCTCTTTGAATCGAGAAAGCTCCTCGGATGAAGAGCAAAACGTCTTCTGTTACAAATAAAGTCCAGTTTTTTCTGTATAGAACTTTTTTTTTTTATCATGTCCTGGATGACTGAGAATCTTCACCAGCATATTCAATTTTAACCATTTAAATAAATGAGGTCAATTTGTCCTCCAGTAGTCTAAACCTATGGCAGCATAACAAGCCAACTAACTATAGGATTTATCAAAAAGGACATTCTTGAGTCCAGTCTTCAAACTGGACAATGTGTCAGTCTCATGGACAGAAAATGGAAGTTGGTTCCACAAGAGAGGAGCCTGATAACTGAAAGATCTTCCTCCCACTCTGCTTTTGGAAACTCTAGGAACCGCAAGTAAACCTGCAGTCTGAGAGCGAGGCGCTCCGTTGGGAAAATACGGAACAAAAACGAGCAAACAAAAACGCTGACTCGGCATTCACAGAGTTCAGAAACGTGACAAAAATGATGCAACGCACGTCCAGAAGTTCTCACCAACTTAGTTTAGAGGATTTGGAGCCAAGCTGTAGCGACTTGAAAGACGATCCGGTGAGTGGGTGAACCGTTTCAGTGAGACAACTGTTGCCACTCAGACCAGAGGAAAATATCCAACCACGGCTATTTTTTCTGCTGCACAGTGGAGCTCATTTTACCAGCTAAAACTATTTTGTTCGTCTGACATCAGGACACGTGAAAACGTGATAGGAGAGCAGAACATAAAACCCGTCAGACAACTGAAGTCATTGTAGATGTTTTTAAACTTACGACTGGACCAAACATTTTTCAGACATCTCTTCTCATCTTGGATGAACCTTTTGTTCAGCTGCTAAAAACAAAAGTTTGTTTTGAGTAAAAAAAATCCTCAGAAACGTCACATAAAGAATTCAATTTGACTTTTATGTGCGAGTTATTCATAACTTCATGCCTGGCTTTGATTTTTAGGTGAAAATGTTCCACGACGTTAACGCACATGAAGCGGCCTCCTGCAGTCAGATGTCTGTTTCTGTTTTAACCAGCTAACGTGCCCCCGTCTGCTCCCTCACAGACGACCTGGCCTCGCACGTGCTTCTTGGTAATAAAGTTGGCTCGCGCTGTTTTTAGTCCGCGGGGGCCTCTTTCACGGCCCGTGCCTGGGATCGGTACTTTCCCTCGTGCAGCAGATTAGAGGTCTTGTACAGGAGTTAAGTCCTGGTTGATGTAGATTTAAAACTGCTGTGAGGTAGTGATCCACCCTCCTGGGCTCTCTGTCTCTAATCCAACCTGTCAGTCAGGCCTTCTCCTTGAGTCAGCTGAACCCCCCCACCCCCACCCAAACCCATGTGCTGTAAATAAATGTACACACCTCCAAGCAGGCTATACAAGGTGGTGGCTTCACCCTGAAGTTCACATGGCTACAGTCCTTGTGGTGAACACAGTAATTATAGACAGCTAACTAGATCCATACGTGATGTGTGTGAACGAGTCTTCAGTTTGTTGGTCCGATCACTTTTTCCGTCACGTCCCTCAAAGCTGAAAGAAAAAACTTCATGTGCTTGTGTTAATCCAACGTGTCAGCTATGACCTCGATTCTTCTGCTACAATTAAAACGTCATTCCACTGTTTATTTACCAAACGTTCCTCTGGACCGGAACCATCCTTCATGCTGACTTTATGTCCTTTTTAGCTGCAGTGCCGGCGGCCAGGGACACATTAAACTGTGGAATTATCCCTGCTGCTGCTGGAAGCCTCTCTGGGTGATTCCTCTCTGCTTCCTTGGGTTGCACAGGAGGTTACTGTTTTTTTTTTTAATAGTTAATCAGTGTGATGAATGAAACTGTCACCATGCAAAGCACCTTCTGGGTGGTCCAGTTGTGTGACAACTACGGTAGTGGGATTCGTTGTGAAACCATAAAGACTTGGAGTTTGGCTCACGTTTAAGGAAATGCTGTTTGTGCTAAGCAGTTGTACCTTCCTTGGTGTTTCACTTTTACTCAATAGACTTGAGAAAAAGGAACTGTGCATCTGTCCTGATCCGTTTTTGTTGATTCTGTGGTTCTTTGTGTGGATGCTCGCTGATGCCATCAAAAACGCTGCAGGCTTTGGGTTTAACGGCTACGACAGTGACGGTTCTCCTCGCTGGGACTTCAACTCCAACTTGAGGATCCTAAACATTGAGTTTGCCACTTGTTTTAAAGTTTTCCTGGACAACTGGAACATTCAGACGGTACACTGGCTCAAAAGGGTGTGTTACGAGTGATGTCCCTACCACCCGACAGCAGCCACTTTCAACCTGTCAGACATGTGGCACAGAGCCTTTCCAGGCTACTACCTCACCTTCCCCACCAGGATCATCATCACGCTGGCTGCCAGAGCGGTGAGCTGCTCCACCAAACTTAACTTCACAAACCATGAGACACAGACAGACATTTACAATTTAATGTATTGATTGGTTGTTTGGTTGGCTGGTATGTTACTTGGCGGGTTGGGTGGGTGGATAGTTGGTGGGTTGGTTGGTTGGTTGGTTGGTTGGTTGGTTGGTTGGTTTTGTTTGTTTGATGGTTTGTTGGTTGTTTGTTAGATGGATGGATGGATGATGGATAGATGGATGGATGGTTGGTTGGTTGGCTGGTTGGTTGGATGGATGGATGGATGGATGATGGATGGATCATTGGTTGGTTGGTTGGTTGGATGGATGGGTGGATGGATGGATGGATGGTTGATTAATTGGTTGGTTGGTTGGATGGATGATGGATGAATTGTTGGTTGGTTGGCTGGTTGGTTGGATGGATGGATGGATGGATGGATGATGGATCATTGGTTGGTTGGTTGGTTGGATGGATGGGTGGATGGATGGATGGTTGATTAATTGGTTGGTTGGTTGGATGGATGATGGATGAATTGTTGGTTGGTTGGTTGGTTAGCGGGTGGTTGAGTTGGTTTTGTTTGTTTGATGGTTTGTTGGTTGGTTGTTGGATAGATGGATGATAGATGGATGGTTGGTTAATTGGTTGGTTGGATGGATGGATGGATGATGGATCATTGGTTGGTTGGATGGATGATGGATGGATGGTTGGTTAATTGGTTGGTTGGATGGATGGATGGATCATTGGTTGGTTGGTTGGTTGATGTTTGAGTTGGTTGGTGGTGCGGTTGGTTGGCAGGTTGGTTGGTTGGTTGGATGGATGGATGGATGATGGATGGATCATTGGTTGGTTGGTTGTTGTTTGAGTTGGTTGGTGGGTGCGGTTGGTTGGCAGGTTGGTTGGTTGTTTGGTTGGATGGATGGATGGATCATTGTTTGTTTGTTTGATGTTTGTTGACCAGAGAAAACCCACAGTCAGTAATTTAATAGTAAATCATGCTGACTCCACCCTGATAGGTCAGGAGGCGATCTATCAGTCTTCTCTTTGAGAAGCTCTAAATTTAACCACTACTGCACCGTGCCACCATCTGTGTAGTTCTCTATGGATATATCTTTGCTGATTACAGGGTTTTTTGTCCCTTTTTTATGGTTTGTTTCATTGGATGCCTAGTTTTCTTCACAGAACCAAAGGGTCTAAGACGTGTGTGCTGCAGTCAGGAGCCGGCAGTGCATGGTGCACTTACTGACTCGGGATTTGTTCAGATTTGTTCGAGCGTCCTCTTCTGTGAACCAGGAGGATGAAACAATTACCCTCAGCGCCAACAGCTAACAGAAGCCCTGTCCTCCAATGACACCCTGAGAGGACGCCTCAAGCATCCGTCCCCTCTCCATCCTGCAGGGGACGTTCTCTCAGCCTAAACCATCCAGGGATTATTTCTCAAAGCTGCTGTGCTTCACAGCAACATAAAAACTTCCATTCAGTCCATTGTGTGCACACTGGATACTACCGGGGCACGATCCACTTCAGGCACTGAGTTCTAATGGACTGATCTGTCCTGGGAGAGACGCACAACCTGTGCACGTTAGGGATTTGTGATGCAGGCTCCAGTGAAGACGGCACATATGTCTAACCATGTGTGCAGGGAAGCGCTTTACTTAATTCAAAAGCCCGGGAATGTGGCCTCCTTTTCAGCTCTCGCCTTTGAGGCTTATTTGACATGAGGAAGTGCTCAGAGCGGCAGAATCCGTCATGTCTTTGCTCTTGTTTTCCATTTTTCTCTTATTTCCCCACTCCAACCACTCTTAGGTTGCAGTTTGGGTGAGTTATTATTCAGCTTCCACTGAAAGATACACCTATTCAAACAACTAAACCAGGCAGCTTGATGCGAACCACTGAATCAAGACGTTGAGTTAGTAGAAGCTGCAAAGAATTCAGATTTATTTGTTGTGTGGCATGCATTTGTAGTCCCCCCCCCCACACACACACACACTGAATCGTAAGCTGGGAAATGATTGTGCACTTTAAAATATGCAAACCAGGAGGGGAACACCAGCAGCTTTAAACCTTCAGAGGACGTTCGTGTCCCATTTATTCATCAGCTTCACTTCTTCAAGTCAAAATGCTTACAGCAGCAATAATGTTCTGTTTTACATTATATAAACATATACTGTATATGACAAAGCTGCTTGTTCTTTATTTGTGTTTGCTTTATGAGGTTTTAAAGCACAACTTGAATGTTTCTAACACTGATGTTGTAGCATATTGAATGGACTGAGTCAGGACATTGTATGTTATTATTTTATTAATGAGCTCCAGCCCCAAATTCCAGAAAAAAATCACATGAAATATATAAACAGATGTTTAATTTAGTGACATTCCCCTCATACCACAGCAGGATTATTATGTTTTCTCAGCTTCTGGTCGGCCAAAATAAAGACATTCCCGTTTCGAATAACTAACTCACCTCCCTGAAATTCTGCCGTTAACTATTTCTTGACCGCTTGTGTTTTTAATAATCAAATGATGATGATGTGGTTGTTGGTTTGAACACAGCTGGAATCTGACCCAGAGTTGGTGCCGTTCTGAGCGCACGTTCAGAATATAAGTGAGACGTTTCTTTTCATGTGGGAAAGTTTAGACTTTTTAATGTGTTGTTTTTTTTTAATAGTTTTTATAGTTTCAACATTTATTTCAACAAATCAGCATCAAAATGGACATTTACCGTATTTTCCGCCGTACACATCGCACCACCCTATAAGTCGCATCTGTCCAAATATGTCCAAAAGAACGGGAAAATCCATAAATACGATGCTTCGCCATATACAGGTAGTCCTCGGTTCCCGACCGTCTTGGTTAACGAATTTCCGCGTATACGACCCGCCTCCCCAGTGACGT